>JAMJFZ010004061.1:5350000-5410000 GCA_026225945.1 Cricetomys ansorgei
AGCAGAACCGGGCCGCGAGCAAGGAGTGAGAGGCCCTTCTTACAGGTATCCGAGGAAGAGAGAATTTTTACAACAGCAGTCTGCTGCCAGGTTCTCTGATTCCCCAGCAGGAAACAGGGCAGAGGTAGAGGGAGCAGGATGCAGGGCCATCAGGAGTAGCTCTTTGATGTTCCCCAGTCCGTGAACTCATCTTTTCAAGAAGGAAATCCCAGCACCTGGAAGTCTGCTATCTAGAGATTCACAGCCGGCGATGAGGTGATGAGGTTTGTCTTGTCTGTGAGACTTCAGGCCTGGTGACCTGAGCAGCAATCTGGATTCTACCAGAGGGGCCTAAGCAGAAAACTGGCTCTGGGGATCACGGCTAAAGTTCTTTGGCTGCCCAGTTCCCCTCCCCTCCTGCTCACTCCTCAGGAGTCTACTAGTGTGTCAGAGCAGGGTCTGTTCCCACAGGGTTCGGTATCCGAGAGCCAGGGTCTGTGTCCCCCAAGCCTTGAGGGACTAGTCTTCTTATCCAAGCTTCCTGTCTCTATGTCCGTGGCCCCTAGTCGCTCTTGGGTCATCTAAGTCCATCCACACATTCTTGGAGGTTAACAAGTATGTTTTTGTTGTGGAAAGCATAAAATGTATCATTTAGAATAGAAAATTCCCTATTTGGTCCATTTTATCTATTTTATCTTTTAATTAAATGTATTTATTCACAAATATTATTGTTAGTCCTTTGAGAACATTCTATAATGTGCTTTGAACAGATTACTCTTCCTCCCCCAACTCTCCAGGTCTGCCTCTCCTTTCCTTCCCCCAGCTTGTGCCCTTTCCTCCTTTCTTCCTTCTTTTCATGGAGGGTAATTTGTGCTGCCCAAATATTCTTGGGTATGAGGTCTTCCACTAGAGCCTGGTCTAGTTATCAGGGGCTACACTCTCAGAGGAGACGGTCCCTTCCTCTTCCATCAGCTAACAATTGCCAATGGCTCCTTGACTAGGGGTGGAACTGTGCCCAACTCCCCTCTGCAGAATGGAATTTCATTTGACTTGGGCTCCCTCAGCTCTCACATTCTTTCAGCCCCGCCTTCTTCAGAAGTCCCTGAGCTGTAGGAGAAGGAGCTGCAGCATCTACGTTCCATTTATGGCTGGACACTGCACAGTCTCTTACTCTCTGCACCTTGATCAGTGGTGCGTTTTTGCATTGATCATCATCTTCTGCGAGCAGAAGCTTCTCCAATGGGGTTGAGAAATGCTTTAATCTATGGGTACAAAGACAAGTCACTAGGAGTTGGTACAAAATTATGTCTATTTAGCAGAATTATAATAGCAGGCTCTCTCCCAGGGCCTGTGATCTGTCTAGCCATAAGTTCTTGCTCTGATGATGGTGTCAGTATGAGTTTCATCTTGTGAAATCCTGAAATCCAGTTAGATAGTTGATCACTCCTATCGGTATTGTGCAGTGGTGGGCACATCTTGTCTAGTCAGTCATCATTGTGGCTCACAGGGTCACAGCTGGGTAAGATTGCTTACTGCTTCTTTCTCCAATAGCATGCACAATAGAAAGGCGTTAGTGCCAGCATACCAGCTTGATTTCTCCACGTTCTCAATATGTGACATGCTCAAGTCTATGATGCCTTCAGCAATAGGGTCTTATGTCAAGTTCTGGAGGATAATCAAGTGGTTGGGATCTTTGGGATCTCACTGGCCAACTGCAAAAGAAGCTACTTGATTGGTTCCTTGATTCTGGAATAGTAAGTTCACTCCTTTTCAACAGTTATTGCAGTGGTCAGAAGCATTAAAAAACAAAAAACAAAACAAAGCAAAAACAAGCAAACAATCCTTCCAGAGGGACGGGAACTCGTCGTTTCCACGTGAGACTTGGGAAAGAAGTCCCAGGGCCTGAGGGGGGTTAAGATGGAAGAGATAACCAGCATGCAATTTTTTCAAATATTAGCCTTTGGGTTTTTTGTTTGTTTGTTTGTTTTGTTTTTTGTTCTTTTTCTTTTGTTTTGTTTTTTTTCCTTTTTGAGACAGGGTTTCTCTGCTGTAACTCTGGCCGTCCTGGAACTCACTCTGTAGACCAGGCTGGCCTTGAACTCACAGAGATCTGTCTGCCTCTGCCTCCCGAGCGCTGGGATTAAGGCACGCGCCACCGCCGCCCGGGTCATTTGTTGTTGTTATATTATTTCATTTCTGTAAACAAGCATTGGGTTACACGCAGTGTGCTTTGTAACAAAGTAAGATCAAAAAGCTTCCTCTCTCCCTCCCTCTCTCTCTACTCCCTCTATCTCTCTCTCTATCGATCTCCCTCCCTCCCATTCCTTCCTTCCTTTCTTTCTTTCTTTCTTTCTTTCTTTCTTTCTTTCTTTCTTCCTTCCTTCCTTCCTTCCTTCCTTCCTTCCTTCCTTCCTTCCTTTCTTTCTTTCTTTCTTTCTTTCTTTCTTTCTTTCTTTCTTTCTTTCTTTCTTTCTTTCTTTCTTCCTTTCTCTGTGTAAGGCCAGTATTCTCTGTATCAAGAAAGGCAGAAAAGAAACCACAGAGAGTCAAGACAGTAAATAGGAAAATGGAGTTTTAGATGCAAAAGGCATTCATTTCCCTTCAGCACATCCTGTCTCCTCTGAAGAGGTCGCTGTTTTTATCATTAACGCTGAGGACTGAAGTTCATCGTGTCTGTTAAACTCTGAGCCTGTTCCTCTAGTCCAGAGTTTACACAGGGAAGAGGAGAAAACCAGGTCACTTCTCCTGGAACAGCCACTAGGGGATTTAGCTCGCAGCAGGCTTCAGTAGGAAGCAAACAGAGAAGATCTTGGCGCCCTCTCCAGTGCTGACACAGCATGTTCATTTATTGGACAGCTCTAAGCTCATCCAAACATTCCCATAGCTTCTTAAGCTCAGGTAATATGGAAAACACAGTCACGCCCAGGAATTAAGCAGCACATCTACACTGGCCTGACCCTCCCCTCCCCTCCCCTTCCCTCTCCTGTTTTTTTGGGTTTTTTTTTTGTTACTGTTGTCTACCTAAGATAGCCTGTCCGGCACACACCAGGCCTTTCCAGAGCTGCTCTAGCCCTCACACTGGACCAGGTTCTCGCGAGCCTACAGGCTCATGTTTTCTGTCCCCAGCTGCTCCAGGGGAGTTGAGCCACTAATAGAAACTTACATTTCCTGGGTCACTCAACACCCCATCCCAATCCTGGGAGTTTCTTGTGACCTCCAAAAATTTCCAACCACCAAGGCTCACTAGATTCCTTTACTGCATTTTTCATAGTTTGCTTTCCATGATGTTTCATGGCTGCCATTGTTAAAATTTCTCTTTCCATCCAGAGAACCCTCCATAAATCAGTACAGAATAGCCACCCAAACAACCAGCGGACCCTGTCTCTCCTACTATTCAGAGACTTGAGACCCTTCCCACAGATGTCCCAGGCAGAATCTCCAAACTGTAGGAAATAAGATCCTTACTCTGTATGATGAATTCAAGAGACAGATACAATGAAGCAGTTTTAAACACCCCACTCTGCAGGAAGGGACTTGGTGCGTGACTATATAAGTCCTCTGATCTTGAGAAACCCTGTCCTCTTCTCCCATAGGCGAGGACTTGCCGCCTTCCCCGGTCCCCATCCTACTGGTCTAGGACACAGAACTTTATCTAATGAATAATTTGGGGCTTTTCCTACCCCAGGCTCAGTCACATAGCAGATCACCTGTAACCTTCCAACTCAGAGTTCTGAGACACACAGACTGCCGCCAGCTAGGGAGGGAAGGGCTCAGTGACGCCTGCTTGTCTGTAACTCAGATGAACTCTGAGTGCGCCTCATATGAAAATGGACCATAACAACTTATTGCTTACACAGGCAGCCTAGCTTTGAAAGGAGGACAGTGACCAGGACAGGAGAAGGCAGAGGAAGAGGAGACTGGAGCACAGGAGGATCTGGAGAGGAACAGGAGACAATGGCACCTGCTCAAATATAGTTGAACGGGACCATGGCAAAGCCAGCCCTGCCGGCTTGGTCAGCACACACTGGCCTCTCCTTGCAGCCCGGCGCTGCTTCCAGACAGGCAGTGGCTGGGGCTGCCCTCATTCTGGGAACCTCGGTCCTGCCGAGTTGGTCAAGGGTCTTCCTGTGCATGGGTGTAGGTACAAAATGTGGGGAGGTAAAGGAGGCTTTGGGCAACCCCAAACCCGTTCCCTCTGGTGACCAAGGACCACACAGGCTCACACAGATGCACATAATTTATTGGGCACAGAGACACAGGGCCATTTGGGCTTTGCTTCCTCCAGCCCATGCCATCTGGTATACTGGTCCCTCCAGGTGGTGCTATGGCTGAGAGGAGGTGGTGCAAGGTGCAGGACTGAGCTCTGAGCACACTACTGCTCTTACTCATCTTCCTCCTCGTCATCATCTTCACTGCCATCATCAGAATCGTCATCACCGTCATCCTCATCCTCATCATCATTGTCCTCCTCACCATCATCCTCATCATCATTGTCATCATCCTCATCCTCATTTTCATCCTTATCATCCTCATCCTTATCATCCTCATCATCAGCATCCTCATCCTCATCCTTATCATCCTCATCCTCATCCTCATCCTTATCATCCTCATCCTCATCCTCATCCTCATCCTCATCCTTATCCTCATCCTTATCCTCATCCTTATCCTTATCATCCTCATCCTCATCCTTATCATCCTCATCCTCATCCTTATCCTTATCCTCATCCTTATCCTCATCCTTATCATCCTCATGCTTATCATCAGCATGCTCCTTGTCACTGTCTTTGCCTTCATCTTTGTTGTCTTCCTTCTCTTTGGAAATGTCAGGGATGGCTGTTGGCTTCCTGTAGACCGAGTCCTCTGGGACAGGTCCCCATTTGAAGCCCATCCCCGTGATGCAGAGACCCGGCAAGTGCAGGCCATTGACAGTCACTAGATGCTTGCCTGGACCTCCAATGTCACTAAAGGGATGGCCACCCCCAATACCTTAGGCAGCCACACGCCCCTTGTTGGTAGTGAAGCTCAGGAAACGCAGGCATAGCAGAGAATTGCCATCCACCTTCATCACGTACTCTCCGTTCTCCAGGTGAAAGTCTTTATATATTCTTGACCTAGATCCATAGATGTCACTCCAGTAATTGCTGAACCGCAGCTGGATGCTGGGGAGAAATCAAGTCAGCACAAACTCAGGAATGCCAGCTCTTTCTCAAAGCTGTGCCTGTCCTGGTTCCCAGGTCACTGCTCAGTCTCCAGAAGTGCCCAGCTCTGGAGTTCTTCCTCCTTCTCCCTCTTCTGGACACATGCCTCCTCAGGGGTCCTCAGAGAGGCTGGCCCGAGTCAGGCATCCCCGCCAGGGCAGCTAGCTCTGCCACTGCGGCCCATCCTGAGCCTGAATCTTTTGCAGGGTCTGCCCCACTCACAGTTTCCCCTCTGGAGCCTCCTCCCCTCTCAGCCCCAAATGAAGCAACAGCCATGCTGAGGCCCCTCTGCTAAGGCCAGTAGGCCAGAGATGGACCTTACTGACAGAGACCGGAGAGATGGGGTCTGCTCTCCTTGTGCTGTCTCGTGGGAACAGGAGGGCCCTGGAAGCTATTCCATCAAACAAAGAAGAGATGATCCTCCCAAAAGTCTTCTAGACTATTCTTCTCTTCTTCCTTCTCTTGCAAGGTAAGGTGCATCCCAAATCAGACTCCAGATAAAATGCAGGAGGGATATCCAATTCAATTAGAATTTCAGATAACCATGAGCAATTCTCAGTGTAAATATAACCGGTGTTGCATGGCTAATTTGCTTAGTTTTTGACAATGATTTAATATATATTTGTGTGTGTGTGTGTGTGTGTGTGTGTGTGTGAGTGTGTGTGTGTGTCTATGGGTGTATGTGTGTGTGCGTGTGTATTAGTGTGTGTGTGTGTATTGGTGTGTGTGTGTATTAGTGTGTGTGTGTGTAGATTGGTGTGTGCGTGTGTATTAGTGTGTGTGTGTGTGTATTGGTGTGTGTGTGTGTGTATTGGTGTGTGAGTGTGTGTGTGTGTGTATTGGTGTGTGTGTGTGTGTGTGTATTGGTGTGTGAGTGTGTGTGTGCGTGTGTCTGTGTGTCTGCCATCTAGGATGCATGTGTGTGAGTCTGTACAATCTAGAGCAGGGCACTGAGTGTCGTCCTCCATGGCTCTCTGCTCTATTGCCTGTGGACAGGGCCTCTCACTGGACCGAAGCTCAGTGGAGCAGCTTGACTGGCTCGCCCAAGAACTCTTGGGATGTCCTTGCCGCTGCCCCCAGTGCTTAAGCAACAGGCACCCGCAGTCCCGCCAGGCTACTTGTTCTTCATATATGGGTTCTGGGAGTCCAACTCAGGTCCTCAAGTTTGCAGAGCAAATGCTCTCACTTCCCTGCCATTTCCCAGGCGTGGCACCTTAGCTTTTCAGCAGAGTCCCAAGGGAAGCTGGAATTGCCTTGTGGGTAAGACGCTGGCCAGCAAGCCCTGCAGGGTCCCCCTGTCTCTGCTCCAACAGCGTCCGGGCTACTCTCAGGTTTCACATGGGCTCTGGGGATCCAAACTTTGGGCCTCAGACTTGCACAGCACACACTTTACCCACCAAGTTTCCCCAGCCACCCAACATCCAATTTGTTCGTTTGTTTTTCAAGACAGGGTTTCTCTGTTGTAACTCTGGCAATCCTGGAACTCACTCTGTAAACCAGGCTGGCCTCGAACTCATAGAGATCCGCCTGCCTCTGCCTGCCTAGAGCTGGGATTAAAGATGAGCACCACCACTGCCCAGCCAAGATCGAATTTTTAAAGGAAGAGAGTATTCATTGCTCATCTGAAATTCTGTTGACTTTGGGGGACTGTGCTTGTATTTCCCAAGCAACAGTGGCAACAGTAGCACCAGGCCTATGTGGCACTCCAGGAGAACAGTAGATCTCAGGAGCCTGGCCAGGACAGTCAAGATCCGGCCTGTCGCTTGGGACTGGCTGGCCTTTCCTGAGTAGAGCAAGGATCCAGACTAGCAGAATGACTGCACATTTCACATCCTGTGAAGACAGGGACTTCTCTCAGACCATGTGAGCAGCTTCTGTCACTACCAAGGGTCACCAAGGCCACTAGACTGTTTTGAGGAGGGACCCTTCAGCCTCTATGATCCTTTCTGAATCAGAAAGGTGGAGGTCCCTCTCCACTTGTCTCCTGACAAGTGTTCAGTCTTACCGAGCTTGGCCATTTGCGCCCTGAGTAGGCTAGCTCAGATCAAGTTTGTGAAGTAGAGGACAAGAGGATGTTGGGTAATATTGGAAGTGTAAAGCCAGGGAATCCTCCAAGTGTTCCAGTAAATAAGCCACAGGAGGTGGGCACAACCGGGCAGAGCTGCAGGAAGCTCAGGAGTCTGAGCTCCACTCACCCCAGGATGCGATTTATTATTGATAAGAAGATCCGGATGCTCCGGAGTTCCCCCTGATTTTCACCTTGAACGTAGAAGTAGGCGCCAGCTCTATTGCCCAGTATATCTGGAAAAGGAAGGCATTAGGAGAGTGCTCAGGGCCGCTGTCCTCCTCGGAAGCCCTCATGCCCAGACATGGGAGGTGAGGGCCACAGGGGAGGCTCAGGTACTCACTCTGGGCTCTGCAGATGGGACTGGCCAGGAGAGCCAAGGTCAGCAACAGCAGCATGGCTCCTGAGCATTTGGTGCGTAGGAGCTACAGGGAGGTGGCAAGACTTCCGAGAAGCTCTGAAGAAGAGACATCAGATGTAAGGGGTCCCCAGTCCCCAGACTGAGACAAGGGAACATTCGGGAACCCTCTTTTCCCATAGGCTCAAGAGGCTCCAGAAGAGCCCAGTGATGGACTCACCCACGTGCCCACACTGCGACCTCCAATGCCACTGTGCTAACCCCTAAGTTCTGAGCCAGAGGTCCCATGCTGTCATATTACACTGGGCTCCCCAAAGTCTAAAGCTGCTCCTGGAAGACCCCATGTTCCAAGTCCCTCCAACCTTCCTCCATGGTTCAGTCCCTACTGACTCTCAACCCCTTCTCCCTTCTCCCTTCCCCTGTGTGGCTTCTCCTCCTGTACCAGGCAGAGTCCCTGCTCCTTCCTTACCTGTGCTGTGTGGTCTGAGCCCCTTGGCTAGTCCTTTATACCCCTGTGCCACCCAGCCATAGCAGCTGTGGGACTTCCATAAACCTGCCCTTGGCAAGGGTTTCTGCAAGAATGTGGGATGTACCCAGGATATCCTCGGACACTATTTGTGTTCCTCTCCACTGCCTTTGAGCAAATGAACCCCACAGCCATGCCATCCTCTGCAAATGCAAGGGCTATCCTGGAGAATCCCCCTGGAGCAGAGGAAGGTCTTAGAGTTGAAAGAGGAGGAATGTGGTCACACTTGGTGATTTCCGTAAACCTGGGCAAAGCAGGTGTCCAAAGCCAAGAAACATGTTTGTCTCAAGTAAATAAGGTGTGCAGAGTCGTGAGCACACATGAGGGGAGGTCAGATGCCTGTGACTTCACAGAGAAGGATGGGCGCAGGTCCAGACTTGGAGAATATGTAGGCACATGTCCAACCCCCTCCCCTTTATGGGTTATTACCTGAGACCTTTTCAGTGTCTTCACTTACACACCTGCTTCATGCCTGCCCCACCAACTGAGCCACCAGAGCTCTCAACATACCCCTAGTCCTCTGGTTCTGTAGCCAGATAATGAGAACCAAGTGGTTTTGCCCTGATGTGTCAACCTGGCCTCAGGACCCTCAGATTCTTCTTGCCTCTACCTCTCTGGAGCACATCCTTCCTCTCCTGGATCCCCAGAAGGTCAGGCAGCTGTATCAGGATTGCTAGCTCAGCCATGGCACTCATCCTGAGCCCGAATTTTTTGCAGGGTCTGCCTAGTTCACAGTTTCCCCTCTAGATCCTCATACCTATCTTTCCCCCAGTGAGAACACAGCCATATTGAGCCCCTCTGCTAAGGCGAGGAGACCAGAGATGAACTGTGGCCTAAATGAACAGGTCATTCTCTGGGGCATAGAGACAGAGCTGCTTTGCCTGGTGTTGTCACATGGGAGTTGAAGGGTCCTGGTAGCTGTCCTACCAAGCAAAGAGGGGAGGCCCTCTCTCCAAGACTTCTAGACTGTTCCTAACCCAGTGTTTGTTGCTCTTACTTACTAAGATGCATCCCAAATCGGCCTTCACATGAAATGTTGGAAGGATATCTAATTCAATTTGAATTTCAGATAAATAATACATTTGTGTGTATGTAAGTATAGCCCAAGAATTTACCTATTTGTTTATTTACTTTTTGACATTTATTTATTGTATGGGGGCCACCTGTGAACTATGGCAATGCTTGCAGAGGTTGGAGGACAACTTGCTGGAATCAGTTCTTTCTTTCCATTGTGTAGGCTCAGGTATCAAACTCAGATCGTTAAGCTTAGCTGCAAGCCCTTTACCTGCTGAGCCATCTCTATTACCTACTTACTTAGTAGTTCTGAGAGTCGGATCTAGAGCCTCACTCAACCTGTCTGTCTATCTCATCTATCTATCTATCTATCTATCTATCTATCTATCTATCTATCATCTATCTATCAATCTCTTTTTAAACAGGATCTCACTCTGTAGCCCAGGTTAATCTTGAGCTTCTTCGTGGTGGATATCCTCCTGCCTCAGCCTCCTGAGTGCTGGCATTATGGGCATGAGCTAACATGCCAAGCTCCAATCCTCTTTTTACTTTTTATTTTGAGATAGCGCTTCACCAGGTTGTCCAGGTTGACCTTGAAGTGACTCTGTAGCCAGGCTGGTCTCAAATATGTGATCCTCTTGGCCCAGCGTCCTGGGACTACAGAACTGGACCACCAACGCAGGCTCCAAACATTTCATGTTTAAAGTGTAACTATAGCTGAGTGTGGCACTGCCTGCTTGTGACCTCCAGCAATTGTGAGAATGGATGGGACAATTCCAAGCTTAAGACCAGCCTGGGCTACACAGTGAGCCCCTGTCTCACAAAGCTGAAGACTGTAGACATAGCACAAAACCAAAATATTCTTCTGCTGCCATTGCTAAAGTGTGTGTGTGTGTGTGTTGCATGCATGTGATGCATTCATGCCAGTGTGCAGAGGTCAGAGTTCACTGAATCTCTTCCTTTATCTCTATCCACATCATTGCCTGGAGATGGCTCACTCACTGAACTTCTAGCTTTTTGCCCAGGCTGGCCAGAGTGTCCTTGGGATCTGTCTGTCTTTTTGCCTCCCTTGCTCTATACTGAGGTTACAGACACCCTAGCTTTGGGATTCTTTTTTAGCCTAAGTGCTGGGTACCCCAGCTCAGGTCCTAAGGCTTGTGGAGCAAGTGCTCTTACTCACTTGCCCATCTCACCAGCTCCCTACCTTATTTCCTGAGGCAGGGTCATTGAACCTGGAGCTTTCTATTTGGACTGGAATCTTGCCAGGAAACCCACAGTATCCACTTGTCCACAACCCATAGTGTTGGGGGTCAGAGTGCACTGCTGCACCCAGCTTTTATGTGGGTGCCAGGATCCAAACTTAGGGCAACACACTTACCCAGCAAGCATTTTCACTCACTGGGGCAGCACCCAATGCTCGGTTTTCAAAGGAGAAGGGTACACTAAATATCGTACAGGCTGAGACACCTTTGAAAAATGTTCATTGCTTATCTGCAGTTTGATTAATCTGCTGGGGGCACTGTACTTGTACTTGCCAAACTTGAAAACAGTCACCCAAGACCCTTAGGGTGCTGTAGACAAAAGACAGAGCCCTAGAGGCAGACACTGGGGAGGAGAGGCACAGTCTGGCTTCCTGGGGGATGGGCTGGCTTTTCTTGAGTAGAACAGCAGAGGGAACTGGAGCTGGGGTCTGCATAAGTGGGGTCTTCATATCTCTCAGCTCATATAAGCAGTTTCTGTCACTACCAAGAGGCCCTAAAGCCACCAGATCAGTCTGGAGGAGGAGTCTTCAAGCCTCTGTGAACCTTTCTGAACCAGAAGTTCTTCCCCACCTTCCCCCAAGGACAGGCTCCACTCTTTCCCAAGCCTGGGCATTCCAGCACTGAGTAGGCTAGCTCAGGTCAGGCTGGAGAAGGCCAACGGAACACTGGATAAAGTTGGGGGTGTGAGGCCAGTGAGTCTTCTAAGGACTCTGGTAGACAAGCCACTGGAGGTGGGCATAGCCAGGGCGTGCTGCAGGGGAGCCCAGGAGCCTGAGCCCTGCTCACCAACGGGCAATGTCTTCATAACCCAGAAAGACACGAACATCCTGGATTACCCCCCTGCTCTTCACCTCTGATTGTCTGGCATCTCTGAAGAAAGGGAGGCACAAGGGGAGGTATTAGCAGAGTGCTCAGGGCCAGCCCCTCAACCCTCTGAGGTAGGTCCTTTTTGGTTAGGACATGGGAGGTCAGGGTTGTACACCAAGTGTGGGAATGCACCCTGGGTTCTGCAGATGCAACCAGCAAGGAGAGCCAGTCAGCAAGAAGAGAGAGACATCAGATGTAAGGGGTCCCCAGTCCCCAGACTGAGACAAGGGAACATTTGGGAACCCTCTTTTCCCATAGGCTCAAGAGGCTCCAGAAGAGCCCAGTGATGGACTCACCCACGTGCCCACACTGCGACCTCCAATGCCACTGTGCTAACTCTCTAAGCTCTGAGCCAGAGGTCCCATGCTGTCATATTACACTGGGTTCTTCAAAGTCTAAAGCTGCTCCATGGGGAAGACCCCATGTTCCAAGTCTCCAACCTTCAGTCTCTAGCTGACTCAATCCCTTCTCCCTTCCCCTGTGTGGCTTCTCCTCCTGTACCAGGCAGAGTCCCTGCTCCTTCCTTACCCGTGCTGTGTGGTCTGAGCCCCTTGGCTAGTCCTTTATACCCCTGTGCCACCCAGCCATATTTACATTTTGTGGGACTTTGGTTCCACTCTGGGAGGAATGGGGGATGTATCCAGGACATCGCAGACACTGCAGTCCACAGTCCCCGAGTAACTAAGCCCCACATTCTGTACCATGCTCTGTCAGTGTGATCCGTCCTAGAGAACCCCAGCGAGGGCACAGGAAGAATTCAGAGCTGGAGAAGTAGACATGTCACACTTGGTGATCTCCACATACCCAGGAGAAGTAAGGATCCAAACCAAAGGACCCATGTTTGTCCTAAGCACATGACATGTACAGAGTCACAGGCACATGTCCTGTCTGTGATGATGTCACCAAGAAAGATGGGCCAAAGGAAGATGGTCAACTTTGGAGACTAGGCATGAAGGACCCTTAAGCCTTCTCCTTCCTCTATTGCGATGGTTCTCAAACTGTAGGTTGTAACCCCTCTGGGGGTCGAATGACCCTTTCACAGGAGTCACCTAAGACCATTGGCGTATCAGGTATTTATATTATGATTCATAACAGTAGCAAAGTTACAGTTATGAAGTAGCAACAAAAATAATTTTATGTTTGGGGGTCAGCACAGCATGAGGAACTGTATTAAAGGGTCGCAGCGTTAGGGAGGTTGAGAACCACTGCTCTATTGGGTTATTGTCAGAGTTTTTTTTAGATTCTCTACCTAAATTTCTGCTCCCCTCCCCCTTCCAAGGACTTCTCTTACAAGCCCCCACCGACTGGACAAGGTTCCCAACACAGCAAGTCTGCGACTGGCATTGCCGTGGTAACCTATTTACAGATGACACTGAGATGCCAAAAGTGGTAGTGGTCACAGTAGCCCAGTTTTGTCAGCCTTAAAACTCGACATGGGATACGACGATGCAAGGTGTCGGGAGAAAAACCAGCCTCCCTTAAGAGGAAGCAGCCTCTGAGTCTAGGAAAGGAGCCAGGAAAGAGGACTGAGGGCTGGTGATTTGGGCTGGGTGGGACCCAGGTCAGGAAGCCTCACCTTCAGGTTTACTGCCCCTGTAAGCCATTCCCTCTGTTTGGCCAAGGCAGCTTTCTGGGAAGAAGAGGAAGGGTTGGGCTACCGGGAGCTGCTCTATGGATTTGGGTGGATCAAGGAGGGAGACAGCATTATTTGCCCATCACAGAGCAAAAACAAAGAGTAGACATTTGCTTCTTTGAACAGATAAGCAAATGAGCTACATGGGGAAGAGGTGTGGGTTCAGGTTCTCTCTGGACACCTGGAGACCAGGCTACACAAACAGCTTCTTCTTCCAATCTGTGTGTGTGTCTGTGTGTGTGTGTGTCTGTGTGTGTCTGTGTGTCTGTGTGTGTGTGTGTGTCTGTGTGTGTCTGTGTGTGTGTGTGTGTGGTCAGAACCCAGCAGCCACGTGGTAGCCACTGGCTGGATGGGCCACTGTCCACATCAAAGGGCTCTGCTATGTTTCCAAGGCCTGCTCTCCACCAAGAACTGCAGACACTGGCTCCGGAGGACTAGATAGTCTGAAGGACTTCTCTAAGGACTGTGGGGGCTAGCTAAGAACACTGAGGCCCCTTTAAGGAAAAGACAGCTCCTGCAAGCCAGGCTGGGAGGGCCGTGTGCAGAGCAGTGACCCATGGGGGCCCCATGTGGGAGAGGGAATCTGTACTTGAACTTGTCCAGGGAGTTAGAGATTTCTCAGAGCATGGGACTTTGGCCTGGGAACAACCAACTGGAGGTATTTGGAGCCATGATGCTGTGGGGTGTTACTGCCCTCTAGTGGAGAGAGCCAGAGATGCTGCTATACATTTGGCGATGCCAAGCTCCCCATCTCACCCCAGAGGAGAACCTCCTGTCCTCACACTTCATTAGGCCATGGACTTAAATCCTAAGGATCCGTGGCCTAGAGGACGGAGCTAGGACAGAAGTAGGCACAGAGCCCATGACAGGACTGAGCTTAGCCAAAATATGACTCTGAGGAGAATGGCCAGGGCACTTCAACCTGCCCAGCTTCTCCCCTATTCAAACCTAAGAGCCTAGAGTCTGCAGTCCACAGACTCTGTGACTGAGCTTGTCCCCAGTCACGCTGGGGTCATCCAGATCTATTTATACATTGTAAAGTTTAGCGAATATGTTTTTATTGTAGTAAACATATCAATAAATTATTTTAAAAGGACATTTGCTATTTAACACACTTCATTTTGTATTTAATCATTTAAATTTTTTTTATTTTATGTGTATGAGGGTTTTTCATACGGATTTGTGGATACCTCAGGCCCTCAGATGTCAGAAGAGGGCATTGGATCCCCCGGAACTGGAGTTACAGATGGTTGTGAGCCACTATGTGGGTGCTGGGAACTGAATCCAGCCCTCTGCAAGAGCAACAAGCGCTCTAAACCAAAAAGCCAAAGCTCCAGCCCCTATTTAATTAATTTTATTTATTAACTATCTATCATTTATTTATATATTTTGAGGCAGGATTTTCTGTGTAACCCTGTGTTTATTCTTTCTTGAAACAATGTCACTATGTAGCCCAGGCTGTCCTGAAACTCAAGGCAATCCTTCTGCCTCGGCTTTCCAAGCACTGGGATTACAGGCGTGAAGCGCGATGCCCGGATGATTTAAACCATCCTAAAGTGTACATGCAGTGCTGAGCAACCGTCACCTTCAACTAATGCTGGAACTTCTCGTTATCAGACGTGGAGCACAGTCCCCACCCTCAATCCTTCACCTCATCTTTGTTTAATGAGATCTTTTTATTTTACGTGTGTTTGATCCTTCGTCTGTCTAACCTTTATACAGGGATGTTTTCCACCTCGTTGCACACTGCTGTTCGCTCTCTCATGTTTGCCTCCTGGCTCTGCCCAGCTTCCAGGGCTTAATTGCCCTACCTCCTTTAGACTTCATTATTCAGTTGTATTCTCCTGTTCAGAGTTAATCAATTTTATTGAGGTAAGTTATAATTTACCAGCAATAAAAAGCATGTATGAGCCAGGTGTGGTGAATATACCTGTAATCCCACCTCTCGGTGGGCCAAAGTGGGAGGAGCTGAGCTCAAGACTAGCCTAGGCCACAGAAAGAGATCCTGTGTCCAAAAAAAGGTACCTATGATGAAAATGTAGTTGAGCAACTCTTGGCAAATGTGCACACCCCCATCCCCTCTGCTGCCATGGAGAGTAAAAAGCTTAACCCCTACCCCCAAGTTTCCCCTGACATTCAGTTCCCCCATCCTGAGTTCCAGGTAGCCACCAACCTGCTTTCTGTCACACTGACTAGTTTTGCTGTCTCTAAGATGAATGTAGAAGGAAAAAGTGGGAGGCAGTCTTGCATCTGGATTCCTTCTCTTGATGTGTCTCTGACATTTCTCTGTTTTGTAGTTCAGTAGTATCCTACGTACCTTTTCTGTCACTGTGAAAGAGTTTGCTTTAGCTCACAGGTCAAGGCAGCTGTGAGGAAGTCAAGGCAGCTGGTGTTTGAGACAGCAGATCACAGCCACAACAAGGAAGCAGAGAGCTGTGAATACAGGCTGCTTCTCAGTGCCCTGTCTCTGTTTTGTACAGTCTGGAAACCCCCTGCCCAGGGAATGGCACCACCCATAGTAGCAGGTCTTCCCATATCAATTAACATGATGAAGATCATCTCCCAAGGCTTGTCTCCCGTTTCTCTGGCGATTCTAGATCTCATCAAGTTGTCAGCTGAGATTAGCCATCATAGGTAGTTTGTCTTTTTATTTATAACTCATTTTTAAAATTCACTTGCCAGGTGATGAACATTTAGGCTATTTGTTGGGGGGTTGTTAAACCTTTGGGGGGCAGAAATTTATTCCTCTTGAAGTGGAATTGATGCCTCATAAGGTAAGTGAAAACATTTAAAACAAATTGGCAGCCCAGCACAATGACACATCCTGTAACCCCAACACTTTGGCGGTGGAGATATAGGTCAACCTCAGGTACATGGCAATTTCAAGTCCAGCTGTAGCCACAGATGTAGTGATTTATTTAATTATTCTTCTCATGGGTTTATGGTAGAAGACAGTTTATTCTTTGCTAATTCAATCTCTGGTCCTAGAGAATTTCACCCTCTGTACAATCTAATCTTCATGATGCAAGCCCAGACCTAGAAGACTAAAGTCTTCTGTGAAAACCTCTGTAAAACCTAATCTTCAAACTTAAACCTAGAACATTTCAGCCTCCGAGACTTACTGCTGACTGAGCTCCCTCTGACTAGCTGTCTTCTGAACTCCAAACTGTAAATTGTAAACCATCTGCTTCTGACTCTCTTAGCTTTCTCTCTTAGCTTATTGTGGACTGGCTCAGCTCTGCTCAGCTCCTCTTGCTGAACTGAACTGTCTGTCAGCTGACTGCACTCAAACTGCCTGACTGAAGTAGCTCTCTGCTTCTCTCTGAGCTCTGCTTCTGTCTCCTTCCACCTCTACCCATTTGATTTCTGCTTCCACACTCTGCTTCTACCTTGCTTCCTTCTCTGAACTCTGCCTCTGCTCCCTGCTTCTGCCTCTGAGCTCTGCCTCTGCCTCCAAAGTGCTGGGATAAAGGCATGCACCACCACTGCCCTCTGAATTGGGATTAAAGGTGTGTGCCGCATTGCAGCTGGACCACACAGGCCTTGAATGCGATCCTTTCCCAGAGCAGCCATGTTGCTGGATCAAAAGATTAAAGATTCCTCTACAGTCGGCCTGGGTACATGAGACCCTGTCTCAAATCCCACCCTAGCCCCAAAACAAAAGAAGGAAAGAAACTTGGAACGAGCTCCCAAAGTGGCAGTTCCTCAAGCGCTCCCCACAGACTGTCGGTTTTCCACCCACCGTCCTTGCTCACAGTTGATGTCACTAGCCCCTTCATGTGGGCTTCAATAGTCACTTTCTGTGGGACTGACAATTTCCCATAGTTGTGACCAGAACATTGTGAGGAGAGCCAGCAAGGTGACTCAGCAGGCAAAGGTACTTCTCTACCAAGCCTGAATGACTGAGTTCAGTCCCTGGAACCCACATGGCTGGAAGAGACAGCCTGCTTCCATTCTGACCTACAGTCATGGGTGTGGCTCAGGCACACTCCCACAGAAGCTCAGAGGCATAAATGAATCCAACCCCCTCTTCTTGCTGCTGCAGGCACCTGCACACACACCCCACCACATGTGCACACACATAATTTAAAATAAGAAACTATTTTTAAATAGATCTTTAAAAAGCATGTGAAAGTCTGGATGGTGGTGGTACACACCTTTAATCCCAGCACTCTGGAGGCAGAGGCAGGTGGATCTCTGAATTTAATCCCAGCCTGGTCTACAGAGTGAGTTCCAGGAGAGCCAGCACTACACAGAGAGACCCTGTCTTGAAAAACTAGAAAACCAAAAAACCAACCAACCAACCAACCCAACAAACAAACAAAAAAAAACAGTGAGAGAATAGCTTAAGGGCAGGCTTTTGTTTGACTTCAGTCTTGGAGCATATAGCTCATGGTTATTTAGTCTCACAAGCTTGAGCAGAGCATCATGGCAGCCAGAGCTTGTAGAGGAAGGGGTCAGGAGATGCACCCTCAGTGACTGTGGTAGTTTGTCAGCTTGACCCAGTCTAGAATCACCTGGTAGAGCAGCCTCTGAGCGTGCCTATGGGGGATTCTCCCGAGACGTTGAGGTAAGAAGTCAAAAAGCCCTTTCTTTCTCCCTTAAGTTGTGTCTGTCCTATGTCATCACAGAAACAGAATGAAACTGGGACAGTCACCTACTTCCTCCAAGAAGCTCCCAACATAGTGCTACCAAGTGTTTGGCACAAAAGCTCTCGGGGGCATTTCAGATGGAAATCATAGCCTGGACCACTAATGTCAACAATTAGGGAGCCACTTTCTGGTGCCCCTTGTCCCCTCGGTGGCTTCCTTCCGGGAGCACATGCCCAAGCCTCTGCCCAGAGGGTTGATGTTTTTGTTTAACAGCAAGCCCCTCCCTCTAGCAAGCCCCTCCCTCTAGCAAGCCCCTCCCTCTAGCAAGCCCCTCCCTCTAGCAAGCCCCTCCCTCTAGCAAGCCCCTCCCTCTAGCAAGCCCCTCCCTCTGGCTACTGGCTTGGAGTATAAGATGAGGAGAAATCTAAGGACCATGTACAACATGATCAAATGAGGGGCCCCGGCCATTGAGCTGGCTCAGCTGGTAAAAGCCTGTGCCCCAAAGCCTGATGACCTGAGTCTGGTCCCTGGGACCCACACAGGGGAAGGAGAGAGGCAGCTCCTGAAACTTGTCCTCTGACCTCCACACACCCACACTGGGGCACTTGTGAGTATACTCACACATGCACACACGCAATAAATAAGTAATTTTTAAAAAATTTTTTAAAGGAGAGAGGCCAGACAGTGGTGGCTCGTGCCTTTAATCCCAGCATTTGGGAGGCAGAGGCAAGTAGAGCTCTGTGAGTTCGAGGCCACCCGGTCTACATAATGTGTTCCAGGACAGTCAGGGCTACATAGACTCTGTCTCAAGAAGAACAAAATAAAATAAATAAATAAATAATAGATAGATAAACAGACAAACACATAACAAAAAGAAAAGATTAGAAAAATAGAAAAAGACATTTTGGCAATGAGCAAAAAAAGGAGCTGAACTTGAAATAGAAACTCCTATGAAAAGTCAAGGGCTGGGGGTGTAATTCAGTGGGCAGAGAGCTTGCCTACCATGCAAAAAGCCTTGGGTTCAATTTCTAACACTACAGAAGTCAGATTTGGTTAGTGTAAGAGCAAAAGTTACATTTTTTATTTTAATTACTGTGCCTACAGGATTTATAAAACAAGGACAGATAACTTCCTAGAGTGCTGGGGGGCTGTCCGTGTGAGATAAGAGCCTCTGTGCAGATTCCCGCTGGTTGACCCAACCTCGCAGGGTGTGCTTGGTCACTTGTAGAAGGGAGATACCCAGACAGGAAGTACATCGGGATATATCTTGCACCTGATTGGACCTGGTGGGAAAGATGTAGCCTTATGGGTTCTGTCTTTATAAGATGGCCAGAGCCCATCGTTCCTGGGGTATTTAACTAGCTTAATTAAAGCTTGCTTACATTTGACTCAGCTGTGGTGATGGTCTTAATCTTGACCAGTGGAATTTACATTATAAACACCTGTAATCCCAGCATTTGGAAGGGGAAGCAGGGGAACCAGAAATTCAAGATCATCCTTTGCTACATAGCAAGTTCAAGGCCAGCCTGAGATAGATGAGACCCTATCTCATCAAAACTAAATAAATAAATAAATAAATACCTAGAAGTTCAACAGGAAGTGATCTGTAATCACAGTACTCTAGCGGCTACACAGGAGGATTGCCACAAGTCCAAGGCCAGACTGGGCTACAGAGTGAGACACTGCCTCAGAAATAAATGGTGTGTGTGTGTGTGTGTGTGTGTGTGTGTGTTTAGATGTGTAGAAGCCAGAGGACGTCGTTGGGAGCTATTAACTTTGCTCTTTGAAATTATTTCTCATTGGCCTGGAGCTTACCAATTTTTATCAATCCTCCTGCCTCTGCCTTCCAAGCACTGGGATTACAAGTGCAGGCTACCATATCTGTTTTTTGTTTGTTTGGTTTGGTTTTTTGGTTTTTGTTTTTTTTAACGTGGGGACTGAGGTCAGGCAAGGCAACGGCTTTACTGACTGAGTCAGCTCCCTCACACCCATTTTCAGTCGGGTTCTCACGTAACAGCCCAGGCTGGCCTTGCACACAAGACAATCCTCTTCCCTCAGTCTCCTGAATTACAGGCATAAGCTACCATGGTGATGGGACTTGAAAGACACAAGAGAAGCCAGGACCTGTGTCTCTGAAGCCAGGACTGAGTGTCTGGGAGGGGACAAGAAGCCCTGACTCCCCGTATTTCCCATCCTTACTGAGGTAGCTCTCTGCAGACTCTGCATCGTCAGCTGGCACTGTTTACATCACCTGCTTCCTCCAAAGGCTGCAAAGGGACTTTCCTGCATCCTTGGTGCTCACAAAGCCTGGCTGTGTCCGCTACATGACCTTCCTGGTCAGACACCAATGTGCCACCAGCAAGCACTTTAGGTCAGCCACAGCGCAGACTGACCCGTGAGCATGAGCAGACCACTGTGCTGTGCACCATCCTCATGCCAAGATGAAAGTTATGCTGCCTGCATTGCCTTCTGCAATAGCCACAACCACCTCCAGAGACCACCTGACAGACGATAGAAGCTTCCTGGGAGAGCAGTCCTAGACTGCATCCCAGGAGCTCTTATGCTTGAGTGCAAGGTCTCAATAAAGTCTCCTTCCGGTGCTACTGTTGGTCTTTTTGTAATCTTTATCTCCATTTGAGTGAAAGGACCCACAACTGAGCCAGTACCACTAAGCCGGAAGGAGGGAAGAAGGAGGTAGATAGACAATCGTGAGAAAATCTGTGATGACAGATTAGCTTTCCCGGTGCTGCTCAGGGAAGCTGGTTCCCGATGAGGGATCTGGGAATCTGTGCACGAAAGTATCCTATGATCTGATTGCTTCTTTTGGAATAGATGGGTGGCTAAGTGGATGTGTATGTGGGTAGAAAGATGGATAGGTAGATGAACAGATGGGTGGAAAAATAAATGGGAAGATGAATAGAGAGATGGATAGACAGATGCATCAACATATAGGTTGATAGAGTGGGTGGTATTTGGATGAGTGGCTGAACAATGGACGGACAGATGGACGGATGGAAGGACAGATGGATGAGTGGATGGGTGATGGATGGATGGGTGGAAGAAAGGAGGGATGGGCAGATGGATGTACAAATAGGTAGATGGGTGGACATCCCAGTGGATAGATAGATAGATAGATAGATAGATAGATAGATAGATAGACAGACAGACAGATAGCTGGGTGGATGGAAGAATGGATGGAGGGAAGAACAAACCGCTAGTTTTGGAGCATACAAGATGTTACATCCGTTCACAGTTGCTACTCAGCTAATCATCCTAAACACCCCTACAGGGGAGGTAAGCTCCAATATTTACAGATGAGGAAGCAAAGGCCAGGAGATGAAGTAATTTTTCTGGGGAGACATGAATTTAAACCCAGATTCCATTTCCTGACTATCACCTCCTGTGCGGGCACCAGTCCAGCCCACCATCATGAGGGGGTGGCCTTTCTGGAGCCTCCAGCACCCTGTGCCTAGTGACTGCAGCACAGTGTGGAGTGTCTTATTGAAACCTGGAGCAAGCCACACTTGGTGTCTGCGAGTCCCTGAGAATTACTTCTCACCAAGCCACTCCAAGTTCAGAGAGGAGGCCATGCCAGCCACGACCCCGGGCTTCTGCTGGGGAAGGCCCCAGTGTCCCACACTTGGCTCCTGGCTCAGATCCTCATCTTGGTCAAACATTTGCCAATCTGACCTTTGGACAGAAATCAGCTTGCGGGTCTTCCGGAATATTTGAATAAACTGTAGCTACTTCCTCATCCTTGCTCTGGCTCGACCCTGGAGGGTGTGTCTGTGTGTTGTCCGTGTTGGCTCTGAGCTGCCTCCTCTTGCACAACAAGGAACTACAACCTGTCCAAGAATGAACGTGTCCCTCTAGCTCTGTGCCTGAGAGAGGCCACCCAGCTTATATGGACAGTGCACCCAGCAGGGTGCCTGAGAGAAGCCCCCATCACCTGGGTATACAACTGCTGGGTGTGGTGCCACACACAGTCCAACTGCCCCTGAGGCTCCCAGCTACACCCAGATATTATATCCTTGACCCCCATCCCAACCCCATCATCTCCTTGTCTGCTACCATAAGCTGGGAGCTAGGTGAGAGGGCTCCATAAGCGGAAATGTCCATTTTCAAGATGCCCTGGTAGTGTCATCCTGGGAGGGAAGCTAGACAAAGGAAGGCAAAGGGGCCCGTGTTTGCATTAGTCAGTATCAGATTGCAGAAACTGTGGGGTTTCTCTGGGTTGCTTTCAGCTCTTTCCTGTAACCTGTTGTCAGGACACGGGTGAGTGTGAAGATAGGGATGAGTAGCCCTTGGAGGGTGTGGTGGAATGTGCTGCTGTGAAAAGAAGATTGGTTTCTAGAACTCATAGGCACAGGCACACACAGACGCGCAGACACACACACAGGCACACACAGGCATAGGTGCACAGAGACACACACACAAAGGCACACACAGGTGCACAGAGACACACACACAGGCACACACAGGCATAGGTGCACAGAGACACACACAGGCACACACAGGTGCACACAGGCATAGGTGCACAGAGACACACAGGCACACACAGGTGCACAGAGACACACACACACAAAGGCACACACAAGTGCACACAGGCACACACAGGTGCACAGACACACACACACACACACACAGGCACACAGAGGAGCACACAAGTGCACAGAGACACACAGGCACACACACACACAGGTGCACAGAGACACACAAAGGCAAACACAGGCTCACAGAGAGACACACACAGGCACACACAGGTACACACAGACAGGCACAGGTACACACAAGTACACAGAAAGACACACAGGCACACACAGGTGCACAGAGAGACACACACAGGCAAACACAGGTACACACAGACAGGCACAGGTACACACAAGTACACAGAAAGACACACAGGCACACACAGGTGCACAGAGAGACACACACAGGTGCACAGGCACACACACACACACAGGTGCACAGAGACACACACAGGCACACACAGTCATACACAGGCACACATGCACAGGTGCACAGAGACAGACACAGGCACACAGAAGCATGCACAGGTGCACAGAGAGACACACACAGGCACACACAGGTGCACAGTGACACACGCACAGCCTGGATGAGAAGGGATCTTAGAACGGGCTGTGTGGTCATCTGAAGGAGAGATAAGCACTGATATCTAAGGACAGCTCCTGTTGGGAGACCTCCTAGGAGCTGACTGAACCAGGGGAGGCTTGCCAGTTGTTGTGGGCTAAGCAAGGATGCAGAATTGAAGCCAGGTTTCGTGGCACACGCCTGTAATCCAGCACTCCAGAAGTGAAAGTTTGAAGTCATCTTCAGTTGCAAAGTAAGTCAGATGCAGTACGAACTATACGAGATCCTGCTTAGAAAATAAATTGTAAAAAAAAAAAAAATCTGGAAGACATAAGTAAGGCTTTTTCTTCTGTTCTACTGTGGTCTTGCTGGCTTCTGGAAGGGAGTTATCATGAGGAGTAAGGAGACAAAGAATTTATTAACAAAATACTTGACCCTTGACATCAAGAGAAAATGGCAGATGGCAGGACACGGTAGAATCTGAAAGGCCAAATCCTTCACTAGAGACTTGAGTTTCTGGGTTCTGGAAGAAAAACTGGGATCAAGGAGAGAGCAGGAAGGAGAACACAGAGAAGAGTTCTGCAAGGCAGTCCATGGGAACAGAGCAAGGGCTTCCATAGCATCCAGATCTAGGGGCTAGAGAACAACAGACACTTTTCTCAGCATAACTAAGAGGCTGTCAGGAGTGCCTGTCCCCTGAGATGGCAGAGGGTCCGAGGCTGATGGGTCTCTTGCCCATCTGTCCTCTCCCTCTGCCCTGGGCAATGGCTGTGTGTGTGTGTGTGTGTGTGTGTGTGTGTGTGTGTGTGTGTGTATGTGTGTGTGAGAGAGAGAGAGAGAGAGAGAGATCAGTGTACGTATGTACATGTGCACGTGTGTGTAGAGATTGGCCGTCAATCAAGCAATCTCATTTTTTTAAGACAGAATCTCCCACTGGCCTGGAGCTCACCTCTTAAGCTAGGCTGCTGGTCAGGGAGCCCCAGAGGTCCCCATCTCCTCCTCCCTAACAGTTGGACCTCTGGTGCTCGCTACTCTCCCTATCACATGGGTGCTGGGGTTCAAGATCAGATCCTCGTGCCTGTGTAGCAAGCACTTTACTGACTAAGCCGTCCCCCAGCCTCACACCTTGGCTTTGACCCTGGGCTGGCTTTACAGACCTCTCCCTGTGGCATTCCAGACAGCCACCCCAGAGGGTTGGCCCCGGGGGGAGGGGGGGGACAGGGGTGGTTCTCCCAAAGAGGGTAGCTATCCCTCCATGGCCCTGCAGCCCAGCCACCTCAACTCACAGACAGCAAGCAGGAGTTTCTCAAACTTCAAAGGAAAGGGTACAATTTGCAATTGTCTCTCTCCCTGCAATGATTACCCGTTCTGGCAGGTGGCCTTTTATGAATCTGTTAGAACCCCGGTAGAGGGCGCTCACCAACCAAGCACCCACAGCGGCCAGTATGTTTCACTAGCCAGAGCAGGCAGAATGAAGACTCTTATTGTCCAGTTAGTGGCCATGACAAGTACATAAAACCTTCAAAGGGCTCCTGGCTACTGGCTGCACTGAGTCTTAATGAATATATACGTTTACTTTTGAGACGCTTTTAGGAAGGAGTGGGAGTTTCGCTGATAACCACACAGTAGAGTTGAAAGGACAGCAGTGATTCTAACTGTGGAGACACAGGAGGAAGTGCAGGCAAACTGCCCAGGCCTGGACTTCAAAGGCTTTGGGGTGACTTTGTTTTCTTTTTCATTTTAAAAAACTTCTTTATTTTTATTTTATGAATATTGGTGTTTGGCCTGCATGTAAGTGCACCTCGTACGTGCAGTGCCCGCAGAGGCCAGAAGGGGGCGTCAGAGCCTGTGGAACTGAAATTACAGTTGGCTGTGAGGTACAATGTGGGTGCTGGGAATCAAACCCTGGCCCTCTGGAAGAGCAGCCAGTCCTCTTAACCGCTGAGATACCTCTCTATCGCATGAAGGACCATTTTTAAATCGATCATAGAGTTCTTTATGATTTGAAGAATGATCTATGGCTGCCATGCTTTTAGTTTTAAGAGAGTGAGATTATTAAGTATATAGAAAACCAAAGTAAAAGGATAAATAGCAGGAGACAGAAAGCAAAACATGGGGTGTCCAGATCCCCTCTGTTGACGGGGAGCCCTGTTGAGAGGCCGGAGTTCCCGATAGAGTGAGCCTTGGCAGAGCAGAGTGTTCCCTCTGGTGAGGCCTCCAAGTGAAAGAACAAATAGCAACAGATGAAGATGGCGTCATAAAATAGGTTCTCCTGGGGCTGGAGAGATGGCTCAGCAGTTAAGAGCACTGTTTGATCTTCCAGAGGAACCGGGTTCAATTCCCGGCACCCACACGGCAGCTCACAAAGGTCGGTGATTCCAGTACTAGGAGATCCACCCCCTCAGACAGACAGGCAAAACATCAATGCACATAAAGTAGAAATAATTAAATTTTAAAAATAGGTCCTCACAAGATCCGATAGGAACTGAGACAGTTAATTCATCAGCGGGATTCCGGTTGAGCTTTCCCTCCCTCCACTGTTCCCATGGCGGGTGCAATATAAGCAGGATGAGCAAGAGAAATCTCTGCTGTAAGTGCTCTGCCTGCTAGCTGTTCTCAAGGGCAGAAGGCTTTCATTCCTGGCCGGTTTGCAGTGCTAACATCCCTGTCACAGCAGAGGGGCCAGCCCATTCCTAGATAAGGAGTCTCAGGGACACTTTGAGACAAACACGCTTGGGTGTGAAGCGGGGTGGGGCAACCAGAGCTAGGTCCTCAGCAAGCTCAGACAGTGCATGACGATTTACCAGTCGATGCACGTTACACATATCAGACACTTTTGGAAAATACAATGCAAGGGAGTTTCTAGAAAAATGTGAGAGGTGGCGTCAACTACTGAACCCCAGCCCCGAGTCTCATGATCAGACTCCATAGACGTAAAGTTACTCCGTCAAAGGACTTCTTAAAGATATTTATCTTCTTATGGGGGCTGGAAAGACAGCTCAGTGGTTAAGAGCCCTGGCTGCTCTTCCCAAGGACTCAGGTTCAATTCCCAGCGCCCACACCAGTCTGTAAGTCTAGTTTCAAGAGATCTAAACAGGCATTGCACATACAGATAAAACACCCGCCCACATAAAATAAACAAATGTTTCTCAAAATGATTTATTTTTAGCTGCGTGTGTGTTTGGGTACCACGTGTGTGTGTGCCTTTGGCAACCAGAAGCAGGACCTCCTACGGCTGTCCACTGTGCTCCGTGGGTGCTGGGAGTCAAACTCTGGTCTTCTGGAAGAGTCTCTTTACTGCTAGCTCATCTTTCCAGCTCCATGTCAAAGGACAAAAGATGCCTTACAAATGAAGAATAAGAGCCAAGTGTGGGGGGGGTCCGCGCCTACGATGCGCACAGTCCAGAGGCGGGGCCAGCGCCGCGTGCATAGTGAGACTTCCCACCAGACAAGCTCAGGTTCCGAATCACACCTAGTTGTTGGAGATTCTCTTCCAACTGGCAGGCCGTTGTGACCTTAGGAAGCTCACACACCCTCTCTGAGCCTGTTTCCCCGCTGCAGCACTACTGTAGAGCTGACCAGGCCTGTGGAAAGTGACATTTGGTTGCCGTGTTTGATAGGATGTGTCCCTGTGTTCCAGATTACTGGGTCCTTAAATTCTCCGAGTTACTGCAGCCCAGCAGAAGGGGATCCGGGGCTCTAGAGCTCATAGTTCACAGGCCCCTGGCAAAGCTGCAGCCAGCAACAGTAGCAGCAATGTTGGGTGCGACCCGGAGGCTGTCGAGTGGCACTTGTAGGCGTCGGAGTGGTTCTCCGCCAAGGTTCTCTGAATCCAGTCTATGTAGGCTGGCACCCGAGTATAGATGCCAGGCCTGAATGGCCGCGCACAGCCGAATCCCCAGCTGATGACCCCGACCTGGATCCAGGAACTGTTGATGGTACAGACCAGTGGTCCCCCAGAGTCACCCTGCAGGAGAAGGAGGAGAGCCTGCTCAAGAAAAGCTTTTTTAAAACACCCTCTGCAGAGGCCACAGAGACGGGTGAGTGTTCTGGCCTCCGAGAGCCCCTGGGATACCGGGGGGGGGGGGGGTAGACGTGGAATACAAGGCAGGAATACCAAGGAGAGCCAGAACAGTGCTGTCACCTGACAGGAGTCTTTCTGGCCCTCTTTGAAGCCTGCACAGAGCATGTCTGCCTGGATGACTTGCTGCCCTGACAGGCTAGTCTTCTGGACGTGGTACATCTTCTCACACTCCTCCGAGTCCAAGATGGGCACAGCTACCTCCTGGAGGACACTCTCCATGTCTGATCCAGAGAGAGGCCTGGGCTGAGTATACCATGACCCACGGAACCCTTCCCACCACGTGGACAGCCTGGACCCCTGTCATTCTCTGTTCCCTAGTCCCTCCATGTCCCAAAGTCAGGAAACAGAGTTGGGGGCAGGGTTCAAGGCCAGCCTGCTCCCTGTGAGTCGCACCAGTCTCTATAATCCCACAGCTGCTGAGCCTCAGCTTACCCATTTCTGCAATATGCAGAATCCTGGACACTGTGGGCATCGTGGCCAAGGGGAACCCCACAATTTGGCTGTTCACCCTTAGGTAGGTCTTCCCCTGGGCAGGAGTAGGGACTATGCGTGGACATGTTCCCCTACCTCTTTCCTGGGTGGACCCCCAGCCTGTAACCCAGCAGAGAGTCCCGGGGGTGAGAGGAGCATGGGCTTCTGGGAGGCAGATGGGCGTGAACTGAGAGGGCTGCAGAGGGGTTTGCAGCTGCACCAGGGCGATGTCTCCACTAGAGGTCTCTTCCCAGAGGTAGCTGGGGTACACAAAGATGCTCCTCACAGCCACTAAGTTTGAGTGGGGTTCCAGAAGGTCGAGTGTCAGTCCTCCAACCTTCACATTGTAGAAGCTGGGATTCTGAGACCTAGGAAGGGACAGGCCCAGCCTGTTGAGGCATCTGCCCAAAAGGGACAAGGTCAGGAGAATGGCAGCCACTTTCCATCCCTCCCTCACTTACCAGCGGAAGCAGTGGGCAGCCGTGAGCACCCACCTCTGGTGGATGAGGGAGCCCCCACATATGTGGCCCTCTGCGGCTCTCCACAGGCTGACCTGCCAGGGCCACTGTCCTTCCAGAGCATCTTGGCCACCCACGATCTTCCCGGCATCTCTGGAGTGGCCACACACTGCAGAGGGACCTTCTCAGAAAGCCAATCCCTCCTGGGTCCCACCATCCCCAACACCTCCTTCCATATCCTGCCCTGAGCGCTTCCCTGGGACACTCTGAGTCAGTCATTACCTGAAGGCAACACATCCCCACGTTCCCCTGGAAAACAAGAGAAAGTTTCCTCAGTGGACTCTGGTTACTGCAGACACAGAACTGGCAGAAACGCTGAGACTGAATGAGTGTTCAGCCCTAAATGACCTGTCCATATCTACATCAACACCCTCCCAAGCTCCGGAACATCACTGAAGAGAAGGCAAGAAGAACGTAAGCCACAGGGTGGGGGAGGGTACTGGGAAGGCTGCCTTCTGGACGTGGCGCGGCTCCTGCACTCATGTGGCTACGGCGGCTGTAGTAACCTGCATGAGACAAGCACAAGACCAAGAAGACCACACTCCAGTGTGTGTGTGGGGGGGTGGCTTCCGTGGACCAGCCCTAGCTGGGGCGCCATTGGCAGTCACGGCTGGTGGCGGGGGTGGCTCCAGTGATGATCCACATCCATGCACAAATGGATGGCAGTAGCAGGACTCAGTGAGTCACAAAAGAAGAGGGGAAGAAGGAAGCGATGACCAGACGTTGGAGGAGTCCACGTTGGGGAGAGCTCAGGGGAGTTGAGGAGAGAGGGTGGGAGATGGATATGATCAAAATAAATTGTATACACGTGGGACTCAGAATTTTTAAAATGAAAACAAGAGAAAGGTCTGGGGTCAGCATTCCATCCACAAAGTTTTATCCCGTGACCTGGCTCAGGGACGTCACCCCGCTCAGGAATAGCCAGCCAGGCTCCACTTTGATTCTTTCCCCTCCTGTCTCCCTCAGAGGGTCAGTGGACTCATGGGGTTTGCCCTCCTACTCCCAGCCCTCTCCTGGTTGTCTAGGGAGAGCGGCTGAAGATCTAAGGAAGCAGGATGATGGGGAAAGGGTGCCGAGGCCATCGTGGGGGTAAGGAGTTGGGGTGACTGAGGAGTAACGCCCCTTACCTGGCAGTAACTGCAGCAGGAGAAGACAGATGCACCATGCCCAGGACTCCATGGCTCCTCTTTGGAACATGACACATCAGAGACCTTGAACCAGTCTAGGGGAGGGTTGCATCTCAGTGTCTAGCGGCAATCAAGCTGGAACCCAGTTACCTGACGGGACCGGATGATTCAGGCTCCTGTTGGCAGATGTAGTCTAGTGCAATTTAGTGATGGTCAGGGAATTAGTGGCCCATCAGGAGCCAGGGGCAATAGGAGCTGTCAGGCCACCTGTGAGGTTAGCACAGGGGAGTCTCACCCATCCTTCAGGAAGCTGGGGGCACCCATTGTTTTACCTACTTTGTCTAAGA
Source organism: Cricetomys ansorgei (assembly GCA_026225945.1). Classification (NCBI taxonomy): domain Eukaryota; kingdom Metazoa; phylum Chordata; class Mammalia; order Rodentia; family Nesomyidae; genus Cricetomys; species Cricetomys ansorgei. The sequence goes on from JAMJFZ010004061.1 coordinate 5,379,133, forward strand.
GAGCAGGGGTTCTGCCTACTGCTGCCAGAAGATCACAGTCCACTCTGGTCCAACACCAGACTCAGAGAGGAGCCAGGGACATCCAACTCCTGACGTTCTTCTCACCACTGTGGCTCATGGACCTCTCTTAGCCAATCCTATTTAAGAAGTATAAGCCCATGGGACTGTTGGTCACTATGGAAACAAATGTAGCTAGGGTTTGCCCTCCAGTCCAGGAAGTATCTACTCAGAAATATTCAATGTTTTCTAGAAAGTTATTTCCTTCTGCTACTCTGGCTACTTCAAATCTCTTCCTCTGATTCTAAGACAAAAGCAACACTAGAGCAGTCCCCAGCCTTGCTGAAGACATTGTCAGGCCCTTGGTGCCTCACAGGGCCTCGAGCTGCGACTCCAGCAAAGCCCTCAGTGGGGCCCAGCCAGTACTGGGTCCTGAATCACTGTTTTTGAGGTGTAACTTCACCCTGACAGTGGCACTGTCCCTGTGTGGCACTGGTCTCTGACTCCTGAAGGACCACAGAGTCTCCTGGCCTCCAGGTTGCAGTTTTCCCAGAACTTCCAAGGCAGAGCTGGCCACACCTCAGCTCAGACACGGGCACAGGCAGCCTAGGACCCCAGACTCGGGGGTTCCCCTCTTGTTCACCGGCTTCTCAGACTTCTGCATCTCTGAATGTCGACGGTTTCCAGCTCTCCCTGTTCTCCCAGCTGTGGCTAACTTCCTAAACACTTAAAATCTTTTTGCTTTTTGGGGGGATCTACTTAACTTTAGACAAGCTGATAATTCTTTGCATAAAATTCTCATTGTTCATGTAATCCAGGGCTTCTGGACCTTACGGCCCCTGCGAGGCACTCCAGGGTTTGAAGCACAGTGCTGGGTCCTAGCTGGTGACACTGTTGTAAGGCCTCACCTCTGAGCCTCAGGCACTCATCTGGGAAATGACCATCCTCCCCTAGGAGCCCGAAGATGGGGGCCTCACTTTGAGCCTCAGTATAGGCAATAATGTCAAGTGATCAAAAATATCAAATAATCACGAAACAATGAGTTCCTAATAATACTACAAAAAATAATAAAAATCTAAAAAAGACCTGACTTTTCTTCTTGTACCATGTTAAGGAAGTAATTCATTACGTTGAGGATAGTCAAATAATGAAGGTGACTCTTCGTGGGCGCATCCTATCAAGTGGACGGGGCACATTAGCGTGTTGCAAACTAACGAATTCCTGGACCAAGACAATGACCGTCAGCAGCAGCTGCCATCGCACGTCCTGACCACATTTCACCAGTCTTTTTTTTCGTTTTCATTATGTAGCCCTGGTTGTCCTTCAGTATGGAGACCAGGCTGGCCTTGAACTCATAGAGAGCTGCCTGTCTCTGCCTCCCGAGTGTAGTCATGTCTGATTTGTATTTAGCTTACTTTGTTCTTCAAGGAGATTTATATCTGCTTTGTCGTACTTATGGGGTTGAGTTAATTATCACCAGAGAAGTTTTCACCAAACTGTGCTGTGCTTAAATATGCCTAAAATAAACTACTTGGGGTCAGATTCTCGAAGTTTGAACCACACCAGCTATTGAGCTGTGTTAAACCAAACTGCCTTCTTGTCTCCTGTGGATCATCCCTCTGCAGGCCTGTGAAGGTAAGAGAGATCCCCTACAGGTTCAACAAATCAGACCTCCATTGCAATCAGCCTGTGCAGACAGAGCACCCTGGTAGAAGGGTGTGGCAGAAGCAAGCTGCTCTCAGTGGGCAAGAGTATTTGCTGTCCAACATGAGGACCTTAGTTGGGGTCTCATGCAAGTGTCTATAATCACAGCATGGCCCTACTGTTAGATGGGAGGCAGAGTCAGGGGAGTCTTCGGAAGCATAAAGGCCTGCAAGCTTGGCTTACCCCATGGTGGAGAGACTGTCCCAAACAAGTGGAAGGGCAAGAGCAATCCACAAAAAAGCTGACCTCTGCTCTCAACACAGGTGCCATTGTGACAAATATGTGCCTGTTTACCCTGCAACACACACACATATTCAGCACTCTCTCTCTCTCTGTCTCTCTCTCTCTCTCTCTCTCACACACACACACTCACTAGCCCAGCTCTAGGTTAAGTGAGAGACCCTGTTTTATCTGTGCTCACCTGTGCCTTCCTTCTCTTTTTTAAGGAAAAGGCTATGGGCCTGTTCATTCTGTTCATCCATCTTACAGATAAAAGTGAAAAACAAAATCTCAAAAATCCAGAGTAAAGTCCTGGGGATGTAGCTCAGTTGGTAGAGAATAGGCCTAGCATACGTGAGGACCGGGGTTCGGTCTCCATGCCACATAAACTGGTCACGATGGCATAAGCCTGCAATCCTAGCTCCTGGGAGGCAGAGACAGGAGGTCGGGAGTTCAATGTCATTCACGACATAGAGAATTTGAGGCCCGCCTAAATAATAAATAAAGTGTGACTTAAAAATCCTTCAGAGTGGAAATGCCCAGTCTCTGAGTCACCGGGTCACCTGGGTAAAGGGAGATATGAGTTAAGGACACAAGAAACTGCCAGGTGTTGGTTTCGAAACTGGAAGTGAGCTAGAGGTCAACTTTATGACAGCGTTGGCAATGGAGACTTCTGTCCCTAGGGAGAAGGTAGCCCCCATTCCCTCCCAGTAGCCCACAGCCCACGTGAGCTCACGCTTTCCTGGCTCTCCAGGGCACTAACTCACAGCTGCCCACCCATGACTCCCAGATGGCAACTCCTCAGACTCCAAGTTCTGTCCGTTTTACTTCAACAGTTTCTGAGTTTGAACCAATGGGGCAGGTTTAGCCACAAGAGACTTGAGCAAGAGAAGAACTGAAATGATATCTAGTCAAAAGCTTTGAACATACGGGTGATGGGGGTGCTGCTTTGAACAAGGAGAAGGGCAGACTTTTATTGATTTTCTGGGGAACGTAGATTCTTGTAATTTTTCACTGGCTGAGGCACAATGTTAAAGGAATTCTTCCTTCTCGAATGAGGCACCAGTCAATGGGGAGAATGGGAGGCTCGTCTAGAAACTGCTGAGCTCCTCTTGCTACTGGTGTCTTTGTCCTGTACAAACATCCCAGCCCTGTGGTTTGTTCTGGGCCTGATGACAGAAGGCAGCTGGAGGATTGCACACAAGGGCGGGGTAGAAGAGACACGCTAGCTCCAACATGCAGCAGGCCAAGTTTCACGTGTGTCATGCCTTAGACAAGACATTCCTCCAGTGAGCCACATGTCCATATATAAACCAGAGGTTTGGGCTGGAAAGGGGGGAACACAACATGGAGACAGAGATGCCATCCATCACACTTCTGATAACCAACATGAAGCCAGAGCTCTCAGGGAAAGTGGATCCAGGTGGATGAGAAGTAACAGAGGCAACTGTCAGCATAACCCACGGCACAGGCGGTCTCCGCAGCAAAGCCAGTGGGAAGTAAGTAGTATGTTTCCCAGCTCTGTGACTTTTAAAATCAGTCAATTTTTCCGGATAAAATTCAAGACAGGAACTCATGCAGCTCAGACTGGCCACAAACTTGCTGTGTAGCTAAGGCTGGCCTTAAACTTCTGATCTTCCTGCCTCCGTATCCTCAGTATTGGGGTTACAGGTGTGCACTTCCACACCTGGCATTGAACCAGTAGGATTATTTAGGTTGATTGAGGGCAAGTGAAGCTCATGGGTTTTGGGTTTATTTTTGCCCTGGTAACTAACGCCCGAGTTGATGCGTTTCTGGAGACCTCACATGGAGTGGGGGTTTTCCCTTGAGAGCATGTGGAGAACGGTTGTTGACACAGATAATGGAGCTGAACTAAAGGGAAAGAGCTTTGTGGACTAAGCATGAAATGTACTTAAGGGACTCTTGTTTCACTAGCTATTTTAGAATGAATGCATGTGCGTGTGCGTGTGTGTGTGCCAGTGTGTGTGTATGTATATGTGTTTGTTCATGTGTGTGTGCGTGTATATGTGTGTATATATATATGTGTGAGTAGGTTTGTGTCTGTATGTGTGTATGCATATGTGTGTGCGCATATGTGTGTATGTGTGTGTATATGTGTGTATATATATATGTGTGTGCATGTGTGTGTATACGTGTGTGTTGCGTGTGTGTGCATGTGTGTATATATGTGTGTGTGTGTGTGCACGCCAGTGTGTGTGTGTGTGTATGTGTTTGTTCATGTGTGTGTGCGTGTATATGTGTGTATATATGTGTGTGTATGTGTGAATAGATTTGTGTGCGTATGTGTGTGCGCATATGTGTGTGCGCATATGTGTGTATGTATATGTGTGTGTATGTGGGTGTATATGTGTGTATATATATGTGTGTGTGCATGTGTGTGTATATGTGTAAGTGTGTGTGTCTGTGTATATGTGTGTGTGTGTGCTACGTGTGTGTATGTGTTTATATATGTATGCATGCATGTATATGTGCACATATGTGTGTGTGCATTCTTATGTGAAACGTGTATGTGTGTGTGTGTGTGTGTGTCTGTGTGTCTATGTGTCTGTGTGTGCCTGTGCCCATGCACATGTTGAGGACAGAGAAGTATCAGCTCAGTCTCTCTTTCCCCCACGTGAGTCCCAGGGTTCCAACTCAGGTTGTCAGGCTTGACAGCAGATGCGTGTCTCACCAGCCCTGCTGTAGTCTTTAGGAGTTGGGGCTCAGCTGGGGGAAGTAGGCCACTGGGGGTGTGTTGTGGGATGTGTGGATTAGATATTTCATAGTTATTATGGGATCACACTCCTGTGTACATGCTGTGTGGGGGAAGGTGCTTCCTATGCCTCGCAGTATGTGAAGGACTTGCTTCCTGTACCTGCTAGCACCCCTATACTAAAAACAATGGAGTAGCCCCCAAGATCTCCACATGAACAGGCCATTTGTTTACCTTAAGGCAGATGAAGGTTTCCTATCACCCTCAATGTTCTGCAGAGAAAAGACAGAACGGACTTCATTTTAGGCCCAAGGCTTCATCTTAAGCTTGTCCTGGGCCTGACCCTGAAAATTCATAAATTCTAAGAGAAAGTCATAAGCTCACCCCCGCACACCTGAAGGGCAACCAATCAGAGATTAGGTCAACCACAGTGTAACCACAGGAATGAAGGAAGGCCTTATCTCAAGGCCAGACATCTATACCTGGTACCTCCACATGCCAGGAGGTACATGAGTATCTTACCTTGAAGTTAGGGCAATCACAAACCAACCCATGTAACTGTCTCACTGACCACCAACCATGTTCCCTATTACCTCACCCATGCTGAAATCCTCCTTACAACCTATAAAAAGGCCAGTAAGCCTTTGTTCAGGGTTGCCATTTTCTTGAATGATCCCTGCATGCAGGAATTTTCTTTCGAGAAATAAACACACCCTTGCTGATTGCATACCTGAGTGGTGGTCTCTGTGTGGTGATTTCAGACGTAACAGCAGCTGGGTGATCAGAGAAGACTCTGACTCACCCTAGCTTGGATACCCGCTGGGGTAGGCGACAAGTCTGCTGGCAGACATTGGGAAGTGTTGGGTTCCATTCCTTTGTATAATGAAGGCCTGTGTGGGAAGAGGAGGGAGTTTTGAATGAATAAAGGACCTAGGGCCTGAAGGAGAAAGCAGAACCATGAGAGAACCAGGTGAGGAGGCGATGGGAGAGGATATGGCTCTCTGCCTAGCTGCCCAGGGATTGCATCCCTGAGAGTTGTCAGGGCTCATTATTAATATATAGACGTCGTATTAATAAATCACATTTTAACAGGGATGGGCTCATGGGCTGTACTATCCTTGGCTCCTTCCTGTCACACTCTCAGCTCCCTTGAAGAGGAAGCTCCCGCCACCAGGAACCCTGACATCTTCCTGTCAGGTATGTTGCTATGGTGATGGAGGAGTGACTGAAGTAGATGTCTCTGGTTCCCACAGGGAATCCAGTTCCCACCGGATCTGTGGACTCAGTCAACCCCAGGACACTCGGCTAATCCCTGGATACAGTGGGGAGGTCTCAATAGAACATGGATTTCAGTTAACGAGTTGGCGTGAGGTTCAAGTGGGAAATGAGCAAAACAGAAGAGGTGCGCGTGGCCCGCTAAACATGCAGCAGCTGCCACCACTAACAGCCCTTAACTAACATTTATGACCAGGCAAGGACATTTCGGGGATACCGAGTGCACCAAAATGGAAAGGTAAATGTTGAACCCCAATAAACTAGAGAATTTCTTAAGGAAGATAATCGGGGCTAGCGCGAAGGCTCAGCAGGTAAGGGTGCTTGCTGCCAAGCTCAACAACCCAAGTTAAGTCACTAGTGAAGGAGCCAGACCTACTCCATTTTGTTTTCTTACTCCATTCTGTCCTCCTTGAGTGGTGACCTGGCTTGCCGTTAATTCTTGGAAAGTCCTGGGGCCGGCTGCTGGCCAGCCAGAACGGTGCTAGGCTGTAAGAGGACTACATTTCTAGAATAGTTGCTTAATTGCTCACTTAATGTACCTCATGTCCCCACCAAAGGTGATGAGTCAGTCTAGCAAGGACCCACGTGCCTCACCCTGGTCCTGACCCACCAGCTTAAAGATCAGCTGGAAATCCCCTAATGGCTGCCTGTCCTACTTAAAAGGCCTGCATGCCTGCTCTTCAGGGTCACCATCTTTTCTTGGGGGTGACCCTGCCATTTGCATTGATTTCCGACCCAACACTAGGACCCACGGGAGAGAATAGACTCCTGCAAGTTGTCCTCTGACGCCATATTGCTGGCATGGCTCATGCATCACTACCCCAGCACACAAAGAAAACAAAGATTGTGAATTTAAAAAAATTTTAAAGAGGCCAGGCAGGGTGGTACATGCCTTTAATCTCAACACTTGGGATGCAGAAGCAGGCAGAACTCTATGAGCTCCAGGTCAGCCTGGTCTACATAGCAAGTTCTAGGCCAGCCATGGCTACACAGTAAAACCCTGTCTTAAAACAAACAAACAAACAAAAATCGCTACACCACCAAGAACAAACAAAACTAGGAATCCATGTTAAGTACTACTGAATGTTCTGAGAGAAAGCAGGGAAGAAGTAGGGTGGAGGGCTGGGCCACGCTGTTATAGATACAGTGGTGACACAGGATCAGAGGTCAGTAGGAAGTGGACCAGCCAGGGAGGAAGAAGCTAGGATGCAAAGGCCAGGAGGCAAGGACACGCCTGACCTGCTCCAGAAGATAAGCAGGAAGCCACAGGAGGAGAGGCAGGAAGACCGCAAAGATGTTTATTCCCTCTGAGTTAAAGGAGAAGCCACCTCAGGGTTTGAGTAGGAATTTTTGAGAATTGAAGGCGACCATTTGTTCACTCGATGGTTAAAAGACATTTAGATTGTTCCCAGTTTTTGTTGATTATAAATAAAGTTGCCATAAATATTTGCCTAGGGATTGGAAAGTGTTATGAATTACCCAAAGCTACCTGGCCACATTCCAAGACCCTGGTCCCTGGAACTCGTCCAACCCCCACACCCAATCTCCAGCCACACTCCCACCTTCTGTCACCAGGTATCAGAATAGTGCCACCCCACCTACTCTCCCCCACCCACTCTGAACCTGCCCCCGGCCACCTGTCCTGTGCCATCAGCAGGGGGCTGCTGCCATTCCCCTACAACCCCTGGTGGGCTTCAGGCTCTCTCTCTCTGCCCCATGTTTCTCATTGTACTGTGACACCCTCTCTCCCTCTCTCCCTCTCTCCCACCCTCCCCTCCTTCCCCCACCCAGAAGCAGATACTTCATGTCTCACCCCACCCAATAAACTTCTTGTGTGAGACCCTGTTGCGTGATGTCGTGCACATTTCTTTCAGAAAGAAGAGGAATGAGAAGTGCAGTTGATTCTGTTCTTTGAAGGCCAGGGCAGCCTTCCACGTGGGTGGAGGTGGTTGCGTCCCAGGACTGCTATCTGCCTTGTGCTGTCTATGACTGTTGGCAGATACTCCCAGGAACCAGTCTGTGGTCCCCGAATGGATGGCCCATGAACACAAGCCAAAGACTGACTTGGGGAGCACAAGGCATTCCTCTGCCACCATGTGCAGCTAACACGGCCCAGCCAAAGCTATGATGGGCTCCCTGAGGACCTCAGTGAGACTTCCCGTGGTGCTCTTTGGACTGGGACACATGGAGGAAAAGAGGAAAAGTGAAGGCATGCTCCCGAATTAGTGAGAAATGAAAACCAAGCACACCTGGAGGTGACCGGGGGTGCTGTGAGAGTCCAAAGCCCTCGTGAATCTGTTGTCGCTGGGTGAGTTACTGTGATACACGATGACATCTAACTGTACCTCCTTTACAGGCAGACCTCTGTGACTTCAAGGCCAGCCTTTACTAAGCAGTTCCAGGGAGAGAGAGAGAAAGAGAAAGAGAGAGAGAGAGAGATTCCTAATTCTTAAAATCTTCCTGCAAATTCAACTATTATGAAATAGAATGTTTGAAGTATGTTGTTAGTGTTGGGTCTGCAAACAGCTCAAGTAGACACTAAGATATATATGTGGCCATTTTAAAGCAGATTATTTCTGCGGGTTACATACTGACATGTCAGGACTAACCAACTAAAAAACATGGCAGCAGAGAAATATGGCCACTCAGGCCTTTTAAACCAAACAGGCAATGGCTAGGGGATCTTTCTGATTGGTCAAGATCTGAATACTGGATTGGCTCCTTAAATCTCATGGGGAAACAAGGGGCTTCTGGGAAAGCAAGGACTTTACAGGTGAGCGGAGAGCTGAGGTCAGTGCTGCCACCACTAGGGGGCAGTGGTCCTCACAGTTAGAAACACATTTTGCTATAAATAAAAGATAATATAACCAACTCTCCGGTCCAAAGGAAACTCCATTTCCCCAAATGCTGGTGTCTAGACAAAAGCCAGTATTCCTCAGGAACTTGTGAATCCTGTCCCCCTCTACCAAAAGGAGTCATTTCCCTCACCTCTGGCAGAAGGGACATATGGCTACCTGTGGGCATCATTACACATGCCTATTAGCACCCCAAAGCACAGTGGCCTCCAGGCTCCCTCAGTCTCACAAGTGCCTGCGATATGTTTCAAAGCCCATGCTAGCTCCCAGCTCTTCTCACCTCCTCCCCTATCCTAACCCCCCCACCCCCGCCTCAGGTCATGGGCTTCCCTCCCCCAGCTACTCGTTTTCCTTATAACCCTGTTATGTCAGCTGCGCTCACTATGTCTCCCTCTCTCCCTCTCCCTGTCTCTCTGCTCTGTTCCTACTTCTGGTCTGGTCCAGTCTGCTCTTTCTCTCTCTGTGCTGGGCTCTTTAGATGCCTCTGGGTGTTCTCTCTCTCCTTCCCCTTAAACATACCATGGAGCAGTCAGGCTGTCAGTTCATACATCAACAACTGGGAGTCGCTTAAGGAAAAGAAGCCGGTTGGGAGGGAGCTCCCTGGGGTGCAAGATGCAGCCAACTGTGTCATCTCACCCATGGCTTTGGAATTGTTCCCTGTCATTGGGTTGTTACAATAGTCATTCTCCTCTTTGTGGCAAACTGCCTGACCAAGGAAATTCAGAAACGAAAGGCTTCTTCTCCCTCCAGGTTTGAGGCCACAGTCTGTCTGTAGAGGGAGTCACAACAGCCTGCTCTTGAGGCAGCTGCTCACGTCGTATTCGTGGTAAAGAAGCACAAAGCAATAAAGGCTAACTCTCCGCTCACTTTCTCCATTGTATGGTTCCGGAGCCCAACCCAGGGCACCGCGCCACCCGAACCCAGGCCTTCCCACCTCAGTTAGCCCTAGAGACATGCTCAGAGGCCCATCTCCCAGGTGATTCTAGATCTCCTCAAATTCACAACTGAGGTTAACTGTCACAGATGCCAGCTTGGAGCCTCACGGTCACGTGATGGCTGATGACCCGTAGGCGTTCATCTGCATCCATGACTAAAGGCAAGCTGATCGGAAGGGTGTCTCCAGCTGAGTAAGTTCCTTTTATCAGATAAAAACAGAGTCTTACTAAACAGCCACTCATCTCACGGAACATGTGACCTGGTGACCAGGAGAGAAATTTGGAAAATTGTAGTGTTCGGGGTGGAAGAAGCAAGGGAGAGGGATTGGGAGAGGTTTGACTTAGCCAACCAATGGAGAAGTGTGTGTTTTAAACCTTTGTTCTCTACATAGAGTGGAGGAGAGCTGAGGCCCTAGAGAATGGTTTCTGAGAGACTAGGAGACAGACTCCCTGCTAGGCAGACAGACAGATATCGAGAGGGTCCATGGCTAGGCAATATAGATAGTCAACTCCAAGATGGTTGACTTCTTCTTCACCCTCCTGACCTGACACAAAAGCCTGGCAGCTTGAAACAAAGGCCTTAGAGGCTTTATTTCCTTCCAGCAGGCCTGTCTCAGTGTGTTCAGGCCTTATCAGGATTCGTTTATCCAACAGTGTGGGCCAGTCGGCCATCCAGTCTGTCTTCAAACTGACCAAACTTAAACTAGAGGAAGAAGGCTCTTGAGAGACTTTAAGGCCTTGGGGCATCCCAAGTTCCCCCTCTGCTTTACAGGGGGTATTTTTCTCTGGGCCTGCTGCATGTGTGTTTATACATACAGAGAGACCAGAATCTTCGGTTGTCAATTCTGTCCGTTCCTATCCACTGTACCCAGGATTCCTCTGCTGCCACCTGCTGTCATCCAGGTTTTCCTGCCTTTAAACCTTAACTGGCTGAGAAAACAACCCCTAACATTTACATTACAGAACATAACATGTTACCTAGACCCTAACATTTCCCATACTAGGTACAAGAGAGATGCTGAGAGAAATTATTGGGAACTCATCTAGAATGTAAGCCCCTTAAACCCTGCAACCAAAACTTTTCACTGGGTTGGAGGAAAGGTCCCCTCAAGAGTTCCTGGTTCAAGGAAAGAACCAGGAAGGGAATGGGGGAGGGGCGAACAGTCTGCTGTGGGAAGTTCTTGCTGTGATGGCTTTCGGCCTCTGAGGCCAGAAGGTCCCAACCCATCCTGGAAGAGGATGTCAGGGTTCTGCAAGGGCTGTGGAAGACCGAAGGTGCCCAGGAAAGTATGTTTGCCAGGGAGGAGGCAGCAGCCCAAGGCCTCCTTCCACAGCCCCCAGCAAGTGTTACAGCCCCTTATCCAGAAAAGCATGCCCTACTTGGTCCGTGTGCCCAGTGGATCCTAGAGATAAGGCCTCCAAGCTAGCACTCTGAGCACTCTGAGCTGGCAGGCACCAGGAGCAGGAGCCACAGAACTGGTGGACTGTGTAGGACCTGGGACACCTGCTAGCGAGTCCCCCTTGTGGGGAAGAGTCATGAAAATCCCATTGTGCTCAGGAATTGGCCTCCAGCTCCCCTCTCCACACCCAAGCCCTGGTCTCCCCAGGCCCCTCATGCTGTCACCATCTTGGCAGAAATGATGATGCTCTAAAGAGAAGCTCACATTCCTCCCTTTGACGATCAGACTTCCGAGGCAATGGACTTCAGAAATGGGAATCTCACCAGGACTTCCACGCTGGTAGAAGCCGGGTGCCAGCCAGAGAAAGTGCTTGTCTCTGAAAAAGAGAATTCACCCAGTTCCTGACAGCTGGTCAGACCATCTTGCCTGACAGACTGATGCTGAGCTGTTGGGCGGGACTGAAAGCACGAAAATTCCGGGGTACGTGAGAAGGAAGAGGAGCCCCTCACCCTGGAATCTAGATGAAACAAACCTCTTGCCAGCTGGGATGCAAGAAACCCCGCACAGCTCCCTTCCCAGTTGTAATCCTACAATTTTCTAGGAATTTCTCCAGAAACCCACTCACAGTGTCCTATGTCCTAAGCCCCTAGGGTTACTGTTTTCTTTATTAGATTCCAGTTCCGCCTAAGGCACCGCCAGAGCCCCATAATCCCAATTACAAGAGAGAGTTTGTAATTTTGTGCGTATTACTTTTCTGCCACTCTTCTCTGAGAAACCCACACTCTTACTTTACAGGGTGTCTTACTTTCTTCTGAGGAACTCTTTCCCTTAACACGCAGATTTAAAGTCTGTATTAAAATAATGAAATTCTTGGGGCTGGAGAGATGGCTCACTGGTTAAGAGCACTTGATTCCCAGCATTCATATGGTGGTTTACAAGTGTCTGTTGTTAGACCCGGACAAGTCCTTTCTGAGGGAAAGGGCTTCCACCGTGGAAGCGCCACAGGCCCCACCCCCACCCTGGTCCTTGGGAAAGACTGCAGGAGTCCCTTCCCTGAAGCAAACGGCTGACTGACAGGGGCCAGGATGACCCAGGATGTACCCTACAGGGGCTTAGGTAACCTGAGAAAGAACTCCCACTCTGAGGGCAGCCAATCAGAGAAAAGAAGCAAAGCAGGTATCTTTAATGGAATCTCCAACTCTGATTCATTAGTACCATCTATCCCTGGCATCACTTTCAGTACTGAAACCACACGTCCTGGTTTGGCATCAAGGTTCTAAAAGATCAGGGGGCGCTCAGGCGGCGAGACTGCCAGCGGCTGAGGGTGATTGCTCTGCCAGCCCGTTGACCCGAGTTTGATCTTCAGAATTCACAAGGTGGAAGGAGAGAACCAACACCCAGAAAACTGCCCTTTGACCTTCAGGCACCTACACCCACACACAATTAATTAATAGCTAATTATTTAATTTAATTTTAAGAAAGATTAGGGGAACTCCCCAGGCTGCTGAAGAGGACACTGTGGAGTTGTGTCTGTGTTCCCTCAGCACTGACATGACCACATTTTGGCCAGGATATCATACCTCTTTCGCCCTCTATTTAAAACTAAATTTCATGTCAGTACCCCAAAAATGGACCCAGGAGGCAGGCAGGGTGTGTGGGGCAGGCGGGGCAGGCTGTGGCCCTCACAACTTTGACAGTACGCTTTGGGAATAGTTGAAGACCCAACTTCCCATAGACAAATCTCACCACCACCCTACCTAAGCATCTAGCCATGACCTCAGGTAGTTGGCGGAGGGACTTCCATAAGGGTGCTATTGGAGGGAGGATGTGAGGGATGGGCAGACAGGCACGGGGAAGGGGGAAGTAGAGAGAATGAAAGAGGGAAAGAACCAAGGCAGGGGGAAGGGGCAGCTGGGGATCTGGCAGGAAGATTTGCCCAGTTCTGCAGATGGAGGAAGAGTAAGCCCAGGAGGGGAGGGGCTGGAGGAAGGGCAGAGCAGGAAGCAGCAGGGGGCGGAAAAATCACCACAAGAGAGGGGTCATGGGGACAATTGCAGTCACAAGAGGAGAGGCTGTGAATCCAGCTAGACTTGTGCTGGGACCTGGGACACCTGAGTCACCAAGCACTCCCAGGCGGCATCCCTCACAAGCAGGTGGCCGGTGTGGGCTGTTTGTTTTTAAACAGAATTTATTGCTTTCCAGCAATAAAACCAAAGACATCAAAACAACACAGGGCAGGCGCAGCTAGCGGTGGGGACTGCCTCCCGCGTAAGAGGCTCCGCCTCTGATGTGTGTGGGATGGAACAATGGGAACAAAGACTTTAGAATTGGACTCTCCACAAGGCACACAGCACACAGAAACCTGGACAGCGTTCTCCTAGACATGCTACCCCGGTCATTCCTGGTAGGAGACATTGTCTTAAGATTGTCTTAGTCGCCTGTTGGAGCTTCTGTTTTCTAGCCTTTGTTTTGGGTGAATCTCCGAGTATCAACTACTCTAAAGTACCATTCATCCAACTTCAGTGTCCCAGCCACCTCACAGAGCAGCTGTGAAAGTCCACAGCCCCGGCTGGGGAGGGGGCACCCCAGGGTGGGGGACTCCATGGCCTGGGCTGCAGAGCTGAGGGGCAACGTCAGTCCAGGACCCCTGGTCTAGAGAATTCTGGAAGTCACAGACGCCTCTCACACCCTGGACCCTGCTCCCTCCTCCAAGGGAGCCCCTCCCTCCTCCAAGGACAGGTGAGGTGACTCTAGCCTGCTGCCTCATTGTTTTGCCCCGCCTTGGTGGAGAGGAATTTATGGACTCAGTGGAGAGTCACTGTGTGAATCAGCTATTGGCAGGGAGATGCTGCTTGCTCTTGGGAGACAAGGTTTGACAGAGTTTGACCCGGATAATTTGCTTCAGTGCATCTCACCCTGAGTCCTGCAGTGGGGAGAGGCCGGGATCCGACCCTGAGAGGAGCCAGTCCTCACTCTCACAGAGGTAGGCTTCTAGGAGCCAGCCCTGCTTTGGTGGGGACCCCAACCCTGCCTTCGGTATAGCACAGCCAGGTCCTCGGGCCAAAGTCTGCTGCCTCAGAGAAAAGACTAGCAAGAGCAAGGAAAGGCAGGGATCCGAACTGGAGCTGCGGTCAGTTCGTGCGCAACCTCACACCAACAACATCCCAGCATTTTTGTTCCTACTGGATTCTTGTGTTCCCATACATGGGGGGAAAAACAAGAACTGAGAATTAATAATTTATTGAAACTGGAATAAATATGTGGGCATGGTTACAAATAACTGTAAAAAAAATCTTTAACACTTATATATACACAGTCCTCGGTTGGGGGCGGGGCCTTGCTGTGGGCAGGGCCTGGACTTTCCGGCTCTCCCATGCAGGCCGCGGGCGCCCCCCGGAGGTAGAAGGCATATTTACAGCAGAGAGAGTTGCAGGATCCCAATTTAGGAGCTCCCGGTGTCCCCGCTGTCTGCCATGTGCCCGCGCAGCTGCACGTCTCGCACGATCCTCTGGACCCATGAGCGGTGAGCTAGGAGACTGGTGTAGACACCGGGCCGGTTGCGCTCCGCGCAGCCCTCTCCCCAGCTGATAATACCAGTCAATAGCCAGGCACCATCCACCTGGCACATCAGGGGACCCCCAGAATCTCCCTGCAGGGAAAAAGGGAAGTCAGCGAACCCTCGCTAGCAGGCAGTGTGCTGAGCCCAGCTGTCCTTGGAGGCTGCAGCACCGAGCCAACTGGTCTGTAGCGGCCCTGGAAGAACAGCCCTTCCAAACAGAACCACTTCTGGCGCCATGTCCTCCCCACAACCACAAGGAGCAGGAGATGGGGCTACTTACGTTTTAGAGGTTTAGAAAGTCCTTATACCAATTGGCAGCATGGGCACCGCAGCTGGGCCGCATGCTGGCCACCTCAGGGCTAACTGCTCACCACCCTACCGCCCTCATGCAGCAATGGGACTGGCTCTTGAGGACAAGAGTTCTGAACCACCCGCCTCTCCTCAGAATACCAGCTGCCAAGCTAAGGTGCTCTATACACAACCCATGTGTAAACAAGAAAATGAATGGCCCAGATGGGCTAAGGGGAGCCCAAGCCAGAGGTGGAAGAGGATGTCCCTCAGGAGATTCTGAGCCAAGAAGCATAGATAGAAGTGATGGAGCTTTTGGGCTTCCCAGGGGGGTAGAAAAAAGGTGGGTGCTCACCAGACAAGCATCCCGCTCCCCTTCCAGGTAACCAGCACACAGCATGTCCTCCGTGATGGCTTCCTGGCCGGCACCCCGCCAGTACAAGCTTTTGCAGAGTTCTGAGTCAATGATGGGCACCTTCAGCTTCTGAAGAGTCTGAGGGTAGGGCAGGGTCTCTGGGTACAGAAGGAGAGAGTCAGCCCAGTGTGCATGTCTAGTCCCTTCTATTTCTCAAAGGTGGCTTCCTACAGCATCCACTCTTCCTAGCTTTCCCAAGGTCCTTTCGGGAAACTCTGATCCCAGACCTCTCCACCTCTTGCTTGGCCCAGTGAATTCAAACATGGATGAATAGCCCTAGACTCGGTGTCTACAATAAGCTCCCTGATGCCCACAGAGGGCTATACCATGGGATGGTGTAACCTCAGGTGCTTAGTTTTCCTACAGGAGCAGCATGCCTAGTACCCCCTGGGTTCCGAATTTCATCACCCCCATACCCTCTCTGTGGTTAGTGCAAGGAAAGGCTGCAGCCGCAGAGTTTCAGCATCTTGCCCATGTCTGAGTCAATCTTCAAAACTAAGGTTAAGGTGCTGCCTTTCTTTCCTAATGGCTATAACACGTTTCTCCTTCAAAGTCTGTCTTCCAGGTCTCTGCTGTGTTATCTTTCTCAGATCGCTTCTGTTTGTTTGGATTTATCCGGCCTCTGTGTGTCTATCTAGCCACCATCTATCTTTCTCTTGCTTCCCTTCTACCTCTCTATTTCATCTGGCTTGTGATTATAGGTGGTATTTTCCAAACCTCCAGACTTGGTTTGAAAATTGTGTTTTATAGTAATGAAGACTACACTTCTTTCTGGGAATTTTGCCAGCAATTTAGAGATGCTGCCAACAGGGTGACTATTTCCACTTGGAAATCATGGTGCTGATTACATTTCCATCTTGCCGCCCCCCCATTCCTGTGTCAATAGCTTTGCAAATCTCTCTCTCTCTCTCTCTCTCTCTCTCTCTCTTGATACTGTCTTTCTTTGTAATCCTGACTGTCGTAGAAGTCACTATGTAGACCAGGCTGGCCTCTAACTCACAAAGATAGCCCTGCCTCTGCCTCCTGAGGGCAGGGACCACTATGCCCAGTTTTTCCTCCCTCCCTCCCTCCCTCCCTCCCTCCCTTCCTTTCTTTTTTCCTTTCTTCCTTCCTTTTTCTTTTTTCTTTTCTCTCTCTTTTTTTTCTTGCAAATCTCTATCATGGCTATCTTTACAAGATAGCCAAAGATTCCTTTCAACTAGAGATGACCTAAAATTGGCAGTTGACTTCTCCTGACTTCACTTCTCCAGTCTCCAACTCACTTTTTGTTCTTGTCCCTATTATGTGTGCATGGCCTCCCCTCTCCCGTGCCTACTATCTGTATGCGAGTGGCATCCACCATCTGTCTCCAGGTATCCCTGACTTCTCTGGAGTTAGAGGGAAACCACACCTCCATCACGGATGCTTCCCCAGCCTGCAATCCAGCAGTCAGTCTTGGGAGGGAGACGCACAGAGGAGTTAGGCAGGCAGATGGGCAGGATCCGCTCGGAGAATTGGATAGGGTGTTCCAGGCGCACCAGGGCAATGTCTGCATGGGTTCCTTCCTTCCAAGAATACCTGGGGTGGGGCAGCACCCAAGCAATACCTACTTTCTGGGACCTTGGGCCTGGGTTCCCAAGCTGCCAGGCCCCCAACAATATTGAGAAGAGAGATGGTTTATCCACATTACTGGAAGAAAAGAGAAAGAGGGAGATGTCAGAGAGAGGCTGTCTGGGACAATGGCAGGGGTTTTAAGAGCCCTGGCAGAAGGAAGGTGTCCAGTAAGAAACTGCAGTCAGAACAGAGGCCTGGACAGCCCAGACCATGAGGCAGGAAGCACGTGTCCTGGAAAGTCAAGGACAGGCCTGATTTCATGTACCTCTTGAAACAGTGCGCAGCCGTGACCACCCAGCGGTTGGTGAGCAGGGAGCCTGCACAGTGGTGGGTACCATTCTTGAGGATGCTCACAATCCAGGGCCACTGGGCATCCGTGCTGTCCTCACCACCCACGACCCGGTTCAGCTGCTGAGGCTTCCCACAGTCTGAGGACACTGGCAGAAGGGGTGGAGCTTGTCACCTCATCAGACACAACTGTTCTGTGACTTGCCTGTCAACAAACCCCCAAGGCCTCCAAGGCCTCAAGCCTGTGCCCCAGCCCAGCATGTGCCAGCACAGGGTCCACTGCAGGGTGAGTCCCTGCCCTGTCCCTGTCCCCTCTAGATCTCTTGGGACTGGTCCTTTCCTCCCTTTCTCCAGTCCTTCAGCTGCTCTTCCCCCAACTTTCCTCAACCTTGATTTCTCTGGTTTTGCTGACCTCTTACCCTTCTGCCTTTCTAGCCTTTCTCCTCTAGATTCACATCTCTTCAGTGCCCCCTCCCAGGCCCTTCTTTCCTGTGATCCTTCCTGTTGAGGTGCAGGCCCCCTCTGACTATCGTCCTTATTTCTGACCTACCCCACAGAGTGCCATACAGAGATTGCCCTTGCCGCAGGCTCCCCACCTCCCTCAGGGAATCTGCTCATACTCACCATGGATGTCAGCAGCACTGAGGGTGGCTGGGGGCAAAAGAATAAAGAGGGTCAAGTCTAGTGGTGAGGATTCCTGTGCCCATGCCTGGGGGATCCCCATCTTCTCAAACAGACTCATCCTGGGCCCTCCAGCAGTGTTCCTCACCTCACCACCTGTCACACACAGACAGACACACACAGAGACATACACGCAGATACACAGACACACACACAGATACACACACATATACAGACATACACAGACACACACACACATAGACACACACACACAGAGCCACACACACATACACAGAGACATACAGACACACAGACACACACACATACATAAACACACATATGCAGACACACACACACACAGACTCTCACACACACACACACACACAGACATACAGACACTCATACACACCCACAGACACACCCACAGACATACATAGACATACAGACACACCCACAGACATACATAGACATACAGACACACACACAGACATACAGACACACACACATACATAGACAAACATATACAGACACACACACAGACATACAGACACACAGACTCACACACACACACAGACATACAGACACGCATACACACCCACAGACACACACACAGACATACAAACACACACACAGACATACAGACACACACACATACATAGACACACATATACAGACACACACGCAGACATACAGACACACACACAGACATACAGACACACAGACTCACACACACACACACAGACATACAGATATGCATACACACCCACAGACACACACACACAGACATAGACACATGAATACACACAAAGAGACACACAGACACACATACACACCAACATGCATCACAGGTGCTTCCTGAAGCCCTGCTTGGGACAAACATCTTCAGAGCCCTGCCTCCCAGGCCACCAGTATATTTGTTCCATAGACAGCGCCCAGAACGACACAAACAGGCACGCAGGTTTTCTCGCCCAGCTCCCATGAAGGCCTCTGCAGCTGCACCCCTCCTGTTCCAGGACATAAGGAGTTGGCCCAAGATGGAAAGGGGGATGCAGGAGCTGGAGGATGAAGGGAGCGGTGCTCACAGGTGTGATGAACCACAAAGATGAGAGGAGTTCCTGAGCAAGCACTGAGGTCAGAACACTCACCTGCATTCAATCCTTATAGCTGCTAGGGAAACTGAGGCAGAGTGTGGGGTTAAACAACATGGCAGAGGAAGGGGAACAGAGGCAGAGGCACAGGGTGATGAAAGAGGGAGACAAACTCAAGGGAAGGTGCTGAGCTGAGCTGACAGGGAAGGAGGTGATGTGATAGGAAGGAGAGGATCGAGGGGCTGTAGGGAGGGGCCACAGTTCCTTGGGACTCACCAGTGGAAGTCAGCAGCCCCAGAAAGATTAAGATCCTGAATTGGTCCCCACCCAGTGCTGGGGAAGATCTGGAGATCACCGTGGCTGGTGGGGGTAGAGACCCAGCCAGACTGCTGGCCATCTCAAGGTACCTAAGGGCCCTGCTAGTCAGGACAGGTAGGGCGGGTGGCTGTAGTGTGTAGGGTTCTCTACAGGTCGCCCCAGGTTTTATTCTGTGAGGAGGAATGCTGTTAGACCAGTCCCCCAGGTGGCTGAGTCTGGGCCACTCAGACTGTGGGTCAAGGAGGAGGTAGGGCTGCCAGGAAGAAGCAACCAGTTACTGGGGCTAGGGTACCACCATGAGCCCAGATGGGGGACTCAGGGTCAGGCTCTAGACGTGTGCCCAGGGTGCACCCTGTAGAGGCAGGTGTGGGCTTGTTGTTGACTCTCTAGGGTGTGGCTTTATCATTGACTGCCTGGGTAAGCAAAGAAAGATCCCTATAGCTTACAGAGAGTTTAGAGTGGGAAGGGGCTCAGCCTGGAGTGGCTACAGTTGGGGTAGAGTGTTGGGAGTCCTTGGGGCCTTTGGCTGGGAGTTGCCAGGGGGGCCTTGCCGTTTAACGGCCCATGTCCTGCACCCTTGGCTGTTTCCGTGACTCAGCCCAGACACTTGGGGCCCTGGAACCCCGTTAGCCCACTTCTCCGAAAGCTGTGACTCAGCCCAAGAGGGCGGGCATGATGGCCTCTTGGTCATTTGGCCAAGCTGCTCTTGGTGCTTCCTCTCAGTTGTCACTGCAGGTGAGCCTCCGGTGACTCATTTCTCAACTGAGCTCCAGGGAGCAGGACCCAGAAGTCTATGGTCGCCCACACACACACACTTGGGAAGAGCTAGCCCTGTGGTCGCACACACATCCTGGGACCCCTACAAAGGGCCATGGGGCTGGGCTCTGGGAAACCAGGGCACTGCGGACTCGTGTGGATTGTTCTTCACTCAGTGCCCTAGACTCCTGACACCCTCACCTTAAGCAGGAACCAGCCACATCCCCCCAGACAAACGTGTCCTTCTGCCCAGAGTTCCTTTCTGGGATCAGACCCAGCAGTGGGAGGAAGTAAGGCTGAATGAAAGCAACACTGCAGTCTGAGACTCTGCGTTCCACTTCGTGCTGAGCCCCAGTCCCCTCGGCACCCGAGATAGGAAAACTGAGCTAGCTGAGGGACATCGTAGACTGGCCACTGGGTCTACTGGGAGCTCAGTGTCATCAGCAGGATCAGCGGTGCCTGGCACTCCTGCGGGTGGCGTCACAGAGGGTCCTTAGGTGAAAAGACTATGGGTTTAGCTGCCTGACAAGTATGGAGACAGGAACAGTAACACTGTACCCAGGCAAAGAGGTTGACCCTGACCTGCTTCCTGCCCAGGCCCCTCTGGGCCAGCCGCAGCTCTCTCGGGAGTTTCCTGCCCAGCTCTTCAAGCCATCCAGAGCTGGCTCTGTTGTTTGGAACTAAGGTAGTAACAGGCCCAGTTAGCACATAGATTCTCCTCTCTGGCAAGGTGACATCCTGCATCACCTTGTTGGGTGCTGTGAGCTACGAACAGATTGGGATGTGTGCTATGGTCACTGTGGGGAAGGAGACAGGAGTCAAGCTCACCTGCAGGCAAGATGAGACAGAGAGCCCCTCACACCCCCCCACACACACACCAAATATATGAAATGCGTGGCCTGGGGAACCCCGGTGGTTCTTCTCCCTCCCATGATTGTGGGTGTCACTATGGGAGCGGCCAAGATAAGGCCAGCTCCTTTGGACCCCCCCAAGGCTATAGAGCAAATATGGGGACACTCACCTCCTCACGTGTCCCCCTCAGCTGCTCCCACACTTCTCTAACCCACTCCCTTGTGACACAGAAGGCCTTGGCCACCCCAACTCATTCCACAAATATTTCTTGGGCCCCTGCTGTTTGGCAAGCCCTGTGCCAGGGTCACTGGGGCATCTAATGAAGGATGAGGCTCGGGTCCTTCACACTCGGGAAGCTCACATCTCCCAGGGGTGAGTAACAGCAGTGAGGGCCCTCAGGGGTCCGCATGGACCGTGGAGCTCGCTGTGAGGGGAGGGGAGGGACGTCTCCCAGCCATTCTCAGATCCAAGCCTGGCGCGGGCTGTGCACTGCGTTTCCGTAGATTTTTGTCGAGTGAATAAGTGGTTGTAGGAGACATGCGGCCGGAGCCCAGGTGCTGCAGCCTCCTGCCTGTACGTTTCCTCTGCCCTCCCAGTTTCCTGACTCACTGTCCTGGGGACCCAAGAGGCAGGACTTACATTCCTGTGTGTTTCCTTCTCTGAGATGGATGGCCAGGAAGAGACTGAGCAGAAGGGATCTGTGAGAGTCAGAGGGGAGACTAGATGGAGATTTCCTGGTACAAGGTCTGGGAGAGGCCCACCACCACCAGGCACCAGTTCCCCAGTTCCTAGCTGTGGAGAGCCAGTCCCTGAAAAACAGGGACGGAGCCCCTGGCATGATTGAACATCTAGCAAAATATTTACTGAGTGCCTACCGTGTGCCAGACTCACACCCAGCATCCCAGCTGGGCATCTTCACACTATGCAAGAGATGGATGAGGTGCCCAGCCCTGCCACCCACACCGTAGGCCCCTGCCAGCCTGCTCAGGGACACCAGCCAATTCACACTGAGGTGCTGGTGACTGACAGGGCTGCAAGAGCACTGACTGCTAAGAACAGCTGGAGCTGCAATGCTGAAGCCATGGTGACTCACCATGACTCACCAGCGGTGGCCAGATGTGGGCCTGGGAGTCAGGGGACTTACTTTGAACAAGGTTATCCATTCTTTGATCCAACCAGAGGCTACAGGGCACCACCTGCTCCTGCTGGAGCTTGTGCTGAGTCCTGAAGTCATCAAAGGAACAACCTGTTAAGTCAACCAGCAGCCATTGCAAAGCACCTGGGGTGGGGTGGGGGTGGGGGGCGCGGGCCTTAGTGAACCTGCCAGGGGTGGCATCTCTCACGTGTAATCCTAGCATGGAGGGAGGGGCTAAAGCTGGAGCATCGCTGCAAATTTGAGGCAGCCTAGGCTACATAGCAAATTTTAGACAAGCCTGGGCTACATTGTAAGAGCCTGTCTCCAATAAAAAGAGCCTGGAGATGTAGCTCAGTTGGTAGGATGTTGTTTAGCACGCACAAAGCCCTGGTTCAATCCATAGCTCCACAGAAAACGGGGCACGGCGCCGTGAGCCTGCGGCCAAGCGCTTGGGAGGCGGAGGTGCTTGGCCTGACTGGTGGCTCCAAAGGGGTCTGTACAGTACTGCACAGGGGTCAGAAATGCCTCCAGGCTTTCTGTAGATTGTATTTATGAGTCAAAGTTTTATATTGATCCTAAAAGAGCTCCAATTCAAAAACTATTATTTTTTAAAGCTAAATCTAACAGGGATAAGCTATAAAATTTAATCTTATAAAAGCTACTTACTGTAAACTATAATTATTAATAATTAAAACATACAAGTTAATTGTCAGCTATAATTGATCTTATAATTGATCTTATAAATGATCAAATTCTTTAATGTATTCAGGACTAAACTTGTAGTCATGCTAAGTGCTAATATGATTAATTACAAAATCGGGCTTTATTTAGCTTCCTGTATTTGTTTTCAAGGTTAAGCCTGAGACAGATTTCTAAAACAACAGAGAAAGTTTGTCTAGCTCAGGTATACGTGATAGATTCTGGTCCTCAAACGCTTCAGAGATCTACTAAAAATGGCTTTTAAATGTTTAATGACAAAAACTTGCTATAACAGAGATCCCAGATCCTAACAATGACACCAAGATCTCCAAAGAAGATGATGGGGGCAGAACAACCTCATCTACATTGTGGTAACGCTACCCACGGGGGAAAGTGCCCCAAATGCCTCACCTGCTGCCATAGACCTGCCTGAACTGTGGACCAAACAGGACACTGGGAAGTGGATCACCCTATTTGACTGGACGGAGCAAGGTCAGTCTCTCTGAGTCCTTTTCCACAGAAAGACCTCCTGGTCTGGCAACGAAAGACTAACATTGCCTTGAGACCTCTGTCCCCAGCGAAGCCGATAATTTGAGTCGGGGTCATAGCTCTGGACTTTCATTTCAGACTACGTTCCTGGCGGGTCCAGCTTGCTTCCTCTCTTTCTCTCTCTCTCTCTCTCTCTTCTCTCTCTCTCTCTCTCTCTCTCTATTTCTCTCTCCCCTTCCTTCCTTCCTTCTTTCTTTCTTTTTCTTTTCTCTTTTTGTGCTTGAACTCAATAAAATTTCTTTCAAAAAGTTGCCTGTCAGTATAATTGGATCAAAAGGACCCTACAACAAAGGCATGAGGTTCAGGGTGATCCTTGGCTACATGGTAAGTTCAAGGCCCATCCTGGGCTACACGAGACCCTGACTCATAAAACACAACCAAGCAAAATATCGATTCACTTGTTCGCATGGATGTCGGGCACTTCCTAGTTGGTCTAAGTTTTGTTATACTGCCAGCCTGGGTCCAGCCACCTGTGGGAGGAGTCGGTCAGCTGCAACATGGTCTCTTGAGAAAAGGCCACTGGGCTAAGGATGCTGAGGGCTGGCAGGTTGTGGTGGTTAATCTTCGTTGGTTGGACTTTGGATCACCTAGGAGATACGCTCTGGGTACGTCTGTGAGATGTTTCCAGAGAGGTTTAACCGAGGAGGGAAGACCCACTTAAATGAAGATGGCACCGGGGTCCCAGACTCTCGGTCACTTCTTCCTTGCTGTGATGGACTGCTGACAAAGCAACTTGAAAGAGAAAGGGTCGCTTTCCTTCACAATTCAAGGTACAATTCACCAATGCAGCGAAGACAAGGCTGCAGGAGCGGGAGGCGGTCACTCGACACCCACGATCTGGAAGTCAAGGGAAGGAATGCATGCTAGTGTTCAGCTAGCTCTCTCCATTTTACGCAGTCCAGGATCCCCCATGGCCCTGCCCACAACTAAGATGGAGCCTCCACATCAATTAGTGAAATTGAGATAATTCCCCCAAAAGCATGCTCAGAGGCCCAAGGGATTCTAGACCCTGTCAAACCGGCAACACTGACCATCACACAGACTGAGAGGAGGCCAGCTGAGCACCATCTCTCTCTGCTTCCTGATTATGAATCATATGACCAGCCACCTCGCGCTCCGGCCGCCTGGGGCCCCTGATGTCATGCCTTCACCTGCCCCCCCCATCACAGAGTTCCGGTGACAAACTGAAGTACAATTCCACTACCATCCGAGCTGTGGAACCAGTGAGTTCACTGGGTTTCCTTATAGATGGTGGATGAGGGGTTACTTTACAGGAACATGGATGGCCCCAGAGCAGCCACGCTGGACAACCTCACCCCTGCATGGATGATCTCATAGCCACATAGATGGAATTACCGCTTTTAGTTAACCTTCCCAGTCTGTAAATTCAGCACCAAAGGCCACAGGTAATTAGGGTGGGATTACATACAAATGGCCAGACAGGGCAGGAGGGAGCAGCTGGAATCTCAGGTTAGGGTTTAATGACCCTGTCCAGCCCCTCCTTGTATAAGGGAACATCAACAGCCATCAAGCCTAACCTTGAAGTCTCTTGCAGGTAGTCCCGGCTGTTCCGATAAGGATTGTGGCTGTTATACTCTGAAGACAGCATTCTGCAACACAGATACTTTTCACAATACAGCAACTAACCAGAAAATTGGTATCAATGAGAGGGTTAGCTCCTGTGTTAAATCTGACCATGTGGTCTGTAGGCCTTTGGAAGTGGTTTGTGAGAAGAACGTGGAAGACTTTGGTCCTACAAACCAGAAAACCTTAAAATGCTATAATCAGGTCAGTGGGCCATTCTGGGAGAGCCAAGAAGACCAGACTGAAGAAACAACAAACAACAAAAACAAAAAAACCTGTGAATAGTACAGCGGGCTCACGGGACTTCAGAGGAGAGCACGGCTCTACTCAGAACTGAACTCTGGGCCGTTCATTTGTGTCAGCTTCTGGCAGAGAATGGCTGCATTCTGCCCATGTCTTGAGTTCAAAGGTAATCGGCTTAGCTGTTTGGTAGAAGGTCAAGGCAGCATAGCACCCAGAAAGCAGTGTGATTACTGCTCACTGATTTTAATCAGTTCTACCATGCGAAAATTCTAAATGTGAGGAAAACACTCAGTTTGGTAAGGAAAGGAGTATGAGTTTAGAGATGCCAAAAGCAGCTGTGATTGTTAAAGAGATTAGCACTGTTACAGAGGAACACTGAAGGCTGCACTGCGCTACAGAGCAGGTACCCTGAAGACGAGACTCTGCCGTACCAAAGACTCCAGCTTACAAAACGAAAACCACGTGAAAGGAGAGAATCTGGATTGAGTATACCGCTGAGGGTTTCCCTGCTAGAAAGCTTCGTAGGCAAATGTTTGCTCGGGTTCGGCTGACGAGGTTCACAGAGGCCAGACTGCATCTGAGCTGCGAGCGTAATTTAGCAATGGCATCCACTTGCCCAGACCATGGAACTTTGCACCTAGGTTCCAAAACAATCACTGAGCCCAGGTAATGTGTGACAAAGTTGGATTCCCTGCAAAGAGGCTATTATATAAAACTACGGAAGTAAACCCTAAATTGTAGTAGAGCCCCTAGGGTGTTGGCTATGCCGGGGCTAGGACATCTACCCAGGAAAACTGCAGGCACAGAATAGAGCTGATCTGAGACAGGCTATGAATACTGGAACTGGAGGGGTTGAGTACCCAAACATATTGGAGCCTAGACGATGCCCACACACGCCTCTGATGGACACGGGGCTGCAGGGTTTCCCACAAAAATCTTGATCTTGCTTTGGTCCAGCTTTTCTTGCTACCCCCACATTCCTCCCTGTGAGCCGTTCCTTCTTGCTGTTTTACTTACACACAAATAAAACACGCACCTGAGCCTTTCTAGTCATTTTCTCCACTGTGTGACCTGGCATTGGCATGGGTGACTCTGATGGCCAGCTGAGCTGTTCTCTCTATGATGGCTTTGCAGTTGTCGGAGGAAACATTGTGAATGACTCAGCACAGGAAGATCTGTTGCACATCAGGAGGACTTCCAGCTCTTGGTGTGGACCAAGAACTTCTTGAAGCCAATGGGCAGCATGTGCTTGGTTTTCTTGTTGCTCCCATAACCAATTTTGGGCATCAGAATCTTGCCCTTGAGTCTTCTCCACACCCTGTTACTGATACCTCTGGGTTTCCTCCAGGTGTGCTTAATTTTGACATGCCAGTCTGACTGGTGCCAGATGAACTTCTCGGACCTCTTTTTGTTGATCTTGTTCTTCACTGGAGGTTGGAGGGCAGCCATGATGCTGAACAGGAGGTGGCAGCCACCTTGCAGGCAGCACCAAGGGAGAAACTACTCTGTGTCATTTTATATTGAAAAGCTATAACTTATTATATCTTTATTTACAAGGGCTCACAGAGACTGCTTTGAGTCTCAGAAGAGATTTCAGCTTTTCAACAATATGAGAACTATTAAGATTTTGAAACTCAGCCAGGTGTGGTGGCACACCTTTAATCCCAGCACTCAGGAGGCAGAAGCAGTCAATCTCTGAGTTCAAGGCCAACCTGATCTACAGAGTGAGTTCCAGTACAGCCAGGGCTACACAGAGAAATGCTGTCTAAAAAAATTAATAAAAATTAAAATAAAAGGATTTTGGAGGGACTCATGCAGATGAACTTAATGGGAGCCTTTGAGGGAAGAGAGTGAAATGTTACAGATAAAAATGATGGAAAAAGTGGGCCTTTTCTGTGATTTGTGAGAGCTAATCTTCATTGTCAACTTGATCATATTTGGAATCACCTAGGAGACACAACTGGAGGCCGCTGAGGGTATTTCCAGAGAGGCTTAACTGAAGGTGGAAGATAGGGACTGAATGTGGGCAGCACTATCCCAAGGCCCAGGGGGGTCCAGACCTAATAACAGAGGAAACAGGAGAAAGCCTGGCGAGCGCTGTCATTCTCCTTTCTCTGCTTCCTGACTGCCACCTTGATGCAACCAACCTCCTCCCCACCACAGCACCGCTGTGAATCCCTCCTGACTCTGTTCCCTCAAACCATGAGCCAAAAGAAACCTTTCTTTAAGTTGCTTTTTGTTGTGCCATTGCGATTAGACAGGAGGAAATGCGAAGGCTGAGTGCTCACTGATCCACTGGGACAGGAATGCTTTTGAGGAGCCTGGTCTGGCTGGCCCTGGGGATGATGGGTACCACTGAGGTGACACCGCTCTCGGATGGCCTTTTGTCACCTTTCCATGAGGATGACCTGCCTCCCGCTTGATCACACTCCCAGCTGTCCTGGTAAGCTGTTTCCTTGGGAACATGCACGGCACTTGGGCTTCTCTGCCTGAGTCCATCAGGACTCCAGCCTAGTCCTGGGTTGTGAAACCCCCTCAGAGTACTCCCAAGTTCCCGTGCCCTTGTCCTCACGTTTTCTTTGTCTTCATTCAGGCTCCTCTAGACCTTCCCAGTTCTTCCCAAGCTCTGCCCCTCCTCCCCTTCTATGAGAAGCCACCTATCTTACTTTTCTGTGGCTGTGATAAGACACTGTGACCAGGACAACCTATAGAAGAGTTTATTTAGGGCTTACAGTTCAAGAGGGATAGAGTCCACGATGGCAGAGCGGAGGTGGCAGGCAAAAGGTGGCAGGAGCAGCCACTGAGAGCGCACACATACCTGGATCCACAAATAGGAAGCAGAGAGAGCTCACTTGAAACCGTAGGACTCTTTTTGAAACCTCAAAGCCCGCCCCCAGTAACACACTTCCTCAGCAAGGGCATGCCTACTATTTCTCTCCAAACAACCACTCAGAACCAAGTATTCAAATGCTGGAGACTTACAGAGACAGTGCTCCTGAAGGATACAGAACTGTGCATGCGCATGGAATCCATTCTTCCAGTGCAGGACCGTGTGGTCTTTGAACCTCCCACTCCTGATCTCTGAGAGTAAAGCTTCCTCTTCCCTAGAGTGTGAGCTTCTCAGCATTTCCTACAGGTGGAGATTAAGCTTCTCTCCCTGCCCAGCCTCCCTGTACTCTCAGGGATCGACCCTGGTAGGGGCTTTAAACGCCAGCATCTACCAGCCCACACCCTCTCCACACAAGGCTTAGCTGACTGGCTCTTTGGATGCTAGGCTTCTAGGAGCTCCATGACAATCACGTGGTCCCCACAGCATCAGGCTGAGAATGTCTTCCTGGATATATAGCATGGCTGGTTCTTGTGTTCTACCAGGACCTTCGGGCATTTTTCTCAGAGTGCTTACCCCTGCCTTTGGGGCCCCTTTGAGCCCTTACTTTCTCTGTCTTCCCTTCCAGAAGCTGCCTCGAAGGTGTGTTTGCAGCCGTTGTGTATCAGGGGTGTTGGCTGAAGTCTGGTGTGCTAATGTACACCTGCCGTCCCCACACCCAGGAGGCTGGGGCAGAAGGATCATGCGTTCAGCCTAAGCAAAGTAAAGAAGCCCTATCATGAGAATAAAAATAATTTTAATGATTAAGAAAAAAAACTTTGTAAAAGAAAAGAGAAATTGGCTGTTGGAGTTCTGAGACATTAACCGCCTTTCCCACAGTGACTTTACGGTTCTCATAGACAACCCCCGAAGCCTGGGAGGGGTCTGGAGGAGAAAGTGAGCAGCCCTTGCACAGGAATATTATTGGGCTGTCCACCCTGGACTCCAGGGCCCTCACTCCACTCCCCGATCCCAGCCTGTCCCCTCCTTTCTTGCCTCCACCTCTTCGTGAGTGATTCACATGATCTCAGGTGAGCTTGGAGTTCCCTTTTCATTTTGTGTTTGCCCTTAAAGTCATAAGCTTATTAAAGGGACACATTGGCCTCAGGGCAGATAACTTGCCTCCATGTGGAAAGCCCCAGATCCCATGCTCAGCATTACAACAAGATTAAATTTAAAAATAGACAGACAGATGTGGTGGGAACCGCAGAACCTAGGAGGCCGAGGCAAGACAATTAGAACAGGTTTGAGGCAGTCTGGGCTACGTAGAAAGTATCAGGCCAGCCAAGGCAGGATCCTGACTCAGTAACATGGAATAATGACCTCGGTGAGGGGTTTGTTAATGAGGCCTCTACTTGCTGGCAGAACTGACAGCTAAATTTCCAAATAATTTGCAAACTTCAAGTGGTTGACATCACGTTAGCATCTAGATATCAGTTGTGCCCAGTAAGATAGAATAGCAAATGCCACAAAGAGGTCACTCTCTGGACAGAGCCAGGAGGACTAGAGGGAGCCATTCACAGCTGGGGAAATGGTCCAGAGAGAAGGGGCTACAGGACACACAGGGGTGCCCTTAGCCAGGATGACCTGCTCCTCACACTCCTGGTGACTCATCCTGACTCACTGGACAAGAGGTAGGACCTCTGAGTTCCAAGATAGAAGTCATGTCTGGGGCTATCTCCCAGCCAGTGTCTGAGACACAGGGAGTAAGTGACTGGCCACATGGGCTTCTAACTTGGCTTAAGGATAGGTGCAATGCTTTGGTTCTGGGGCGAGCTGTATCATAGCTGAGAAGTGCAGGTCTCTGCCTTGGGGGGGGGCACCTCTGAGCCACGGCCTAACTGCCCCACCACCACAGGCGTGACCTGGGCAGCCACGTCATGCCTGCCACAGAGGAAACATGGAGAAACCAGCTTGGGCCACCTCCGCAGGGTGGGAGCCACTTCCCACCTGTTCTCCTCCCCCTCTTCCCTCTGGGGAAATGAGTGGTTCTGCTAATTGCTGCTAATGAGCAACTTGGAGCCAGTCAGTGTGGCTGTTTCTGCAGCCAGGAGGCTGACAGCTAGGGTGGGGAGCTGCAGGTGTGTGAGAAGAGCAGCAGAGGCTGGTCACCCTGTGTGCTGGAGGTCACTGACTCCATCCCTGCTTCCATACCTGTCCCTCCAAGCCATGACTAGGCACTAGGGACCTAGACTCTGAACAGGTTTCTCAAAGAGGGTCCTTTGAATCAGACGACCTCTAGGACTTTCCTGGCTCAGAAACTGGCACCATGATTCCCCAGTTGCTCAAGACTTAGGTCAGGAAAATCACCCCTGATTCATGTCTTCCTTCCCACCCACATCTGTCTTCCACGTTGCACAAATACTATGAAGGCCTGAAGATGCCAGTGAATCCGAGTACTTTTCTCCATAGCCACAGGCCGCACAGGTAAGCCCTGACACTGCGGCAGCTTCCCATCCCAGGCCGCTCTGATAAGCTTCACAGGATGTGCATTCGGGCACGGTTCAGCAGGTAAGGAATGGCACTTCTCGCCAAGTCCAACGACCTGAGTTTATGGTGAAAGGAGAGAACCAACTCCGTAACTTGTCCTCTGACGTCTACATACGTGCTGTGGCATGCCACTCTTAGTGTGTGTGCGCACACACACGCACACGCGCGCGCACGCACACACACGCACACACACGTGCGCGCACACACACACGCACAAGTGTCATAACAAGAATTCAAGATCATCCTCAGCTGTATAGCAAATCCCAGGCCAATCTAGGCTACTTGACCTCTGCCTGTTAGAGATGACTGTTAAGTCAACAGCTGTTTGTTTGTTTTTTCCGAGGGGGGTTGGGTTCTGAGCCTCATGCCAGCTGACCTGGCTGGCTGCTCTGCTTCTCTGTTCTCACTGTTCCTGCTCATCCGGCA
>JAMJFZ010004061.1:6615000-6997500 GCA_026225945.1 Cricetomys ansorgei
GCCCATGAAGACTCATACCCAGAGGTCTCCAGGTTCAGAGCTGAGGGGATACTGGTCCCAGGTTGGGGTACACACCGTCCAGGAATGCAGCTCCAGAAGCGCTGGGTGTCTGCCAGAGTCAGGTAGAGCTCAAAGAGCCCCGAGGCCACCTCTAGGTTCATCTTAGGGCTCAGCTCCTCTGTCAGTACCCATGCCTCCTCAGCCACCTGCCTCAGATGGTGGGATTAGGACACTGCCAGAGTAAGTCTAGGGACCCTCTTAACCAGGGACTTCTCCCCGGTCTCCAGTCCCCACGGGCACCCAGGGTAAGGGACTCCCCCCTCACCAGACGTTCCAGCTGCCGGAAGGTAAGGGTGAAGAAGTCCACCTTAAGGATACTGCAAAAGAGGGGCCTCAGCCACCTGTTCCCACTATCCCAACCCAGCCTGTTCTAGTCTAGGAGCAGTATCCAGGGCCTACCCATGGAAGAGGCTAGCGTAGACCCCATAGCAGGATTGCAAGTCCTCGTAGACGATGTCTGCAAGCTCAACAAGCCCTTTTAGGCGCTGTGGCCCTGGCTGCAAGAAAGCCAGTCTTGGAATGACCTGTGTACCCCAAGTGCCCTGTGCCCCTGGTCCATGCCATCCAGATCCGCACCTGTTCTCGAGGACATCTGGTGTTCAGGAGCTGGTCATACCACTCACGGTTGCCCCGCTGTAACAGCAGCCAGGAAGGCAACACAGCAGATTGGAGAGAAGAGTCAGGTTAGAGGGTTGTAGACAGCAGGGCTTGATAGGGGCCAAGGGAAGGGGGGACAAAGTGGATCCAGACACACCTTCAGGGCAGCAGCAATGTCCATGCTGAGTTCTGTCTCAAAGGGACAGATCTCGAAGGCGGGCTGGAAGAGCTGGAGCTTCTCGAGGCACCTGGTGAGGACAGCCGGTTGAGGAGGCCCACCCCAACCCCCGGTCCTCGAGCCCCTGGCCCTGTTGTGCTACACCCACTTCAGCAGCAGCTCCAGGCGATACACAGCCGTACTGTTGGTGGCAGGGAAGTAATCTCGGAGCTGGCGCAGCAGCTTCAGCCCAAACTCAGAAAAGGCAGAGAAACTGTCAGCGAGGCTCTCCTCCTGTGGGAATCGGTTCTTCAGAGTCAAACAGGAACAAGGTCCAAGGCAGCTTTGCTCACAGACACTGAAAAGCCACTGCTTCGTGTGGCTAGCCCAGTTCTTTCCCAACTGCCCATCCCACTCAGTGCCCACAACTCTGCTTACCGCACTATGAGCCTCAGGGCCTTTGTATTTCCTGTCCCCTCTGCTCCATACCGCCATTGCCCATTTGCTCCTGCTGCTCAGACACTTGTCACCTCAGAGGCTCTGCTCTCAGCCCCATCTGACCTTTGTGACATCCTTCCAAGGTTACTCCATTGCAACCACCACCTCCTTACTGCACAGCCTCTCCTACACCTCGTACATCATCTGTCTCATCTGTTTTCAAACCCTATGAAGGCAGGGCTCTGTTCCGTGGCTCCCAGTGAGCCCTTTACCAACAACACACAGACCTGCAGCCATGCCTGTGCCCACCTGCTCCTGGGGCAGTGAAGCTGCCTCCTCCCAGTGTGCCTGCACATCTTCCAGCAGCCCCAGCAGGTAGCCATAGTCCAGGGTGCGTGTCTGATGGTGGCGGCTACTGACTTGCCAGTGCCTGTAGGAGCCCAAGCTTGTGGTGCACTCTTGTGCAACAGGCCCCACCCCACAGCATTGCCGTTTCCCACACTCCACCCACTTACAGCCTTACTCAGGAAGATACACCCACAGGGGATACCCTGCCAACTCACAGCACCGCCAGCTGCAAGGGTGACAGATTGCTTTGGGCTCCATGCAGACAAAGGACGGTGGTCCCAGGCCCACTAATCTCGCCACGCCAGCTGCTGGAATTGAGCTGGGAGAAGAAGGCCAAGAGTGGGCAGAGGCCAGAGAGCCCCTCCATCTCTGCTCTGGGCCCCTCACTTCACTCAGCAGCCAGAGGACACCCTCTACCTCCTCCACTCGGTGCTCAAACCGCAGCACACGGCTGAGGAGCAACAGGTAGGACAGGAAGCCCGATCGTCCACGCTGACTCATAGCAGTGTCTCTCTGGAAGGCAGAACCTGGGGTCTGTCATCAGCCCTGCCAGAGCCCTGCAGGCAGGGGTGCAGATGCAGCTCCCCATAGCTTCCCACCTGGGTGGTGATCAGCTTGAGGATCAGGTGGCAATCTCCCTGCACACGGGAGGCACTGGAGCGCGGTTCCAGCTTAAACCAGCGGTCAGCACCTGCCACGGGCACCTCCTGAGAGGAGTAAGGGTGGGAAGGTATAAGACCAAAGACTCTGCCCCTTCTGCCTCCCACAGTTACATGTGGCTAGGGTAAAGCTCAATGGTAGGGTGTTTGCCTAGTATACAAAAGACCCCAGGTTCAAGCCCCAGTAAAGAAGAAACAAAACAAACTACCCTCTGGGACCCTGAGGGGAAGGGAACGCTGACTATGTGCCCGGGTCAGTCTACCTCCTCCAGGCCCAAAAGAGTGGGATGCTCTGATGGAATCTTAGGACACTGTCATTGGAGATACCCAAGAGCCTGGACATCCTCCCCCCACACCAAGCATCCTGGGGCACCCATACACACACAGCTGGTATTCCCTGAGTGGCTCCTTCCCATCCCTCCCCACACACCCTTATAGGGATGTTGAGGCATCCCAGGAAGTCATCGGTGTGGTCTTCGGTGGGCCCTGCTGTCCCATTTGCACGAGCTGACTTGACAATCTGTTTGAAGTATCTGAGCACAACAGGGGGGACAGCAGGGCAGTATCATTCTGGTGACCCTGGAGAGCCACTGACCCCTGTGGCTAAGCTGCATGCGCAGGACTAGGGTTATGACTCCCCACCTCCCCTACCCCATACCTGCTCATCCCTTTAAGACCAATAACTTCATTCAGTTTCCTGCATGCTTCTGCCAGGGATACATCATCATCGTGGTCCCTGAGGGTAGAGAATGGCTTGACTGGAGTTCCCAGCCCAGCTCTGAATTCCACCCACATTCCTTCCCAAACCAGAGATGCCATCCCGCCCCCATGCTCTGCAAAGCTCAGAGTCCATCCCGCCCCCATGCTCTGCAAAGCTCAGGGTCCTCTACCAGATATCTAGGTGCAGCTGGTCTGTGTTGACATCTTCAATTTCACTGCAGAGAAGACAGAGAAATGTCTATGAAACCTCCAGGTTGCATCTGCCAGGGTTGAGGTAGGGAGGTGCCCAGGGAGTAGCTATAAATTCAGGTTCTCCACACAGACTGCTGGACTCACACCCTAACCTCCACTTGCTACCAGCTATGTGGCCATAGGGACACAACACCGGTCTGTGGGCCTCAGTTTATTCCCTTGGAAAGTGGATGTGTTACCAGTCCCTCTTCAGAGTTGCCTGGGGCAGCAATGTTTGGTCATCATTTGGGGGGTATTTGGCTACCAGCTACCAGGGTAGGAGCCTTACAACAGGAAGTGCTCCTTCCAGACAGGATTCAGGGTGCTGTTCTTGACCTCAGTGACCTGGATACACTTGGCAGGCAATGGGCTGCTACGCTTGCTGCCCTTGCGGAAGCCAAAGCGCTGCTCCTTCTGCCCAGTCGACTCCTGTGGGACACTTGAGGCTGGCAGGATGCCCAGCATGCAGTACGGGTCACTGAAGCCTGAAACCGAGCAGGTGCCTCAGCCCTCGGCCTTCATGTTCTCCACTCTCCACAGCTTCCGGGAACAGCTGCCAGGTACTACTAGGGTCTGCCAGATACCCACTCACCATTGGGGTCTTTAGCCAGAAGGTTCTTGGCACGCATGACGGAGACTTTCAGGGCATACGTGGGGGCCTGCAGGCAGAAGGGTCCTGGTGGGCTTCACAGGACTAAGCACCTCAGCATGTATGATACCGTCCTCCCGCTTTTCCTGTTACCCTGGCAGCCTTCCGTGCCACACAGGTACTGCTGCTGCTCAGCCCGCACCTGCCTGCTTGTGCGTAGCCTCACCTTGGCCTTCTTCACACGCATGATGGCCTCCATGTGTTCCTCAGAACTGGTGCCAAACACCTGTGGGTGGTGGGTGGTAAGTAGGACCCTGGGGGAAGGCTGGCTCTGTCCTGGGGGCCTCAAGGAATATGCACAGGAGTGAAGGATCCCTCTGCCCTCCCACCTGGGAAGGCCACTGCCCCGCAGATGCTATGGATCTGAGCACTCAGAAGAGCGAGCAGGTGAGGGCACAGCACAAATGGAGTCATCGTGGGCAGGGCGGGAACAGGATAATTCAGAGCACAAATCAGTGAGAAAGAAATGTGCTCTCTGAGTATTCCCCCTCTATGAGCACCAGTCTGTCTG
Organism: Cricetomys ansorgei; assembly: GCA_026225945.1. Lineage (NCBI taxonomy): Eukaryota > Metazoa > Chordata > Mammalia > Rodentia > Nesomyidae > Cricetomys > Cricetomys ansorgei. Next base: position 6,619,371 of record JAMJFZ010004061.1, read on the forward strand.
TCCAATCATTTCTGTTAACTGCCTTGCATCCTCTGCTCATGTGTCTACATGTCTAACCAGGTCTCTACCCACTGCGTATAATCACCAGCGTACACTGCTGTGTGCATTTTGTGTGTCATTCAGGTGATACTGGCACCAGTGTGTGTGGTGTGTACAGGTGGGGCCCTGCTCACCTGCTGAAGGTAGCTTAGCAAGACCTCCTCGTCATCTACCTGGTCGGGGCCCATGGTTCCCGCCCGGTGGAGGACTGTGTATAAGGCCTCCTCGTAGAGCATCTCCACCTTCAGGAAACAGGTCCTGAGTTCCCAGCCACAGCAGAGCATCTCAGACCCCTGCTCTGCCAGTCTTGTGCATCCAGCCCTCAGCCCCAGGAAGCTCCTCCCACTACTGAGTGGGACCCTCAGCCTTAGCACCTCTGCTCCCACTCACCCAACCTGTCACCAGACCACAGGCCCAACAGTCCTGGGGAAAGGAGCTAGTCACTCCCTGAGCTTAGACACCTCCCCACACCCATTACCTCCTCCTGGGTCAGGGCTCTCAGGCCACGGTTGGAGTCCACAGGTTCAGCAGGGGCTGGGGAACCGCTTCGCAAAAGAACCTGTGAGGGTTAAAGTGCCAGGTGAAGGTCTACGAAGGTAGGGCCCTTAGTCTGCAGCTGCTCCTAAGGGCCTCTAGCTGGTGGACAAAAGTGCTCCCGGGAGAGATGAGAGGTTAGAGGTTTAGGGTGTGCGGGTCAGACAGGAGCTAGGACAGTAGCCTGTGCTGAGCAGCAGTCCCTAGGCCTTCGGAAATGGAGTCCTTACCTCAGGGCATGGCAGTCCCTGTCTGCCATCCCCCTTTTTCAGTATGAGACGCATATGGGCGAAGAACTCCACACCATCCCCGGGTTTCCTGTAAGAAAGCCTGAGTCAGCTCTCAGACCCAGCACACATGATTCGAGGCCCCATGGAAAGAGTAGACCAAGGGGACAATCATAGTGTTCTTGGCCTTGTGTTCAGACCCTCTTGATCCTTGTTCCCACCCAAGCGGGTTGGCACTGGACAAGGAGTGTACAGGCCAGCTAGTGGAGGGAGGCCAGGCATGCACACCCTATGCGGTGAGCCCCAGGGTACCCACCAGGCTCCGGAGGGGGGCTCCTGTGAATCTATGGCTGTGCTCTCAGGTTCCTGCTCTGTCTTGCGGCGGAAGGATGGGCACACCTGCACCTGCCTGAGCACACTGCTCTTGATGTCCAGCAAGGTTGACATGGCAGCCACCTGTAGAGAGCACATTAGTTTGTCCACTGATTTATCACTGCATCACTGAGGCTAACTGAGGGTGGCTAAGGGCCCAGGGGCCTGCCACCACTCTGCATTGTGCTGGGTCCCTGAAGGGCTCTTTATACACTCTGCTACCACATTGGACAAGTGACCTAATAGCCTTTGTGTCCCTTGAACAGTGGCTTCGGTGTGTGGTGCCACCTCAGAGGTGGTGGCAGTGCCAGGCACAGGGCTGCTGCTCTATATGAAAGTACACTGAGATCTCAGTGGAGACAGGTGTGCTCTGCTCTCACACCCAAGGCTGTGCTCCAGCCGGACCCCGATCACCTAGGACAGTGTGACAGAGTGTGTCTGTCTTCTATGTCCTAACCGATACCCTTGCTCAATTGGAGCCAGAACAGGAGGCCAAAATAGTGACACAGAGCACTAGTCTATATGGTTTGGCCTTTATACTCATGAGTCCAGGGCAGGAGTGAGAGCTGTCCCTGAGGCCAGGATGCCCAGAGCTGCTCTAGGATGCTTACACACATCCAATACGACATAAGGGTCCAGTCCACCCCATAAGAGTTCTCACCCCACAGTCAGTAAAGAGGAGAGCACTAAGCCTGTGTGTCCCATTTGGGTAGGGCTGGAAGTGTTCAGCTGCATCCTAAGCTCCCTGCCTGCTAGTCCACTCAATCAATTGCCTTCCTGTTGCTGTGGCAACCAAGGCATCCTGCTGCATCCTGCCAAAGCAGACTTGGTTGTTATCTCTAGGAAACGGTCTTCCAACCACAAGTGGAGTCCAGATCCAGGCCGAGCCTAACCCTGTGGCTTCCTCTCAGCCATTCTACTCTGAACTTGAGTTTCAGAGCTGGAAGGATATGGACTGAACATAATCTGTAGCCCTGTAGGTAGCTGGGACACAAAGGGGTCACAGTGGCAGTTCTGAGGCTCAATACCAGGAGGGACCTTTCCATTTGGAGTATTCTCGCTTCTTTAATGCTTGATGCGTTCCCAGACCCTACCTACCCACATTAGGGAGGAAGAGCCGGTGGAGTCCACATCTGCATAACCTTCAGCACACGCTTAGTTGACCTGTAGACTCCAGGGGTAATGTGGTGCCTGAGTGTGGCCGTTTCCACACCACCACCCTGTCACCCCCACCCTGAGTCACACGACCACTTCTGGGCCTGGACCTTCCCCACACTACCCCAGGCAGGTCCCCTCTCTTCCCTGAGAAGAACGATCGGGCATCCAGGCCATCCCTGTCACACAGCATCCACCCCTTGGGGTCCCTGTCTTGCTGTGCCTGCCTTCCACCCCAGGACACTGGCACTCATCTACCCAGGTTCATTAGTCCTAGCAAGGGGAGGCTCTCACTTCCATTTCGTAAGACAGGAAATGGGCTACACAGCAGGTTCTGCTCTTGGACAGGGTCTCAGGAACATCAGAGGCCAAAGTGCGTCTTTATGCCAGGGAGCTGTCTGTGTTCAGAAGCTCTCCATCTTACCTCTGTTTCCACTCTTCCCACTGGCTCAGGCCAGCACTCCTCAGAGGCACTGCATTCCTATCTGGTGTGACCCCAGAGCTGCAGATGCGAAGGAGCTCTATACCCCAAGGGAAGCCCTACAAACCGCCTCCCAAATGTGGAGAGCCCAATGAGCTTTCACCACACATAGCCAGTCCTGAGGTCCCAGGTGGCCAAGTGTCACAGGCCCAGCTCCTCTCTAACTCAAAGGAGGAGCTTGCTCCCCCTGCACCCCAAGCCAGGAAAGCAGCCACTTCTTGAGCTGTTGCCAAGGCAACCGCCAGCTGCATCTATGTGTGACACGGGGGCTCTCCGTTTGTTCCAGAGACAAATGTGACGCAGAAGCAAAGTAACCCAACAATACAGGAGGTGAGGCGTAGCCCCTGCCCTGCCTCAAACAAGGAAACAGGTGTGGGCTTGGGACCTTGCCCAGGGTCACCACTGGCAGGTGGTAACCTGGGATTGAAGGCTCTGCTGTGCAAACACTGTATTTTCCTGGGATGTCCTGAGTTTGGGTTCAGCTGTGCCCCCCACCCTGAGTGTGTTGCTAGGATGAGACAAACAGCAGTATGTCGGTGCAGTCTTTGTAAGAGGTGGCTAATCCTGGTGCCCAGAAACAGCTCTGGTCCCCTTGGAAACCTCGGGCTGCCTCCGCAGCTGTCTGTCTCTGACCCAAGAACCCAGGCCCTGAGAGACATCTGTCAAAGGGGTCTCTGACTGTATCCAGCCAGGGATCTCATCATTCACGTCTACTATCACAAGCTTGCATGCATTCGACTACTAGGAAACCTCAACTTGTAGAAGGCACAATGGGATAAGTGCAGAGATACCCGGAAGCCCAGCTTCCACCCTGGTCTCTCTGGTGGGCACAGCTCAGACGCTGACCTGTATCTCATTGCCCCCACCCTGGGCTTGGACAGTAGTGCGGCAGGATATGCCCCAGCCCTGCTCACACAGCAACTAGGGCCAGAGTCATAGCTCCCAACTGTCCAGTAGGCAAAGGAACAGCCAGGAAGCTCTTGGCATCTGAATGGGGGGCTGAGCCAAAACTACAGCCGCTTCATTCACAAGCTGGGACTAGGGCGATCTGTGTAGAGGCAGGCTTTAACCCAGGACTCTCACACCAAGCTGTCACCTACTAATGTCAGCCATTTGAAGATCTGGTGGCTTTGAGGCAGATAGTTTATGGGCAACTTAGTAGAGGGCTGGAGGGTCTTCCTAGGCTACCAGCTCATAACGAACACTAGAGAGCTGAGGGAAACACCCATAGTATATGGATCTCTGGAAACTAGGACAGATTAATGTGATAGAATGGGATCCCACGATTTCTTCTTTGGTCTTCTCTGCGTATCTCCCCTTCTTCCTGGCCATATGACCCCTCAGACCCTTCCCATGTCTTCCTGTATTTCCAGATCTCCCCCTGGCCTCAGTAGCTCAACTTCTCTTCCTCAGGTGGTGGTGGTGGTGGTGGTGGTGGTGGTGGTGGTGACAGTGGCCAATCACAGCTCACCTGGTCTACCTGTTACACATGCTGCTTGGGTGTTCATCCCTTTCCAATTTCACAGAGGGGCCTGGGGATCTGCACTTTGATCTCTGTAAGTGAACTAGAGCTTTTCAGGTCAGAGGTCAGCAGGGGTTGGCTGGCAGATGTTCTCCATGTTTGGCAGATCAAGACTGGTACATGCTTCCAAGGAGCTCTATGTGCTACTTACCTGTCTCTGTTGAGTTGCTCCTGATCAGCTGTTTTTTGTGATTGGGGGGGGGGAGTACTGTGGCTACCCTCCCCGGTTCTATTGGGATTCTCTCCCTGGAAGGCAGGAGGTCCAAAGGGAGTTTGGGAGATGCTCTGGTGTAATAACCGCTCCCCCCCCTCACACACACACATACACACACACACTCACACAGGGAAAAAGAAAACAGTCAGACCCCAGATCAAAGGGTGGAGCCTGAATTCCTGGACAACCAGGGAGGAACAAGGCTTACCTGGCAGGGGTTTTAGGTTAGTAAGGGCAAAGGTCTCAAGAGGATCGTCGAAAAGTGGGAAGGCCACGGGCTCTGGGGGCCGTTTTCCTCCCGATAGTTTGAGGGGATTCAGCCCGCTAGGAAGGCTTCAGAGAAGCCCGGCAGGGCGTCTCCGAGGTCCCCAGCTCCGCTTCAGTCCGCAGCCTCTACAGGGAAGAGGGGTTACAGACAGGTGGCTCAGCAGCAGGCAGCAGCAGGCTACCGCGGGAACTGTGTTGCAGGTGCGCACTCTCTAGGTCGTGAGGTCCCTCCCTTCAACCCCCCCCCCCGCGTTCTGCAGTGCGGACCCCGGGCGGCCTGTACGGCACTCAGATCTAGCACTTAGGCAGTGCGATCCCGCCCCTCTAAGCACACGCGGCCTCAGTTTCCCCAGGGCCTCAGTTTCGCGTTGCCTCTGATGACTGCAAACCCCGTGCACCATGGGGAGCGGAGTGCAGAAGCGGTGTGTGTGTGTGTGTGTGTGTGTGTGTGTGTGTGTGTGTGTGTGTGTATGTTGAGCCCGAAGGGGCGGTCGCATCAGGTTGTCTGGGGTGGATGGCAGGTTAAGCCCCGACGGCAGTCTGACGGCACCCAGCAGGAGTTACCATACTCACCGTGCGCAGGGGTTCGGGGGCCACGGGGTCGGGGTCCCTGCTGGCGTCGTTGTCGCACTGGCTGGGGACACAGAGGCACAGCGACCGCTAGCAGCCGCGCGCGCGCTGGAGACTGAGCACTGCAGAGCGGGCACGGCGGGCGGGGGGCGCGGGCGGGCGGAGGCGGGGCCTGGCCTCGTTTGCTGGTCAGAGGTTCCAGCCCTGCCGGCCCCCACCCTGCGCGCCTGGGGTCGGGATGCAGTCCCTGCCCTCTGGGTGCCTGCCCGAGTGTCCCTGCTCCGGGCGCGGGGCTCAGTAACCCACAGGTGGGCGATGAGAGGGGCGGGTTCGGCTCTGCGTTGGACTACGCTTGGCTGTGCTAACCCTCCCTCCCCCCCGCCCCCCGTCACCCCCCCACGTCACACCCCCCCCCTCCCGAGGGAGGAGGCTGTCGCGGGGTCTCCTTCCCAGGGCCGCAGGGAAGCTACAGTCGCCCAAAGGAAGTGCCTGGGTTTCTTGTGCTGTACAGCCATATCCAAAGTCAACCCTCTTACCAAAGCTCTGCCCCTCAGAACTGCCTGGAGCTACTCTCTGCCAGGGAAGTCAGCTCTGGCATTAACCCAGGACATCTCATGACATCACTGTTATCTGTGTGTGTGTGTGCTGAAGGCTGGATCCTGCTGTTCCCAGCCCCCCTGTTCCCTATGCCCCCTCCTCACTGAACCTCTACCACTTGAGCAGAGTGATGGTCACCTGGAGGCTTGTTAAACCAGTTGCCTGTCCGGTCCCAGATCTGCTAGTCCTGAAGCTGGGGCAGAGGGCGTGCCTGACAAGATTTCCTACTGTAATGGGTTCTCAGACACCCATCGAGCTGCCGAATTGTTCTTGGCGGCTCCAGGGCTCGGAAGATGGTTCCACTTTGGAGTTTATTCCAGAGGTCTGATTCTTATGGGAAGGACTCCAACCAGTATGAGGATCAGAAAAACGGGCCTGAAAATCCTCCACCCCAGACTGTAGCAAAGACCATCTCCTCTGGGGAGACCAAGCTCGAACAGGATTCCAGAAGAGTGCTGGCCAGGGGCCTATGTTCCTCGTTACTGGGAACTGGGGAGGAAACATCTGAGAGGCAGCAGTCTGGCATAGTCCTCTATCCCAAGGAGCATATGGGTGAGGTGGATGTTATACCTGTCTGTATCCCAGTTCATATCTATGTCAAGGTCTGCACCCATCACCATGAAGACAGGAGACAGAACAGAATAGTGTCCTGCAGAATGCTCAGTCCTCAACCTCCAGCTCCCAGCTCAGCACAGCCTGGCCAGGCCGAAGGGATAAAAGGGGAAACCAGTGTCAGAACAAGGGTGTCAGATGAGCAAGGCAGAGGTCCTGGACTCCATGCCCTATGCTGTCCCTCCATAGGGGGTAGGATTTGGAGGGGACAGCTGACCTCCCTCCCAGGATCTGGAGTTGATGCTCCCACTAGTGCAGTCTTGCGTCAGGTTTTGCCAACCTGTTGGAACAAACACAGTCTGGTTGCCATGGTGATGGTAATGGCTTTGGGGTAAAGGGATGAGCTAGAGGCTGCTGTAAACAGGAAGTGAGGGGGGGCAGCCCCACTGCAGGGGCTCAGCCTCTGAGACTGGGGTGGGAGAGACTTGCTCCTGTCTTTGACAGGAACTGATATCCAAACAAGGAAAGAGGCTTTGAGTCACATACCAATAGACTGGGTCCCAAACCCAGCCCGAGAGTCTAGTTTCCCTCGAGCTCTTCCCTCCACAGACATTTTGTGTGTCTGTGTGTGTTTGTGTGTGTGTCTCTGTGTGTGTGTGTGTGTGTGTGTGTCTGTGTGTGTGTGTGTCTCTGTGTGTGTGTCTGTGTGTGTGTCTCTGTGTGTGTGTGTGTCTCTGTGTGTGTGTCTGTGTGTGTGTGTGTGTCTCTGTGTGTGTGTGTGTCTCTGTGTGTGTGTCTGTGTGTGTGTGTGTGTCTGTGTGTGTGTCTGTGTGTGTGTGTGTATGTGTGTGTGTGTGTCTCTGTGTGTGTGTGTGTTGAATGAATGACAGCCTGTTGGTGATTCATGTTGTCATTTTCCTTGACTCAGACTAAGGTTGTCATGGATCAGAGCTGCAACCCTGCTCACCTGTGCACATTCCTCCTCTGCTCAGAGCTTGGTTGCCTCGTCTGTAATAGGGGATGACAATTGACCTTAGACACTGCTGGTGAGCCTGAGTTCCTGAGCTCAGCCTGAACCTGGAGCCAAGCTTTTCCCACTGTAGAGGAAGGCAGGCTCACCAATGGGGCTCTTAGGGTCAGAGACTAGGGGCTTTGGTTAGAGTCCCACTCTCCCTGAAGCCAAGCACCCGGAAGCTTGCCAGAATCCATCCACCTGCGGGAGTGTGTGTAGCTCAGGATAGTCTTAAAGGAAAATCATACATTTGGAACTTTCAGGTCCATAGTCCTGGTAGTTGAGGAAAGAGAGTGTTCCCAAGACCAGGGGAGAGAGAGAGAGAATAGGCAGGTGGGGAAACGTAGGCTGTATTTATCTGGAGTCCATTTGACCTGTAAGAGGCGGCTCCAAGTCTTATGACTCCCTTGACGCCATGAAGCTTACATAGATTTTGTGTACAAGAAGAGATAAAGAGGCAGGTGGATTTCTATGAGTCTGAGGCCAGCCGGGACTACAGAGTGAATTCCAGGACAGCCAGAGTTATAACAGAGAATCTCTGTCTCGAAACAAAACAACAACAACAAATAGAGAGATAAAAATCTTAGATGTATTTTTAAAACCAGTACTGAAATCCACATTGTAGAAAAAGCAGCTAACAGGTGTCTGTAAACAGCTGGAGAAGACTCATGCCTTTGAGTTACAGCAAAAGCTATGGCTTTGGGTTAAAAGCACAGATATTGTTTCCTCTGTCCAGAGAGCTGAATATATGGATTGGACAGAGATATTTTTAGTATGATGAGAAGCACCTGTAAGCCCACACCAAGAAGACAAAATCTTGAGCTTGAGACTGATAATAGTAGTCAGTACTCTATCATCTCATCAGAACTCCATTGATCAACGTTGAAACTCTGAACTGTTATAGAAGTTTATTTTTAGCTATATACAAAATATTGTTTCCTGCACTATTGGGTAAGGGGCTGCCTAGGTCTTGGCATTTTCTGTTGTCTGGAGGTGTTGGATTTCTGTGAGGGATGTTTGATTGCTTATGTTCTGCACCTGAGGTGTTCTGACTCAATAAAACGCTTGAGCTCAGATGCTCAGGTTTCAACTGTCTAGGGTGGAGCTAGCCAGGATAGTGGTTCCCTCTGCTGAGGTCTGGCAGGGTTCCACCTATGAATATGCCTCTGTGTCTTCTTTGCTGAGCCTACCCACACAGCAGCATACTACTTCAAATGGTGTACCAACATGGGGCACTGACATCACGTCAGCTCATCCAATGTGGAGACAAGGAAGAAGAGAAAGAAACTCCAGACCTCCTCGCAGAGTCTGGTAGAGTACGCTCAGGGCAGCTCCTAGAGGACAGATATTATATGTATGCAAAAATAATGAGTAGAAGTCTCCTGAAGGAAGAGGAGAGTAAGGAAGGAAACAAGCCTCTATGAAGAGAGAATTGTGAAAATTAAGTGAGAAAGAGCGCTCAAAAGTGAGAGCCACTAGAGAAAGATATTTTCATGGTTAAAAAAAAAAGAAGAAAAGAAAAGAAAAAATTCAGCTAGGAGCAGGAAAGAAGCAAGGTTTCAAGAGCTTTTCCTGATCATGAAGCTGACTTTCCCTCTGCTGCTGGTGGCAGCCAGGGCACAGGAAATGGACAACAGAGTGTACTGTTCTATACACTGAGTTTGTTGATGGCTTTTTGTGTGTGTGAAGCCCAAGTGGGTCTTGTGTTTGAGGTCTATGAAGAAGGTTATATGTTTTCCCACAGTGGTGGTGAGAAAAAAAATGCCAAACCACCAGGATGTTTCAGCCGGAAATTCTTCCCATGGATCCAGGGTCCCCTGCTGTTGTGGAAGCCACAGCTTAGAGCCAAAAAGTCACTTAGTTAAACTGAACATTTTTGTTTTTCCTGCAAACCTGACTACAAGTGGTCCAGATACTGGTGATGGTGATGAGAACTCCACCCATGAGGGAACCCTTCCTGCAAACAAGGTGACCTGTTATTTTTCCTGCAAACCAGACTCTGTCTTAAAATCTGGAAAGTGTTTCCTCAGGGTCAGCACACAGAAGCTTTCTTCCAGAACTGGCCAACATTGTATCTTGTTCTGGTAGCCGAACTTGGTACTGTAAGAGTCACTCAGGTGGTGTTGGTTTTGAAGGTATGAAGGTATCTTTGGAGAGCAGTTGAAGCTTGGCACTGTGAGAGGCCAGAAGAGGCCATTGGTGAAGGTGCAACCTCAGTAGCAGTTGAAGACCCAGATTGAAGGAGTCATGTAAAGAAGTTGAGGCTTGGGACCTTGAAGAGAGCTCAGGAGAGGCTATTGGTGAAAGTGTAGCCTAGTTGCAGTAGAAGACCCCATTCTGAAGATGCCAGTACCATGGGATGACCACCAAGAACAGCAGCAGCAGTGGAGTGGAGCCAGCCAGAGCCTGGAGGACAATCTGTGTGTGCTGCGGAGGTCAGAGCCAAAGAAATGACCTCTGCTGAAGTCTGGCAGAGTTTGCAGATATGAATATGCCTCCCCCCTGGTGAGACCACACCGCAGCCTAACTACCTTTGAAATCTTAGTATAGCAATAGCATAGGGGGGAAAGAAACCTGAGACTTCTTTTTTATTATCTTAAGTCATTTTCTTATACCTTTACAACTCGCGTTTACATACCTTAAAACACTTTTTTACCCTCAGAACTTACTTAAGCTTTCACATCCTCGGATCTTTTCAATAGTAGTATGCTGCTGTGGTGGTTCAACAAGGAGACACGGAGGCATTCTCATTAATGCAAACCCTTCCAGACCTCAGCAGAGGGAGCCACCATCAGGGCCAGCGCCGCAGTGGATCCCTGAGCGTCTCAGCTCAGGTGTTTTATTGATCCAGCACTCCTCAAGTGCAGGTCATAAGCAATTGAACATCCACCACAGAAATCCAACACCTGCAGACATTACAAAACGTCATGACCTAGGCAGCCCCTCACCCAACAGTGCACAAAACAATTATTTTATAAACAACTGAAAATAAACTTCCACAACACTTTACAACTTACTTAAGCTTTCTTTTCATCTAATCATTTACCAGACACAAATAGTTATTTCTGAAAGCAGTCATCGCAAAGCAAGTTCTTTTAAATAAAGGAATAGTAAAAAGCTACATCTGGAACCTGTTTATCTTTTAATATGAAGTCATCCTCCTTTCTCAGCAGGAGACCTAGCAATATCCGAGATTCATTCATAACCCTCTGGGTCTCCCAAGGGGCTTGGGTCACCTCTCTGGCCCTGCGCTTGGCAGCACACACAGCCTGTCTTCTAACACCCAGCCAGCTCCACTTCACTGAGGCTGTTGCTTCTGGTGGCTATCGCGTGGCGCCGGCATCTCCCAAACTACTGAGGTCCCTCATTGCAACTGTGCTGCACTTTTACCAATAGCATCTCCTGGCCTCTCTTTAGGAACTTCAGCCCTGCAGCACAGTGTCAAACCTCAGCCGCTCTCCAAGAATCCTTCATGTCTTTAAAAGTAATACCACCTGGGTGATTCTTACATTACAAAGCTTGGCATGAGGTACATTCTTGTGTACAAATGCATGGAGATGCAGCTTTAATACCTTATTAAAATAAACATTTTTTAATCCTATCTTTCATAAAACTTGTTTTTATAACTTCGTTTTCAGGAAAAGGTTATACAAAATTTGATCCTTCACTTTTGGTGAAGTCACACGGCAGCCACCCTTTCCAACTCTAACAAAGATGGTTGCAAGCCAGGTAACTGTCTCCATCCCCATGTGGGACAGTGGCTAAGGTGGCAACAAGCCACATGTTGCTTATGTCCCCAAAGGACATCACACCACCTGAATTCTTTAAGATTACCTATGTACAGATTTTTAACTATCATCTCTCTATGTTGTGGAAGTTTATTTTTAGTTGTGTTTATAGTAATTGTTTTTGTGCACTCTTGGAAAAAGGGATGCCTAGGCCTTGGCATTTTGTATTGACTGTAGATGTTGGATTTCTGTGGTGGATGTTTGATTCCTTATGATCTGCACCTGAGGAGTTCTGAATCAATACAAACACCTGAGCTCAGATGCTCAAGGCTCCACTGTTCAGAATGGTGCTGACCAGAATACTGGTTCCCTCTGGTGAGGTCTGGCAGAGTTTGCACTTATGAATATGCCCCTTTGTCCTTGCTGAGCCACCCAGCAGCAGTGTACTAACTACACCTCTGTGATACAAGTGTTAAGTTAACCCTTTTGTTACAGATATTACAGATTTTATCTATTTGTCTGTCTGTCTATCTATCTGCTTGTGTTTATTTATTTTTTTATTTGTAGATAGGATTTCTCTGTATAACAGTCCTGGCTGTCCTAGAACTTGCTTCGAGGATCAGGCTGGCCTTGAACTCACAGAGATTCACCTGCTCTGGTCCCGAGTGCTGGGGTTAAAAGCATGTGCCACCATGCCCTGCTTCAGATTTTTACACATCTTGTTGTACAGAAAGTTTACAAAATAGTCTTATAAATTTATTTTGAGATAATATGTATACCTTAGCAAAAGTTTTAGTGAGTTAAACAGAAACCAAAAAAAGTAGGAGATGAATAGCAATAACCCCTCCACTGGGAATTATCTGTGCTTTGTTTGGTTTGCTCTCCTTTCTCCATCACATAATGAAGTGGATCACCTGGAATGGGACTGAGATTTTGAAGGAAATCTTTAAACAAGTATGCTTGGGTCTGGAGAGGGAGGAGCCATAACCCAACTCCAGAGGCAGTTTTTAATTGAAGTGGACAACATAAAATAGCATTTAATATTACTCATACCTAAGAGACACCCAAAGAATCTCTGTAAAACTGAATCCAGTGACCAGAAAGCCCAAAAATAAATTCTGAGTCCTGACCATCAAAGCATCCATGGCAAGTGGTAGTGACTGATAGTTGGTAGCAGCAGCGATCGCAAAAACAAAACCAATAAACACAGAACACAGAAAGCTCACACGCTCAAAGGAGACCAGTCAGAAACAAAACGTGGTGGCCACCATCATTCATACAGTCTGCTGAGCATGACCCATTTCTGTCTTGGCTCCCATGTGTGCAACAAAATTGATGGACACACCAGAAAACACACACCCATCTGCACACACAAAACAGACTGAGGAATCTTTCCAAACAACCAGAACCAGGTGGGCAGGCGAGGAGTGAAGGGTTTTGTAATTGATGATGAGAGATGCAAAGAGGGGGATGTTTGGCTATAGAGGGGTTTGGGGGTTTAGGGGGTTTCATACTCCAGCATTCACCTGCGAGGCTGGCTAGGGGAAAGGTGTGTTCGACTGTGTGGTTTGGAGAAGGAGGAGGGGAATGGCCGGTGACCCTGAGGTCAAGCATATCTGGGGAGTGAAAGAAATAGAGGACACCGGTTTGGTGAGAAGAGATCCCTTCCCAATGGGGATGGGATAGGTTGGTACCACTAAAAGGAGTGGGTAAAGGGGATGCCACTGAAGATACAGCTAAATGATGAGGTTTGGTGAGGTTAGCAGCCTGTCTTCCTACCCCAACAATAGGGAAATGAGGGGAGGCGGGTCCCCAAAACGCCATCAGGACTGAGTGAGGAGATAGGACACCCTGATACCATGATGACTACCCAGGGCTCCTTGTTGGAAATGGCAGTGGTCAGGCCAAGGGAGCCCGGTCCCTTTCAGTTGTCCATGGCCAGGCCCAAGAGGTTGTCTGGAGGGCAATCTAGGCCCTATGTCCCCATGCTGCAAGGGACACTGGGATAGCCAACAGCACAATGTCCCCCTGGATGGCACCTTGGACATGGTAGAAATGGTTTACGAGGGCTTGGGCAGGCTTAGGCCCAGGGACCCACTTGACCGCATTTGAAGCAGAAACCTGGGAGTCCTCTGACTTTTTGAGGCACATGAGCCTGGGTAGTCAATGTGGTCAGCTGGGAAGCCTTATCCAGCATTAAGTATTTTTGTTTCCAGGTTCTTTCATCTGTCCCATGGTATACCTTGAAGGCCAATGCTAAGATGTCTGCCTGTGAAGTCAGGTGTCCCCTCTCTAGTTTAAGTTTGGCCCTAATGTCAGAGAAACTCTGGGAGAAGTAAGTCATGAGGAGTTGTTTTCCATTTGGGGTCTCAGGATCCAGACTGGTATATTGTAAGAAGGCCTTTGTAAGGGGTCTAGGAATTGAGATGGGTTTTCATGTTTGTCCTGGATGACATCTTGGAATTTTTCATAATTTACCACCTTAAGGGCAGCCTTGCAGACAGGCCAGGAGCAAGTTATGAATTGATCCCTAGCAAGAATACGCCCTGCCCCCCCAGGTACTCTAGTTCCATTCAGGATCCCAGTAGGGGACCTCCTCAGCCCCAGCTGGGTAGGCAGCATTAGTTTGGTGAACTTTGTCTACATATGCCCTAACCAGACTCACCTGCAGTCCTTGGGGAGAAGGTTGTTAGAATCATAGAAACATCATGGAAAGTGAGGTTGTAAGATTGGGTAATGTTTTGGAATTATTTAATAAAGGTGGAAGAATTAGTGGTATAGGACCCCAATCTTTTTTCTGGGAGAGTTCGATTAATAGAAAGGGAACATGTGCCCTGACAAAGCAATCCCTAACCTCCCACGAAGTGAGAACCATGGCCAGGTTAGGCTAGGTAAATGGGGGGTGGGGGTCTTATGATAGAGTGGGAGCCAGTAGCAGGAGGACTAAGGGCTGCCAGTGGGCTGAAAGTGGGCACCAGGGAGGGCTGATCCCAGTGGCTTGTCACTAAAGAGGGAGAAGGGGAAACTGGAGGAGCTGGAGGAAAAGAAGGAGCTGTGGGTTAAGACCCATAAGGGAAAGGCTTGTTAGCTAGACTGATAGTGGTTTGGGCTTCATAGCTAGGAGTTAGGTGGGGGGATAGGAAGAACAGAGAGAGGGGTTGGAGAAAGCTGGCATGTAGAGAATGAAAGTCTTTCCACCTCCCCAATTGTTCATAGTAGTTACAAGGTCCTGAATAACACCGGGATCTGGGGTGTCATTAGACAGCCATTTGGTATTAGTTGTCTAAGGGATATTGAGGCCAAATTTGATTGTAAAGGTGAACAAATTTAGGGCCCTTCAGGCCAGGTGCCAGGTGGAGAGGCTGGAGGTTTTCTAAAGGGCATCCCAAGAGGGAATGAGAGGGCATGGAGGACACCGTTCTTATGGATGGGGGACAGCAAAAAAGGGTCACTGCAGCCTGTAGTTGAGGGCATCCCCAGGGCTCAGGGAGGACCAAAGAGGTCAAGCCCTAAGGTGAGTCATTACCACACTTGATGGAGGTCAGGGGCTAAGCCCCAAGAGACTCAATACCTGGTACCAGGGCTTTGGGAAAGGTCAGAAGGCCAGAATGAGAATTGAGCTCAGGAATGAGGTCTCATCCAAAGGAAAGGTCCAGGGAATGGGGTCACAAAAGCCATGAGGACATAGAGAAGCTGTGGGATTACAGGCAGCTCCAAGGGAAAAGGTTGCAGTAGTCCAGTTGTGCTTAAAGAAACTGGAGAGGTGCAGCTCCATGGGTGGGGCTGGGTCGTGAAGTACCAGTTGTAGTCTTAAAGACCATGGCTGTGGGTACCTCCTCCTCTGAGAATCAGAAGGATGCTGGACACTCAGCGATCACTTCATGGGACTCAGGGAAGCATTTACATCCATTGGAAGAGAAACCTACTGAACTGCCATGGTGGGTGGAGTGCCATGCGATTGGTAAGCTGGAAGGTGAGGCTGTTGCGGGTGAACTAGAGGTGAGGGATAGGGTCCTGGTGCAGCTCAGACCCAGAGAGGGAGTGTAGAACTATGAGAGCATATCTGGGTAGTGGCACCAAAGTAAGGGTTTTTCCATTGCAAGGGTATCTTGGCAGTTGAGAGCCAAAGAATACAACAAAGTCACACTGTGCAACAAACCTCACACAAATGATTCACAGTGCTGCTGACTTTGCACGGGAAGAGAAGCAGCAGAATGCTGAGTGCAAGGGAGGGCTTTTACAGGGTTTTTTTTCTTTTTTCTTTTTTTTGGCGGGGGTGGGGGGTGGGGAGTAGAGATTTCCAAGTCTGAAGGTAGGGATTGGTGGAGATTTCCAAGTCTTGGGTTCAGCTTTAGTCCAAGGGCAGAGTTGTGTTTTCCTTAGGCTGGGGGTCAGGCCGGGGTAGAGTTTTTTTCTCTTGACCCTTTACATACACGTGCCGCCATTCCTGGCTTTATGCAGTGTTGGGGACTGAACACCGTGCATGCTAGAGTGCAAGCACTCTTCCAGTGGATGAGCAATGTGCCAGTCTTGTTCTTGTGTAGGGCACTACTGGGGACCAAGGCTAGGGTCTGAGGCTTGCTAGTCCAGCATTCTACCACCAAGGAATACGCCCAGCTTCACATGCCGTTATTTTGTGGAGCCTAGTTTAAGGGGAGGCAAAAGAGGCAGGTCCCGGACGGGCCCTGGCCAAGAGCAACACAAGTCTATTTGATGGGTCTGAGTCCATCTGTGAGACTCTAGAGGGCCTGCTGAGGAACACAGCTCTTGGCATCTGTCCTGTCTCATCATCAGTGCCAGTGAGGGGTAGTGCGCCAGGACCCATTTTCCATAAGGGCCATTGCTATGGCCAAGGGCTGAGTGAATACAAAGAACAAGGGCTATTATCAGGAGACAGCTGGACATGCACTGTGCAACTGGCTCCTATGTGCCCATCATTTTCTGTAGAACCTGGGGCTCCGAGGCACCTTCCTCCTCCTCTTAGCTCTGAGACCTGCCCCTTCCAAAGATAGGAACCCCTGGAAAGATGAGAACTTTTTAGAGAGGTGTCCTACAATAATGGCCCAGATGATCTGGCCTGGGCAGGCAGAGGCCTGTATTGGCAAAGCCAGACCTGTTTCTCCTGCATCTTTTGTGTTGCTGGCCCCTTTCTCCTTCAAGAGTTCAGGTGTAACCTCCAGTCCAGGCCAAGGACAGCTGGGACTTATGATGGCCCCAAGTCAGGCCTCCACCAGGCCCAAAGACTCCTCAGAGGCACAGTATCTGGAGGCCTCTAAAAGTCTCAAGAGCTCCTGTGAAATACCCTCATCCTCAACTCAGTGTAAGGTTAGATGGGACAGGTCCCCAAACCCCACATTGCCTCCCTGCTGGAATTGGTTCAAATCAGTTCCAGCAGGACCAAGTCAGTGTTGGGCCCTGACAACTTCAAAATGGCATAGAAGATCCAGATGTCCTTGGACACTTTGTCCGCTAGATTATCCAGGTTTCCTTTAGCTTCCTCTGTGGTCTATGGACAGATCGTCCAGGAAGGCCAGGGTGGGCAGCGCTGGCGAGGGCTTTTAGCTGGCCAAGTCCTGGGAGGCTTGACAGATGCAAGGTAGTTTTATGTCAACTGGATTCAAACTAAAGTCATTTGAGAGGAGGGAACCTCAATTAAGAAAATGCGTCCATAAGATAAGGCTGCAGGCAAGCCTTTAGTCATTCTTATTTAGTGATTGATGGTGGGGGCTCAGACTATTCCTGGGCAGGTGGTCCTCTGTTCTATAAAAATGCAGGCTGTGCAAGCCACGGGGGACAAACCAGTAAGCAGCACCCTTCCCCGTGGCCTCTGCATCACCTCCTGGCTCCAGATTTCTGCCCTGAGTTCCTGTCCTGACTTCCTTTGATGAACAGCAATATGGAAGTGTAAGCCAAATAAACCCTTTCCTCCCCAACTTGCTTTTTGGTCATGGTATTTCATTGCAGCAATAGAAACCCCAAGACAAAGGCCACAATAAACACTAAGAGCAGAGCAAAAGGCCCAAGCTCCTGGTAGCTGCTTGGGAACCAGCTTTTTGCAACCATGAATGAAATGGCCTGATGGGCATGGTCAGTCCTGGATGTATTCCTGGAGTCCTGTCAAAGACTTCAAAGATTGAAAAAGGACTGTGTGTTTGTCTGCGTGGGTGTCTGCGAGGGCCAAGAAGAACGTGCTATCCATTTGGAGCTCGAGTTACAGGCAGTTACAGAACTGACATGGGTGCTAGGAACCAAACTCCATTCCTCTGCAAGAGCAAGTGCTCTTTCTTAACCAGACTTCTCTCTCCAGCCACAGCCCCTCCATCACACTCAAGGAGCACTGGCTGTGATAACTGTCAGGAAAGCTCACCTCACCATCAAGACCCACCCACGGTCCAGGTTTCCAGGGAGAAGGGGATGCCGATGAGCTGTGGCCACTTAAGGGTGTGATAATGGGTGCAGATGGACAACGGGTAAAGAACCCCCAACTAGGACTAGACAAGAGTAGGAGGCAGGGAAGAGGAAGCAAAGGACACAACCTGAGGGCTGCATTTTGTGGAAATGTTTTAATTAGAGGATTTGTAGATACAGTGGTTAATCTGTTGCCCACAATTCCTTACCAATGAGGCCTCATGCTGGGATACCCTCCTCCCCACCATCTTAACACAGGATGGTCACAGACCATGTTCTCATGTTACAAGATTCACATCTCTGGTAAGCCAAGGACTGTGGTACAAAAGGAACATTTCATAGCTGGAATCACTACAGTTTGCTAGAAACATCAGTTACTTTAGAATACTTTAACTATAAAATATATTGAATTTCCATATATTAACCATATACATGTGTACCTATTACTAAATGTAGTCAGTTGTTACAAAATAAGACATTCTGAGAGCAGGCTACACACACACACCAGCCTGAACTCCCCAAGTGAGGCCCTGTGCCACCAACTGCAGCTGTCCAAACTCAGCTCTGGACTACTCATGGCTAAACATACCCACAAGGCACTGGCAACCCAGTCCATACAGGGGCCACTAGCTGTGGAAGCACAAGTCTCTCCAATTTCAGAGTGAAGACTCCTGGCTGCAGACCTGGGCATGGGCCCAGCCCTCCCTTGCTTGGTCCCTGAACTTGAGCCACTGGTGACTGGTTCCCATGTCAAGGGTCTTCCATAGTATCTCAGGAACAAGTCTGATGGAGACTGTGACCACTGGCTATGGTCATTGCACCTCTCTGTGCTCTGTAAGCCCCAAGATCACAGACCCAGCTTGGCAGCAGGCATGGGCTACAGGCTACTGCCAGATAGGTTTACCCCAGACCAGGTCCAGCAAGCAGAATATGTGGACATTGGTACCTGAGGTCATCCTGTGCCAAGACCACACCCAGGCTTGGTCCCTTGGGCTGTAGGATAGGGTTGAATGCAGGCCAGGAAGTGCAGGAGCCGTGGGCTCAGGTGCTCTAGAGGAAGGACCTGCTGTTTGTCAGGGCCGGTGGCAGGGTTGCCTCCTCCAGGATGCATGGGCAGGCCATCAAAAGGCCTGAAGCCAGCTACCAGGGCTCAGTGAGACCCACGTTTCAGCTAGCAGGCAGGGAGATCAATGCAGGCCACTGTGTCCTTGGCCCTCACTTGGCCTCAGCCTCAGCCTCAGCGGTCTGGAGCAGCCAGTCTTTCACCCTGCTGGGTTTACGAAGGCTGATGTGGATTCCGACTTCATGAGGGTTGCACGCCGCCTGGTACCTTAAGGCCCAAAGACCCAGGTGGGGAGAACAGAACACACCTCTGTACACAGTCCTATTTACAAAGAACCAGATGAAGATGGAGCTGCATGGGGCCTGGGCATATCCCTAACAGCAGCTGTGAGAACTCCTAGGTGCTGGTCCTGGGCTCAGCCTTGGTGCCTGACAAGGGCTGCAGTAAGGAGGGCCAGACATAAGAGGTACCTCCTCACATTTTAATGATGATAATGCAACAAAAACCTTTATATAAACAGTTTATTTACTCTAAACAGCAACACAGACAAAACGCCATATAAACACAAAGGAAGTGGTGCAGAATGGAGACGCTGGCCAGCTTTGGATCTGAGGCTCATAAGCAACAGCCCAGGTTTCTGAGAAGGACGAGGGCGGGGAGAGAATGACAGTGTGGTTCTGTCACACAGCCAGCTGAAGGCCGGGGCTCTGAACAGTGAGAGAGGCATGCCTGCATCCGAGCGCGAAGAAACTAGCTCCTAGGGGCTTACCAAGTACAAAAGTTTATCATTTTACAGCAGTTGAAATACTGACATCAATATTAAAATAAAAGCAAGTTTTACATAACAATCAAAATACAAAAGACTGAAGGAAGAGACCCTGTATGAAAAACTGGGGTAATTCAGCGAATTGAGACTGTATATGCCAGTGGCGGAAATGGAAAATGGCGCCCGCTCAACCCTCCCAGGCGACTAGTAACTGTACGGAGCGACTTAGATCTGCAAAAGGTTGTAAACAAGTTCTTGCCAAGCCAATCCCTTCCTCGTCATGGAGCCACAGGGCCGCTGCTTATGAGGGGGCAAACTTCTTCGCTTGTGCTCGAACCCTTTTCTCATATTCCACTCTGTTTTGGCTGAGGAGGTCAAGAGAGAGAATACACATTAGATAGGGTAGTAACATGACCTGCCTGCTGAGACCGAGAACAAACTGGCTGCCCAGGGGCAGGGAGGCAAAATGGTTGCACCAGATGGCCACTATGACAGGGGAGGGGCAGCAACCTCCACTGCGAGGTTCTACAGCCACCTTAACCTTTCAGGGACAGAACACAGACCACCACATGTAAGACAGAGTGGCCTCAGCTTCCTGTGCCGCCTAGCCTCTTGTTCGGAGTCAGGGTCTGGTTTTTGTCCAGGCTAGACTGCAATGGCGTTCACAGAGCACTCTCACCACTGGCTCTAAGTACAGCCTGCAAATCTGGGCTAAGGTGGCTTTCCCACCTCAGTCTCCAATACATGTGCACATCCATCTAGCAAGTTCAGCAGGCCCAGTCTGAATCAGCCATGAACAAGTATGAAACAGTGCTATCACTTGGAGAATAGCTCGCCGGCACTAGGTTTTACTCAGTTCTGACAACAGAGAACATGTGTGGGCTTTTCAACAGGCATGAACCCACCAATGAGACGTCAGATCTAGGTTGGCCTGCACTGTGTATGGGAACAGATAACTACCTTAAGGGAACAACATGAGCTTGAGGACCAAGGTAACAGTAAGACATTTACAATTTCCTTAAGGCAGCAGTCCTGGGCAGGGGTGGTGGGTGGTGGTGGTGGTGTTTGTCTCACCACACAGCCCTAGTATAGCATGAGCTGCAACATGTCAGTGAGCTTGCCAAGTGTCCATATAGAGCAAGCCTGAGCCTAAGTTGCCTGGCCCTAGAGTTTACAGACACCCTCAAAGTTGAGAAAGACAAAGAGGCCAAGGTGCAAATGACAGGTTCTTGTGCCAAGACCCCAGAAAGGTCCAGTACCAGAATCCAAGCAGGGAGGGCATATTTAGAAGCATTTGCTAGTCCTGGATGTGGGCTGACACTATCATGAGGACAGCAAGCCACAGGACAGCAGCCAGCACTCACCCAGTACTGCAATTCACCAAGCAAGAATATGACAGTAAGGCACCAGCTACTCAGGAAGGAAGGACATGCAGCTTCTACATATATAGTGAAAACAAGCACACAAAGCAAGCCAGTGACAGCTCTGAGGACTGCAGTAAGTCCTGGCAGAAGAGAGTCCAAACTATCTAGTTAGGAACCAAACCCTCAGTCTGGCTATGAACAGAGCTAGATCCAAGCCAGAGTGCACTGCTAAGCACCAGCACAGTAAGAGGCTCCAAGGGTCTGGCAGGAGCATACCTGCTTCATGAGCTGCACAGTCCCTGTGTAAGTCAGCTGTGCCAGGAGACACGCAGGCCAGCAACAGCAGCCAGCACAACAGAAGCAACACTGGTGGAAACTGCCACAGAATCCCATACAAGAGCCAGGCCCATAGGATTCTGGAGTACAGAAGGTCAGGGCACACCAGATAATGCACCAATGGGTGCAAGCTACATTCTCAAGGTCCTAGGGGCATATTCTAGACAGGCCTGCCTTGGCCACCAGAAAGGGAAGCACACAAGCACCAAGGTTGGGCATGCAACCAACTTTCCTCTGGCTCCTTCCCTGAAGATATAGTGCATACCCACTCCTTTCTCTCCTGCCTAGTCCTTGGGAGGAGCAGGCCCCAGTTGACTTCCTCAGGGCCACAGGCTGAGATAGAGGTGCATGGGACTCTGCCCAGAGGACCTCTGTTTACTCTACCTCCCATTGGGTTGAGTGGAGGGTTGGTTCCTGAGACACAGGGAGAGCAGTGGGGTCAAGGTCCCTGTAAGGGGACTAATCTTAGGAGTCCCAGCCAGAGTAACTTCAGTGCTTGCCTAGATCAACAGGATCCTCAGAGACAGCAATACTAGAGCACACATAACATGTTAAGCCTGGTTTTGTCAGTTCTTGTGCTGATGTCATCCTAATTCAGAGGCAGATAATTCTTTTGTCCCTGGAAGTCATCACAGACTCCCAACCCAGCTTCATATGGCCCCAAATACCAGTCCAGAGAAATAAAGTGTCCAGAACAGCAAAAACACGGTACCTCTATTTTGAGAGTTTTCCTTGCTGCCTAAAGCACTGGTTCAATTGTCATTCAAATCCTAACTAATCACATCCTCCTTCCTCAGTGGATGCAAAAAGAACCAAGAACACTCCACTAGCAAGAAGGCTGTGTCGTCATGCAGTGGGCCACAACTTTATACACCCCCCAGAGGTCACAATAAAATGGTCTACCAGAGCCTATATCACCCAATCTACACCTGCCATCTTAACTTACATCATGCTCTGGTCCCCTGTTCTTGCTCAGGGTAAGTTCTTTGTACACACAGTTCTGCTACTGATAGGTTAGACATGCATGGTTTCCTTGATCATATCCCATGATTACCTAGTGTGGTGCTTCCACAGCGAAGGAGTTTGAGCCTCTTCTTCAGGCCTCCCTCCCAGCTATCAAACCCCAGAGTTTCTATCTGACAAGTGGCCAGCCTGCACTTCCAGGAAAGGAGGCTTACCCAGCTGGCAGTTGCTACTAACCAGTAAATTGTGTAGGCCTCTGCTTGAGCTGGGTCTTGAATATTTGGTTCATTTAGAAGTTCTTGTATTCCTAATAAGATCTGTAGGAGAAACAAAAACAGTCAGCTGACATCGATGGGCTCGTGAAGTCTGAAACGTGCTGCGAACAGAACAAACCCCAGCAGGGTGGCCAGCTGGCCGCTCCATACCTGTTTGATCGTGATAGCTGGCCTCCAGTCCTTGTCTTCCTCCAGGATGGACAGGCACACTGTGCCAGAAGGATACACATTTGGGTGAAACAGTGGTGGCTCAAATTTACCTGGAAGACAGGGAAGGAAAAGACACTTTTGGTGGCAGATGCTGTCCCTCCCTCTATGCTGCCCTTGCCCTCTTTCCTGACACGGAGCATGTTTAAAAGAAACAAACTCAATAGCAGAGGCGCCTGAAAGAGAAAGATAAGAATACACCTTTTCTTCCTGAGGAGCTAAGCCTATAGACAGCAGACGCCTCTGCCCTGAAGAACCTAAAGTGGCCAGAAGAGGCCATGGCCAGGAACTGGGCAGTTGGGCCTATGATCTTCTTCTATGTCCCTACTCAGGGACAAAGTTTTAAGGCTGGGGGAACAGGCCAAGATAAACACCCCAAAGACCTTGCCAGTGTGTAGATCACTTCACAACACAGGCTTCGAGTACATCACATTTCTTTACAACAGCAGAAAACCTGCTATGAGCAGCCCCACTCAGTACTGTTCTACAGCTGACACTTTAGTAGTCTCACTTTGACCTAGGCAAACTTCTTTTACACCCAAAAAACTACAAGTCTAAAGGCAGCCTGGTTCATCAGCCTACTCTGTAAGCTAAGCAGGGAGATTATGAAAGCCAGCCTAGGCATCTCAGTGAAATCTTGTTTAAAAATGGGGTTGGAGAAATGGCTTAGAGGTTAAGAACACTAACTGTGCTTCCAGAGGATCTGGGTTCAATTCCCAGGACTCCTATGAAGACTCACAACTGTACCTGCCCTGGGGTGTTTTGTTAAACTCTATCCCTGAACTTTAAATAACAACAAAGAAAGGTGGGCACGCAGCTCAGTGATGGACGCTTGCCTAGCATCTATGAGGCCCTAGATTCAATCCAAAGCACCAAAAGAACAATACTAAACCAAGAAAGGTGAGACAGAGAATGGTCACCAGCATCAATGGCAAAAGCTCATAGAAACTACCTAACTGTTCTGCACAAGGTCTCTGTCCAGACAGGGGCTGCAGTTTACAGTGTGTGTTTGTGGCTGGGGGTTGCTCCATGCCACTTCAAGCAAAGCTGTGAGAAAGGACTCGAATGTGACTTGTACCACAGGTATATTGATACGCAAATAGAGAGAGTTGTGGGTGCCAAGATCCCAAAGTAACTCAGGTTCTTCAGCTCAACTGTCTCATAATTGGGCCAGGGCACCCAGGGTCCTGGGTCTCATCTCCACAGAGACACTTCTGGCAGCAGCCTTAAAATTTTTTTTTGCCAGGTGGTGTTGGCGAATGCCTTTAATCCCAGAACTTGGGAGGCAGAGGTAGGCGGATTTCTGAGTTCAAGGCCAGCCTGTTCTACAGAGTGAGTTCCAGGACAGTCAGAGTTACAACAGAGAAACCCTAACTCAAGGGAAAAAAAGAACAAAAAAACAAACCTAACAACAACAACAAAAAAAAACCAAACTTCCCCACACTGGGCTGTGATGGTATACACTTTGGATCCTACCACTTGGGAGGCAGAGGCAGGTGGATCTCTAAGTTGGAGGCCAACCTGGTCTACAGAGTGAGTTCCAGGACAGCCAGGGCTACACAGAAAAACCCTATCATAAAAAACAAAAAAATACCTTTTTTTTCAGATGCATATAGGTATTTTGCCTGCATGCATGTTTGTGGACCACGTGCATGTGTGCGAAGCCCATGGAATCCAGAAGAGGGTGTCAAACGTCCTGGGACTGGCATTTGACCTGGGTCCTCCAGAAGAGCAGTGAGTGTTCTAAACCAGAGTTGTTACTTCAGTTCCTGGAAGCTGCTTTAAAGGCTTGTCTATCATCTCATGTCCCTTACTGATCAAAGAAGTGCAGAGTATTCCAAACACAAGCCCTTCTCCAGGTTTTGTTCTTTTAATTGGACCTTTCAGCAAACACAAGTTTGATCTCATTTG
Source organism: Cricetomys ansorgei (assembly GCA_026225945.1). Classification (NCBI taxonomy): domain Eukaryota; kingdom Metazoa; phylum Chordata; class Mammalia; order Rodentia; family Nesomyidae; genus Cricetomys; species Cricetomys ansorgei. The sequence goes on from JAMJFZ010004061.1 coordinate 6,643,934, forward strand.
TCAATGATAACTTGCATGTGGACATCGGCTGCCCCTGCTAGTTTCCTCCCGTTTGAGCCTCACTCCTCAGTAGCAACTGCTTTGAGCTGCACAGGTACCACCATTTTGCTGTTGTCTGGGGGACTTTTTTTTTTTTTTGAGACAGGGTTTCTCTGTTATAACTCTGGCTGTCCTGGAACTCACCCTGTAGACCAGGCAGACCTCAAACTCAGAGATCTGCCTGCCTCTGCCTCCTGAGTGCTGGATTAATGGCACGTGCCACCACCACTTACATGCCTCATTTCTGCTTCTCTTCTCTCTGGTATTTTCCATGCTGCTACTAATGCACATCTCTGTCTTCTGGTTCTCACCAGTCTTCCACAACCTCCCTTCTTTGCCTTTGTGAACATGTGTGGGCATTTCTACTGCTTAGTTCTAGAGGAGTGGCAGGGGGTCAACTTCAGCAGTCATAGGACAGATCTAGAGAAATACCCAACCATTACCCTTGCAGCAAGTGCCTGAGAGCTCCTGTTGCCCAGCTCTTTGCTGTATCCATCTACCTCTTTTATGACGGGCCTACTCTATTTCATGGCTTCCTGCCTCCTTCTTGGTAACCTAGAAGAGCCTGAGATATGGTGAGGTGTATCCTGCTCCTCTGGATCTCTTGCACTAGCTGGTGTCTTCTAAGATTGTCTTAACTCCAGGGCCAATTCCTCTGGCCAACACCTCCTGTACTTCCCTGGTGAAGAATTCTTTCAACCCAAGATCATGGAGAACCTCTGGTGTCTCCTCCGAAGCTGCCCTGGTCCCTATCACTTGGCTGAGTAGAACCTTCAGGCTGTGGGAAAGGAGACTGTTTTCCCCACCCCCAACTCCTGGCTGGCAGTTTCATCGCATACCCAGGCTGTAGGTGGGTATGGCTTTTTTTGGACTATCCATTCTGCTTCATGGTTTGCTTGCCTGTCTTTGCACTAACCCCACAACATCTAACCATGTATTGGTAACTAGTTGGGGACAGTGGTTTAACCTTCCAATGGGTCTAGGTGCTCTCTTTACACTGGGTCTCCATCTGGATCTCACAGGCTCCTGGACTCTCAAGGGACTGACTGCCCCTGCCCTTTGCACCTCCACACACTTTAGAGCCTGCTTGACTGATTGGGACACTCTATGGGAAGACAGCCATCTTCCTACATAATTGCTGAAACTATTCTGGGTTTCTCAGAAATGCCCATGGTTTCCAGACTTCCCACCCAGGTAATTTGGTGCTACTGTGAATAGCTTAGTTTTCAAACTTCCATGTTGTGGGATGTTTGAATTAGATATTTTATAATTATTATGGGATCATACCCCTGTGTATGTGCTGTATGGGGGAAGGGTGCTTCCAGATGCCTTGCAGTATGTAAAGGACTTGCTGCCAACACCTGTTAACACCTCTGTGCTGAAAACAATGGAGTAGCCCCCATATCTCCACATGAATAGGCCATTTACATTAATGCAGATGGAGGATCCCTATTACCATCAATGGTTTGCAGCCAAGTAATCAGAGAAGACTCTGACTCGCCCCCAGCCTGGGATAGGAGGCAGTCTGCTGGCAGACCTTGAGAAGAGCTAGGTTCCATTCATTTGTATAATTAAAGCCTGTGTGGAGGAAGGAGGGAGTTTTTGAATGAATAAAAGACCTAGGGGCTGTGGCAGGGGGGAGGGAAGCCAGAGCCCTGTGAGGCCTTGAGGGAGGATTAAGATGGACCTCTGCTTAAGCTGCCGGGTATTGCATGCCTGAGAGTTGCCATGGCTGGTTATTAATACATCCATGGAATTAATAATAATAATTCTTTAACACTTCCACGTGCTGTAACCCATTTCTTCACATACACTTTTCACTTATGAACAGTGGCATCTTGGTTTTCCTTGCTTTTGAGTTTTGAGGAACTTCTTGCCTCCTTGTATTTGCTTAGGATTCCAGCACCACATGAAAGCAATGAAACAAACAATTGTGCCTGTCTCAAGCTTAGACACCTCTCCCTTAATTAAAAGAAAGTACTAATTATAGAATGGCAAAAATAACTCAGACATATAAGGTGATCCCAAAGAGAGCAAGTGGTTCCCAATAAACTATGTTTAAGAATTTCTGGTGGGGCCTTTGCAACAGGCAATAATATCTTTATTTACAAACCAGCGCTGAAAGTTCAGACCTAGTCTTACCCTAGGCAGAATAGTGGTGGTGGTGGGTACTACACCACCAAGCAAGTTCTGAACTGCACTGGGATCACACACAGTCCAGCCTCTCTTTTGACCTTTAGGCATGAAGGCTCATCACTCAGGCTGCACACACAGCCTCTCCCTGGGATGCCAGGCATACATGGAAACAGATAGAATGCAGCAGACTGGAACCAGTGAGGTTCTCTCCTTTGATGCTCTAGATTGAACACATGCTAACCACTCACCTAACCCCACCTAGAGGAAGCTCTAGATTCCTGCTCTCCTAACTCCTAGTGGCTGCTGGCACCAAGTACAGATCCTCAAAGCCAAAGCACCCAGGAACTTAAGCTTGGAGCTCATAACTCTCCCTCTGCCACATGTGGTACTTAACTTCCTGATTGGCTGGGACTAGAGACCAAACGAATTACATGTGCCTCTGGCCTGGGGCTTGTGATTCAAGTCAATGCACCAGAACTGCCTTTCTTGCAGCACTGACACCACCTGTTCCTGCCTGCAGAGGACAGCATCCAGAGATATGGCTCCCAAAGGGAGGCTCTGGGAAGGGGACTGTGGGCTCTCTGAAGAACTTACATTTTGGTGGAGAGGATGGATAGTCATCTTTGAAAAGCATCCTTAGCTTGAACAAGCCTCCTTCCCATGGAGTCTGTGGGAAGGGAACTAAGGTTAGATATATGGCTCACTTGCTAAGTTTCTCCAAACCCACGTCCTTTGGGCCTGTTCTCTAACTGCCCTAAAGCATCACTGTCCCTCCAGGACTGAAGAAGACTCCTTCTGTGCCCATGGGGAGACAGACAAGAGCCCTCCTTAGATAGGATGGAGGCAGAAGCTGGCTTGAACACAAGTAGGGGAGCCTGCCAGATGCCGGAGAACTCAGGACCCAGAGTTCTCGGGTGGCTGAAAACACCAAAGAGCTCACCAAACAAGCTGGGCCAGCAGCTTGTACTTGTATAATTCAAGCCAGCACCCCTTAGATCCTACCTGGGTAGGACAAGAGTAGGCCCAACCGGCCAACCTTCCATCCCCCATCTCATCTGATCAAAGTACTATGGTGTAGCTGCCCAACCCTGACTTGAGGGACAAGGAACACACTCAGCATATGCCAGGGACCCACCCCCGATTCTGCAATGAGCCTTGTACAGATGAACCCAGGCTGCATTATCTGCTCAGGCACTAAGCTGAACCTGGAGGCCCCTGTTTGGACAATGCCTCAAGTCAAAGGAGACCCTTCCTCCCAAATGCTTTACACATGATGGGCAAGGACAGATAATTGGCAGCACTGAAGCCAATGTGCAGCAAGACACACAGCCTGTGCTCTCCAGGGGCACCTGTCATTGGGGCTCACCACTTTGTAGCCAGCAACCTTCATCTGCTCCTCACTCCAGGGCTGTTCACTGTCTCAAAACTCTCTACCACAACTCTTTCACCTAGTAAATTTGCTATGGTCAAGATGTCAAAGATATCCGAACCCAAATCCCTTCTAATAGTTTTGCTCCCTCAAATCTCCTGTTAAAAACAGAAGTAGGTGCAAAGCCCTTACCCCCTTCTTTCCAGGGATAGCACACTCCCAATTCATCAGGTTCATTGTGCCATCAGGGTTCTTTGTTGGAACAGCCACAAAGCCCTGAGGAAGAACAGTGACAAAACAAACAGTTCAGAGAACAAGCCCGGTTATCACCCACTGGCCATAGGCTGAGCAGCAGGGACCACAGCCCAACAGAAGGCCCTTCCTTTAGCCAGAAACAGAATATTCCTTACAAAGGGGTGGTCCTTCCTCCAAGCTTTCCTTTCCTGGGCAAGTCGGCTGAGGGCAATCCCAGACATATTCAAAGTCCCTGGAACAGACATCACAGAGGGAGGGTTAGGTGAAGCACACGTCTCCTTTGTACCACCCCTCCACCCGCACCCAGAGAATGTGGTTTCCAAGAAGCAGGCGAATGATTTGAGGCTAGAGTCCAGTTGGGCAAGCTGCCTTTGGGAGCAGGTGAAGCACCACTGCTTTCCTTCCTGTGGCTTACAAACCCCAAGAGCTGGGAGGTACAGTGAGGAGAGCCCTCACAAAGGCTGTTATCTCCCTGGCAGGCACTGAGCATCTTCTGGAAAGACTTGGCACTCACTCTACACCCAAACTCTAAGGACAGGCAGAACCTATCAAGCACTGGAAGCACTCACTTGAGGCTAGGATGTGGCTCAGTGGTTTCACCCCCGCACCACAAAAGTAGAGTGCAGGCCTAGGTGTGGGAGGACAAGGTACTGTCCTCTAGGTACACCAGATTTAGGGGCTCTGGGACCCCAGCTCGGAAGACGATCACTACTCTTGAATGCACTGTGAGAAAAGTGACTGAAGGGCAGAATGGAGTAAACGTCCACAGGCAGACCCCCTCGAGACCAGACTAACTTCTCTGCTTCCTGCTACACTACTGCAGGCCACGTGCTTGTCAACTCATCATCCAGAGATCTGCCCTATGACCCTGGGGGAAGGAGGGAGCAAGCCTCAGGTCAGGGCTGGCAGCAGTTGCCAGGGTCCACCTTGGCATACCTGGACAAGGTCCTCAGGTCCCACTCAGCACAGATGAAGGAGCACCTCCACCTAGTCCCACAGCCAGCCATCACTTTGACTGTGACTCTAATCTGGCTGCCACCTGCTTGTTTTTGTTTTTAGTATCACGTGAGACAGCACTCAAGAGATTCCCAAACCTACAGAGCACTGGAATTTAGGGGTATGTGGATCACAAGGAAGCCACCTTCCTTGAGAAAGGATCCAGGAGGGCAAAGGGTATATCTTTCTGAAGTGGCCCACACAGAGCTGCTTCTCAGGACAAAGATCCCATATCTGACCCCAGCTTCAGGTTTCCATTATTCTGATGTGAAACTTCACTGGCTTGTGGGCAGAATCTAACAGTCTGCGTTTTCAGTTCAAGGTGGTCTCTGACCACTGGGCTGGCCGATAGAGCCTTCACTCCGAGGCAGAGCCGAGCCTTCAATCGCTTTAGAACAAAAGTGTGATTCTTGCTAGAATAGGTTCCTGCTACAGCTCCTGACAGGCCTCAACCACCTAGAGTTCCTGCTACTTACTTAGCTCAGGCTTCGAACTTTGCCTGCAAAGTCAAGACTGCCCTAGGAATCACCCTGTACTACTTTTTTTTTTTTTTTTGAGACAGGGTTTCTGTGATGTAACTCTGGTTGTCCTGGAACTCACTGTAGACCAGGCTGGCCTCAAACTCAGAGATCAGCCTGCCTCTGCCTCCCAAGTGCTGGGATTAAAGGCGTGCCATCACTGTCAGGCCTCACTCTTCACTCTAGACCTCCACAGTTCACACCTGCCCAGAGGCCATGACCTCTATGGTATACGTGAGCTGATTATAGATATGCATCTCCATTTTCTAGCATGGTTGTTCTCTGGCATTTCTAGGTCAAAGCAATCTGGTGGAGTCCTGCACTGAGGTTCTAGGTGGCTTGTTTTTGAGAATAGTCTCACACCATAGCTCAGGTTAGCCTGAGGCTTCTAACAATCCTCCTGGCTAACTACTGAGTACCGGGATTAGAGGCATACGCTACCATACCCGGCTTTTTTATTCCTTCCTTTTTTTTTGGAGACAGGGTCTCACCACATGATCCTTGGCTGGTCAGCAGGACACTACACAGACCAGACTGGCCCTAACAAGTCTTCCTGCCTGACTGTTGGCCTTAAAGGCATACAGCACCAAAATTGGGCCTAGATTGCTTTTGATGACTATACCAAGTAGACAAACAGAAAAGGGCTGGGATGGTTATCAAGGTAGCCAGCATCACTTAGGAGCCCAGATCTCAGGAACTTGGGTGAGGTCACTATAAAACAAACACCCGGTATTGGCACTTTTAATATCCTGAACATTCAAAGCCAACATGAAGAAAAAAAACTCTTTAGAAAGCACATGCCACCAGGACAAGCCCGTGACAGACAGCCCGTAAGTGCCACAAGCTCCAGTCTCTGAGCCTAAAATGTACATACTAAAGGATCCTCTTACCTGACCTCAAGATCAAGTCCAAACTGTAGAGGCTCAAGCCCAAACCCCAAGTCCTTACCCACCACAGGAGTAGAACCTGTCCAAAACAAGCACGACTACTAAGGTTTTGCCACCAAACCCCCAACACCTGCCTGAATATTCACCTTTTAGGAAATTAGGATCCAGGCGGCACTCATCCAAGAGGTGGGAGACAGGGGCTTACTGCTGAGAAGAGCAAGGTGCTATTACAACTAGGTGACACTGAGCAAAGCCATGAGCAACATAGCAGGGAAGGGCTGGCTCTGAGCTGTCTGGTTGGAAGGACATGGGTGTGTGTTGGGGAGGGGGGGCAAGGTGGGCAGACCAGAGGGTGTCAATAGCTGGAGTAGAGCTTGGAAGCCTGGGGTTTCACTTCCAAAGTGTCCCGTTCTTCAACTAGTTGTCCTCAATGGACAGGCCTAATTGCATCCCCAGGTTCCTGTAACCTGCCCCCTCAGGCTTGAAGCACAAGCCACTCTAGTAGGCTGTAAAGGTGCTGCCATTCCCACCCAGCCAATCAGATGGCAGAAGATCCTAAGCAAGTCTGGGCAGGGCTTCCAAACAGGTCTCTGAATCCCTAGCCAGTGCTCTGGATAAAGAAGCCTGGGATACTGTGGTGGATAAAGCTGTTGGGACAGCTATAATTGACCTCAGGAGAAAGCTGCCTGCCTATCTCAGCATCCAACTGTTGTTATCCTAAGTGTAAAAACAACTGAAGAGCTGCAAGTGATGGCACATGCCTGTACACCCAGTACTAAAGAGGCTGAACCAGGGGACCACCAAGAGTTCGAGGTCAGCCTGGGCTACAAGACAGACTGTCTCAAAAAACTGGGAGAAGGGAAGTGAGAGATGGCCCACACAAGAATTCTTAAAGGCCTTCTGCTCCAGGGTGGAGGAAAGGAGCCCTAGGTACACACCTGCAATGATCTAGGCAGAAACCTGGCCCCTGAAACAGTGCTGTTGCTCCCACTGGCACTCTTAAAGGTACTTAAATACAACTTGCCTTCCCAAGTGAACTGCCACTTCATGACCAGGAAAGTTTTGTGATGCAAAGACAAAAGAACTCCCAACTACTACTAGAGACAAGCAGGGCACACAGGGCTGTCTTACCACCTCAGGGTTCCTGCAGTGTGCTCTATTTGTCTGGCGATACCATGTATTTCAGAGCTACTTACCGGTCAGATAGCTTGTGCAAGGTTGCTTATCTGCCCACCTCGACTTACGCATAGGCAACATGGCTACTAGGTACTACTGCGGGCTCGGATAAGGCTAAGCAGCCTCTTCCACCCAAATGAATACTGTCACTAAGGACACTAGACTGTTTAAGTTTCCAGTGGCAGGGACAGCCAGAGAAGGGGAGAACTGCAATCACTCACAGCCTAAACACCTTTAGAATCAGACAAAATTTTCCTTTGATGCCTGTTTTCTGTTGTGCAGGCAGGCAACTCACCCACCAAAACAACAGTTCCTTAAGAATAAAGGACAGTGAGGCAGAGAATCTGCACAAGACACCCACAAAACTCAGGATCTCGGCAACCGACGAAGTAAACCAAGCGTTCTGCTGTGACTCCGGGTGCTTGCAGGCCGCGACACGGCCCAGTGCCCACGGCCTTCCTGCACTCCCGCTGGCCCAACTACGGGGCCCAACACCGCCCAGAACGTGTCTGGCGGCTACAGGGAAGCTCAGATTGTCTGTTGTGGGGTCAGCGGAACTTAGCCCACCAAGGGGTGGGGGACCACAGGGCCGTGCTCCCAACGCTGCACTCGCCCGAGGCACAGCGGCTGGGCCCCAGTGTCCCGAGGGCCGAGGCTCCGAGGCCGGGGGAGGCCGCGAGCGAGAGGAGGCCGCGGCGGCTCAGCTAGGCGCCTCCCGGGAGCCTATAGGGAACGGCGGCGCCGCGGAGCGAGGATCGGAGCGCGCGCGCGGGCCGGTGGCGGCTCACCTGGGCGACCGCGGCCCGGACCGTCGCGGCGGCAGAGGCAGCGGCGCTCCTTTGTCTCGGGACTTCCCTCCGCGCCCGCCGCGCGCAGCCCGGAGCGCAGGACCCCAGCGGGCGGGGCGGCGCGGGGCGGGGCCTCAGCTGGGCTGCCCGCCGCACGCCTGCTCGGCCTACGGTCGCTCCGGTTCCGTGCCCTACGCCGTCTACGCAACCACGCGCTTCCCGCCGCCCGTGCTCCACCGCCGCGCTTTTGTTGTCCGCGACAGCCTACGGAGTCCGGGCCGGGGGCGTCTGTCCAGGCAGGCGGCGCCCTGAACGGCCGCACTCTTAAAGGGACAGCGTACTAGGCTCGAGGGAGCGTCTGCAAACTCTTCTTCGCGATAAGCGCGTCCACTCGAGGACACTCCAGCGAGCCGTTTGGAGAATAGGAAGACGAGATTCCCAGGGGTCGTCCGTATGCTCAGAGGGTACTTTGCTGGGCACAAGCTCTGGCAGAATCCTTGGGCTCAAGGCCCGGATTCAGGGAGCAAAGATCACTGAGGCCTAAGCATCCTAGGAATCGTCGCAGTACGGTGACGATCCCCAGAGCAGAGCGCGCAGTGAAACTTCCTGTAATTGGTCAGCTCGGGGACTTGGGCGGGGCATACCTTGAATTTACCCAATGATCCAGCCTCATACAAAGGACCAAACGCAAGGAAAACCGACGGAAAAGAAATGTGGATGTTCCCTAACCTACGGGTTGGCCCTTGGTGGGGGAAGGGAACGGGCCTGAACCATGGGGGAGGGGCAGCAGCCGAGAAATTACCCCTCCATTCCCGTCCCTGCCCCGCTGCCTACTCCTCAGTTACACCTGAAATCCTTGCGCGGCTTCTGCTGGCTCTCCTGGCTCTGCTGGCTCTGCTGGACACGTCCTTGTCGCGCTGTAGCCTGGTCCAGTTTCCTCGACCAGTCCTCAGCAACCCAGCTCTGTGCCCGGATGCCTCCTCGCCGACGGGACGGGTACTTAGAGCCGTCGGCTGGCCCCCTGGTGGCCATCCTGGTGCCTGCTCCACTTTTTGGCACATGCTCGATGCCTTCTGGGGCCAGCGCTAGCCGACAAGGACTTCCTGGGATCACTGGACTGTGGGTCTGGGAGTACCCGAACTGGGGATTCCAGGAGTGACAAGCCTACATCTGTTCTTCTGTCTGTCCATCTACTCACCACTCTCTCTCCCTTTTGGGTGCCCAGGACAAGGAACCATGGTCCCATGTCTCTTGTACATAAATGCCCAGTATTCTTTGGAACTCAGCTTGTGAATTCTCCCTGTTCTTAGCCATACTGTTTGGAGGAAGAGTAAGATCACGGTGAGCACCAGATCCTAAGAGACCTTAGTATCACTATTGGAGCTGAGTTGTAGACAAGGTCTGGTTAGATACGAGCCCCTGCCACCCAGCTGTAATGTTTGGTGACCACAGCAGTTCTTACCCTCTCCCCAACAGAGGGCATCTATTTTGGGTCTGTCCCAACCGGAACATCCGGGGCCCACATGTTGACCCAGCACATCCCTGGCCTGTGGATTGTACTATCAGGGACCAAAGTCAGCAAATTGTCTGGGAGCTCTCATCTTGTGACCAGTAATTTTTATTTATTTTTTATTATTTTTATTTATTTATTTTAGCTTAGGTCTTGTGCATTAGCTCTGGGTGGCCTCCACCTCAAGGATGACCTTGAACTCCTGTTTCCTATGATCCCAACCCCCAATTGTTGCACAAGTTATATCACATTGACTTTAGAAATCTATATTTTCAGTTAGCACCCCAGTTAAGCCTTGGCTGAACTCACAGCTGTTGGGCTTTCTGTGGGATTGAGGCCCGGCATCAAGGTGGCAGAGGGAAGGGCAGTGCCGGTGTAGCGATCAGCTGGGAGTGATCAGCTGGTATATGGTTGTTAGAGGACTTGATTGTGGGCCACAGGGAGCTGCAGTAGGTTCTAGAGCAGGAAAAATGCTGAACCAGCGTGCCTCCATCTAAGACTTAAAAGCCATCTTATGGTAAAGACAAACGAGGTTCATTCCTGTTGATGAGTGAACACTTGTTTCTCAAGGACTGGGCTGTGCCCCACCTGTAACCTTAACTACACGGCCTGGTCCAGAAAATGGCAACTGTGTCTCTGTTTCAAAAAAGTTATAAACTATCCTGCAACTCTTTGTTTCAAAAGGTTATTCTGACTACCTTGTTCTGGCTACCTTGTTACAACTGCTTTGCAATCTTGTCTTTGCTTCAGGCGGTCATTATGATTAACTTGTTATGCTTATGTTCTTCCATAACTTACCTCCAACCCCCAAGCTATAAAAACCTTGTCTTCCTCACACCGGTGCTCCTCTTAAGGGGAGGCAGCCAGTGCATACCAATAAAAAGCTTGCTTTAATTAATTTGGCCATGATGATGTGGGTTGGTGGTCTTCATTCTTGCGTCTTTGAGAGTAGCCAAGTATAAAGTAAGGTCACGTTTCCCACTTTGTTGAGAGGACGCGGGAGACTGTTGCAGCAGTTTATTTTTGGTTGTGTTTAAAATAATGTTTTTGTGCACTGTTGGGAAAAGGGCTGCCTAGGCCCTGGTGTTTTGTATTGTCTGCCTGTATTGGATTTCTGTGGGGGATGTTTGATTGCTTATGATCTGCACCTGAGGAGTTTTGACTCAATAAAACACCTGAGCTCTGATGTTCGGAGTTCCACTGCCAACTATGGCGCTGGCTATGACTGTGGTTCCCTCTGCTGAGGTCTGGCAGAGTTTTCATCTATCATCCTTGGTGAGCCGTCACAGAGATATACTTCTACAGGAGACACTTGCCGTTGGTCTTGGGTGCTGAATTCCAACCAGCACAGAGAACTCACATCTTGGCAGATGGGGTGTGAGGCCCAAAGACCCTTGTGCAAGACTCAGGAATGCCATGAATGGTGAGATATAGAGGGGTGTTGGGGTGGGAGGTTACATCAGCCTAGGAGCCTTTTATTTTTCAGCACATGCATTCTCAGTGGACAGGGATCTTGACTGGGACCAACTCTCTGGGTACACAACAGAAAGCAAGACTCAAGTGTGGTAAGAGGCTTGTGGAGAGTCAGTAAACAAATCCCAGTGAAGATTACTGGTTGTTGTGCACATCCATCCTTTGCCCAGTCACCTTATAAGAATCAGTAGGTGGCCCGGCAGTGGTAGCACATGCCTTTAATCCCAGCACTTGGAAGGCAGAGGCAGGTAGATTTATTTCTGTGAGTTTGAGGCCAGCCTAGTCTACAGAGTGAGTTCCAGGGCAGCCGGGGCCAGAGAAACCCTGTCTCAAGAAACCAAAAGAAAAAAAACAAAACAAAAACAAAAACAAACAAAAAAAAAAACCAGGCATAGCACTGCCTGATTCAGGGGCAAGGCCCCATGCCCTGAGTGCCGTCTTCTGTCTGCTGTCTTTGCACACAAGGTTGTGGACAGGGGTTGCTACTCTTGGGTCTGGTTTCACTAAAAGATACAAGCAAAAGCATGAATTTGGATTCCTACCTCATGCTATATATGAAAGCTAGTCTGTCCAACATAGGTCCTAGACTTAGAACTAATGCTATAAAACCCTAGAAAAGAAACAGGGAGAAAACTTGACAAGATATTTGGCAAAAAAAATTTTTTTTGATGTGATACAACAAAACAAAACAAAAAACCTTGGGCAATATACCAAACTTAGATAAATAGTACATCAAAACTTAAGTATCAGAGCTGGCGAGATGGCTCAGCAGTAAAGAACACTTGCTCTTGCAGAGGACCCAGGATCAGTTTCCGGCACCCACATGACGGCTCATAGCCATCTGTAACTCCAGTTCATCCAGATGCAGGGAATCTGATGCCCTCTTCTGACTGCAGTCATGCATGTGGTGAGAATACATATATTAGGCAATGCACTCATACACAAATCTTTTAAACCCCCACAAAAAAACTTGTTCGTTAAAGATTATCAAATAAAGCCAGACCGTCCTGTGTTACTAACTGAACTCTGGCTCCTTATTTTGCAATTGAAATCTGCTCTCCTGGTTCTCCGGTTCCACTTGTAATTGAATGCTCTCGTTCTCTCTACTCCACTTGTAACTTAAAGCTGTTCTCCTGCTCTGCCCTGAAAACTTGTTTTCTTGGCATACGCTGGAGTGTCACTTGTAACTGAATGTTACTGTAACAGATTCCTGATTTGTAACTAAATCCTAACTTGTACAGATTCCTACTGTGTTTTTTACCCTCTAACTTTAAGGAAGTCTGCACATACAGACTTCTTGGCAAAGTCCCACTACAACCCTGCATGAATTAAACTGTAAAACTAAGGCTGAACGGTGGTGGCACACGCCCTTAATCCCAGCAATGGAAAGGCAGAGGCAGTTAATCTTTGAATTCAAGGGCAGCCTGGTCTACAGAGTGAGTTCCAGGACAGCCAGTGCTACACAGAGAAACCTTGTCTCAAAAAACAAAAACAAACAAAAGGATTATCAGTTGAGATAGTCATAGGCCAACCTCAGAGTAGTAGAAAATATTGCAGACTTGTTTTTATCTGCTAACACCTTTTCTAGTTCAGGTCTGGATGCCTTTTGCTTCCTCCTCACACTGAAGCTCTCTGCCCCTGACCCAGAGGGTCTCCCAGCTTAGCCAGACTGAGCCTCAGAGATACAGAAAACTAGGTGTGCCCTTCCTTCCCCTATGCAATGGCCAGTCTTGGTTGTCAACTCGATCTGGAATGAACTAAAACCCAAGCGGCTGGGATTTTTTCTTGATTGGATTATTCGAGCTGTGAAGACTAAGTTATTGTTCTTTTGATATAATGAAACACCATGACTGGGAACTGGAGAGTTGGCTCAAGAACATTGGCTGCTCTTCCAGAGGTCTTGAGTTCAATTCCCAGCAATCACATGGCAGCTCACAGCCATCTATAATGGGACCTGATGCCCTCTTCTGGCGTATAGCTGTACATGCAGATAGCATGTATACTCATGCATAAAATACAAAAATAAATGATATTTTAAAAAAAGAAAGAAACACCACGACCAAGGCAACTTGTAAAAGGAAGCATTTAATTGGGGGCTTGAGTACAGTTAGGTTAGGGTTAGTCCATGATCCGCCTGGCGGGGCATGGCAGCAGACAGTCAGGCAGGCATGGCGCTGAAACAGTAGCTGAGAGCTTACAACCTGATCCACGGGCATCAAGCAGAAAGAGGGACACTTGGCTTGGCATTGGCTTTTGAAACCTCAAAGCCTACCCCCAGGACCACACCTCCAACAAGGCCACACCTCCTAATCCTTCCTGAACCATTTCACTTGCTGGGAACTAGACATTCAAATGTATCAGTTTGTGGGAGCCATTCTCATTCAAACCACCATGAAGACTCATCCTAAATCTGGAACATTTGATGTGGGAAGACCCACCATAACCATGAGCCACATATTCTGATGGCAGCTCCCATAAAAGGACGTGGAAGAAGGAAGATTTTGCTTTTTGCCTGCTTGCACTCACTCTTGCTGGCAAGTTCATCTATCCTGCTGCTGAGGTGTTACTCCCCTGGTATTAGAACCAATTTCTTCAGGGTTACCACATAGACTAAAGTCTTCTGAGACATCCACTTTCATAGACTGAACAACTACTGGATTCTTGGCCTTTCCATTAAGAGACAGCCATTGTTGGGGTAGCCAGACCACAGTTTGTAAGCCACTCTAATTAACCCAATATAGTATATTATAATTAATATAATATCTATATATCTATATCTATATATATATTCATTCTGTTTGATTTTTCTAGAGAAGAGAACCCAGATTAATACCTCCCCAACCTCTTTTAGAGAATCATTTGTCCTCAGCGGCCTGGTGTACTTCTCAAATATCCCACCTGGATCTTGGCATCCGATCTGATCCTATACAGAACTTGCCTGCCTGTGTGCTAAGTAGGAAGGCTGGGCAGCCTTAAGGTGTCATGTCCCCTTCCTTCTACATCAGATGAGGTGACCAGATACGTTGTTATCAGGCTTGCTAGGTCCTAGCTGATAGATGAACAAAGAGCAGGTTCAACATGCAGAACACTCTTTGGACAATGACCTGGACTTTGATTGCTTCTCTCTTCCCTGTTCCACCCCCAGGGTGGACATTACTGCCAGCCACCAAATCTCCAAACTGTCATTCATCCTGGCTTTTTTTTTTCTGTCAATTTGACACAGGCTAGAGTCACTTGGAAAGAGGGATTCTCAACTGAGAAAATGCCTCAATTAGATGGGCCTATAGGCAAGTCTGTCCCACATTTTCTTGATCTGTGATTGATGTGGGTATGCTCAGCCTATTGTGTGTGGTGCCACCCTGGCAGTATTCCAGCCTACTTTCTTATGTAACTTATGTACAGAAGCAGCAGTTCTCTATGGTCTCCGCTTTAGTTTCTGCCTCCAGGTTCCTGGCTTGAGTTCCTACTCTGACTTCCTTTCATGATGGACTGTGATTGGGACATGTAAGCTGGAATGAACCCTTTCCTTCCCAAGTTGTTTTGGTCATGGTGTTTTATCACAGCACTAGAAACATTAAGATATTACCCAAGAGAAAGGCCAAGACCAGGCTTGGTCTCAGAACATGGCTGTGGTTTGGCTCTATATCCCCCACAAAACTCCTGGTAGGAATGTGAGTTCTATCCACACCCAGCCAACAGAGAACTGAGAGAAACAGCTTTCTGGCACTGCCACAGAGCTGTCCCCTTTTGAGTGCACCTAGTGGAGTTATGATGTCATGCATCCATTAGAAACCTGGCATGTAGGTAAGTCTTTGGCCTCTAACCTCTCAAACTGATAGAGGAACCCAGTGACCAGGATGTTGGGGGCATGGCCTTCTGCTCTGATGTGACCATTCATTCACTTACGCTTTCACTCTTTGTGTGTTGAGTCCATACTGAGTTTAGACACTTGTTACCCAGGATTCCTCTAAGAGAGCTGCATGAATGGTTCACATAGCAAGAATGGTTCAGGTGCCCAGCCGCTTTCCATGCCACATTCCTCCAGAATCCCGTGTTCCCCAGAGCCTGAGGTCACTTCTCCCCAGCAGCGTCATGGGGAACCCACAGCTTCCTGAGTGCTTGTTCACTTTTCCCTTTCAGGTTCCCTCTCCCACTCTCCAGCAGCAGCCTGGTGACTTTTCCGTCTCTTGTTAATCCTGCACCTATATGACAGACAGTGGTTCATTCAAGGATGGGAGACACAGGTCTTCGAGGATGGTACTGGAAGAGCTGGGGTTCACTGGATTTCAGGAATGAGAGATAGATACAGGAGGGCTAGACCTAACTGTCCTTGTCAAGGAGGTATATTTGAGGTATTGGGATGAGGCCCGTTCAGAAGAGTCAAGAAGGCTATTCTAGTGTTTAAGAAATGGTCCTAGTAGGAAAAAGAAAGAAAGAAAAAGAAATGGTACTGTTATGTCCCCAAAGTGGACACTGAGATATATGTATGGCCATACAAAGCAGTTTATTTCTGTGGAGCACATTCTGGCATGCCAAGGTCAACCAATTAAAAAAAAAAAAAGAAAAAGTGACTCTGAGATGCAGCCACATGGGCTTTTTAAATGAAACAGGCAGTGGCTAGGGAGTCTCCCTAATTGGTCAGGATCTGAACACTGGGTTGGCTCCTTACATCTCACAGGGAAGTGGAGATCCCCTGGTAAGCAAGGATCTCATGGTGGGAAGTGGATCAGGTTAAGGCTCCTACCACCATGAGGGGGCGCTGGTCCTCTCATTACCCGAGAGTTCAGCAGAGCAGCCTGCAAAGGAATAAGCACTCACGCAAAAGGAAATCAGAGCACTTTGTCAAGGAAGGCACCAGTGGCCAGAGTGGCCAGCGAGCAAAAGTCAATGGGAAAACAGACATGCCTCAGTAACTCACCAGAGTTGACTCCTGGTTCCCCGGAAAGCATGCAGCTTTGGCTCTCTGCTGCCCTCTGATGGGTACGTTGGGAATGGTGGTGCCTTGAGACAAGTGACCAGGCTGTGCATGGAGTGAATGAAAGAGCTTGTCTAGTCTTAGTTCATTGCCAACCTAGAGGTAATCCACTCAAGGACACTGAGAGCAGAATCCAGAGCTATGCCTACAAGGTGGGTTGTGTCCCTGATCGGACAGAAGTCAGCAGACATCAGACTCCTGCCCCAGATGGCAGCTCTTAGTCTCCATTAGGCTCTCTGATGCTTCAGGATCTGAGATCCCTGCATTGAGGACCTCCGGTCTCATTCCCACACTCTGGGAATTTTCTCTGCACTAAAATGTTGAGAGCAGTTCACAGTTACACTCAGTTTCACCAGCAAGACTAAATCCTCATCTAGATGTGTAAGTCTGAACATGTGCTTCAGATACAGTGTCCGTGTTTTCTGTGTTTCCAATACAGTGTCTCAGGTTTTCATTAAGATGTTACTTTATGGGGGCTGGAGAGATGGCTCAAGGGTTAAGGGCATGTACTGCTCAGCTGAGAACCTGAGTTCAATTCTCAGCACCCACATCAGTTCCCAATCACCTATAACTCCAGGTCTAGGGGGATCTGACTCCTTTATCCTCTGTAGGCTGTAGGCACGTGCACTCACATGCACATATCTGCCCACCCCAAAAAAAACAACAAAGTAAATTGTAAAAGATATTACTTTATTTTTACTAAGAAAACAACAAAAGCTGAGGGCATGTCTCAGGGGCAGAGCACTTGTCTCCCATGTGTTCTGTCCCCAGTACCGCAAAACAACAACAAAGCGTGTCACTCTTCTGGCATCCTGGTGCACACCTGCATTCACAACACTCCAGAGGTGGAGACAGGAGGAGCAGAAGTTCCAGGCCAGCCTGAATTACTTCAGGTCTTGCTTCAAAACCACTATCCTCAACCCCCCACGGCAGTTTTTTAATTTATTTTTTTATTTTCATTTATGTGTGTGAGTGTTTTGCTTGCGTGTATGTCCCTGCATCACAGGCATGCCTGATTCCCAGGGAGGCCAGAAGAGGGCATCAGACCACCTGTAACTGCAATTACAGATGGCTGTGAGCTGCCATGTGGGTGGTGGGAATGAAATCCTGGTCCTCTAGGAGAACAGCCAGTGTTCTTAACCACTGAACCATTTATTCAGCTTCCCTCACCAATTTTTTTCCCCAGGAAATGTAAAGAAGAAACAAGGCGGAAAGTAATCATTGAGGAGAAAAAAGAGCTATAAAAAGCTATAAGCATGCAAATACACTCAACTATTTTTTTAAACACTTATTTACTGTGTGAGTATGTGCATGCATATGCCATGGTGCACACAAGAAGGGAAGAGGGCCATTTGTGGGAATTGTTTCTCCCTTCTGTCATGTAGATTCCAGGGGTAGAACTCAGATTGTCAGGCTTGGAGGCAAGCATCCTGACACACGGTGTCATCTTGCCAGCCTGTAAATACATTTTCAGTGTAGTGATCTTTTAAAAAGTAAGTGTTTCAGCCAGGTGGTAGTGGCACCTTTAATCCCAGTGCTCGGGAGGCAGAGGCAGGCGGATCTCTGTGAGTTCGAGGCCAGCCTGTTCTACAGTGAGTTCCAGGACAGCCAGAGTTACAAAGAGAAATCCTGTCTTGAAAACCAAAAACCAAAAACATCAACAACAACAAAAAACAAAACAAACAAACAAACAAAATCAACCAACTACACAAACAAAAAGTAAATGCTTCTGGATGAGAAAGGATTTTATCTGGTAAAATAAGGTTTTATCCCAAAGTAAGCTATTGTACCAAAATTGAATGAGAGAGATATGGTCAAAATTTAGTGCATTATTATAAAACAAAAGTCTAATAATTTGTTTGAAGCAATAAAGCTGTGGTGGTTTGAATGAAAATGTCCCCATAGGCTCATAGGGAGCAACACGAGTAGGAGGTGTGGCCTTGTTGGAGGAAGAGCGGCTTTATTGAAGGCAGTGTGTCACTGGGAGAGGGCTTTGAGGTTTCACATGCTCAAGCCAGGTCTAGTGTGACACTCTTCCTGTCGCCTGCTGATCCAGACGTAGAATTCTCTGCTCCCTCTGCAGCAACATGTCTTCCTGCCTGCTGCCATGCTTCCCACCATGCTAACAATGGGCTAAGCCTGCAAACTGTAAGCCAGGCCCAGTTAGATGCTTTCCTTTGTAAGAGTTGCTATGGGCATGGTGTCTCTTCACAGGAACAAAACCCTAACTAAGACAAAGGCTTTTATTTTTTTAAAAAAAAATTCAGCTTGGTGATTTCCTTTTTACCTAAGAATGTACAAAACTGACAATGTACGATGAACCATTGCCCCTCAATTTCAATTCCTTCCACCTACCACTCCCAAAAAGAAGGTGGAGATGCCACCTCTCTGTGTAGAATGAAAGCCCCACCTTGGGGACAGTGCCTCCAACAGACTATGGACACTTTCATGACTGCAGGTTTCTTCATGGTGTTCCGCTGCATCTGACCCATCTTGGCAGTGGTGGGTCGAATGACTTTGTTGACAAATAAAAACAAGGCATCTTCAGTTGGGAGACAAATTTGCTTCTGGATCAAGAAGTAGAATCAACCAACTGTGAGATCAGAAGACACTAGGTGTTTCCTGTGTGGACCTTAGGGACTTTGTCTACGGTCATTGTGACCCAGGTCACATTTCATTCACATGTTCTCGTTCTCAGAGTGGCTCCTCTTGAATGGGTGATCCTTTTTGTACGTGAACTTCATTCTCCTGGGAACCATGCTGGAGCAGGCTGGAGCAGGCTGGAGCAAGCCGGGACAAGGTTGGGATCCGAGGGACAATAGGTGGCAGCAGCTTTGGTGTAAACAGATACAGATGACTTAAGGTCAATTCTAAAGGTGAACTGTCTTTGGGACTGGAGAGGTGGCTCAGTGGCTAAGAGCATGGGCTGCTCTTCAAGAGGATCAGAGTTCAATTCCCCGTACCCATATGGCAGCTCACAGTGGTCTGTAATTTCAGAACTGATGTCCTCCTTTGGCCTCTGCAGGCCACTGCACACATGTGCATAGACATACATGCAGGCAAATTAAACACATACCCATACACATAAAATTAGAGTAAATAAATCTGAAAATTTTTTAAAAATGAAATATTAATCTGCTCCTAGTAATGTTTATAAAAAATCTGGCCTAAAGAACAAAGATTTTATGTTTATCAAGAGAATTGCTTGCATTTTCTGTTGACTTTGTTAGATTTTTAACAACTTAGGAAACAAGACTTACAAGAGTCAGGATTTAAGCATGCTTGTATTAAAGTTTGTTTCTTTTATTTTTTAAATTTATTTTTATTTTACTTGTGTTTATATATGTCTGTGTGGGTACTCATGGAGGCCAGAAGAATGTGCCAAATCCTGGGACAGAGCTGGAGTTACAAATGTTTGTGAGCTGCCCGATGCAGGTGATGGACTGTAATCTCCAGTCCTCTGATAGGGCCGTAAGCGCTTTTAACACTGAACCATTTCTCCAATACAGAGGGTCTCACTGTGCAGCTTTGCCTAACCTGAAACTTGTTGCTATGCAGACCAGGCTGGCTTTGAACTCACAGAGATCTGCCTGTCACTGTTTTCCTATTGCTTTGATTAACCAAACTCAATAAAGTTGTTTTTAAATGTCACTTTATAGCTCTAGTTCAGTAATTATTATTCTACATTGTTATGACTTACTCAATACCATATATATGTGACTAACACCGTGTGTACATCTGAGAGCACAGGCACTGCGTGTCTAAACTTTAAACAGACGTTATATTAAATTTCACCTCTCCTGCTTCCAGACAAGTAAAACTGTCTTTTAGAGGATTCAGCATCAAGCCTTGAAGGTCAAAGCCAAAGGAAAAAAGTCTAAGAAGATGGCCAATGTTATGGCAGTTTTCCCTCTACCCCCAAGTCAGCCAGCTTCTAAAATTCCAATGAGTCCTGTGTCCGGTTGATCAGAGAGACCATGGAGACCCCAGAAATTGTCCTATAACTGGTTCACACTTTGCAAAGCGGAGGGTCCAAAGAAAGCCACATCAGCAGCAAGACCCTGACCCATCCCAGCAGATGACACAGTGGATGGAGGGGAAAACGAAGGAACCAAGGCATTCCTTGTAAATCACCAAAAGTAACCATAACCAAAGGAGCCTCAAGTCACTTTAACAGTAAAAAGAAAAACTTTAATTTTTGGTACCCATACTTCCTTAAATGGGGGGGGGGTAGGGGATGAAGTAATTTGGTAATAATTATACAAAGCAAGCTGGGCAGTGGTGGCTCCTGCCTTTAATCCCAGCACTTGGGAGGCAGAGGCAGGCAGATCTCTGTGTTTGAGGCCAGCCTGGTCTATAGAGCAAGTTCTAGGACAAGCCTGGGCTACACAGAGAAACCTATTTCAAAACAAAACAAAATTATACTAAGCAAAAAGAGCAAGATTGGCTCTGGAAAGGGACTCTTAATGCTAGGCTGGCCACTGTAGGAGCGGTTCACAAGGACAGTAGTGGGCATACCATTCAGGATAAAAGTTGACAAATTCCAACCGCCTCCAGCTACACAGTGGCATCACGACCAGCCCTGTGTTCAGATTCACAAGTACCACTAGCTCTTTCAAATATGTCGTCTTCATCTGCTGCCATTCTCCTCCTACTCCTCCTTTCTCCTCCTCCTCCTTTTCTTCTCTTCCTCCTCCTTCTTCCTCTTCTCTTTCTCCTCTTCCTCCTCTTTCTTTCTTCCTTCTCCTCCTCCTCTTCCTCTCTCCTTCCTCTGAGACAAGGTCTCATTAAGTAGACCTGGCTAGTGTTAATCCCACAAAGGAGAGTGAAAATCATTGCCCAAATTCTTTGATCAAATTAAATAAGCTTTGTGTACTGTTAGACAGAGCTATCTCCCTAAATTAGGGTTCAAGAAAATAGCAGCAAACATGGGAGATAGTAGGGTTTGTAGAGGGGTTTTTCAAAGGTTGAGGGATTTCCAGAGGAATTTTGGCTACATAGGAATTTGTTTGAGTATTTCAAAATTATTTGGCAGAACAGCTCATCTTATGAGGGTATGTCCAAGGTGTGTGTCAAGCTCCATAGGGTGGGCAGCATGTCAAATTCCAGAAACAGGTTAATGCATGGTCAAGCTTGACTTTTATAGCAAACAGAAATTAATTTGTTTGACCTTATAACAAAATGACTTCTAATCTTAAGATGTAGTCTGGTTGGTTCATCACTAGCCTGGAACTGGGCTATGTAAACCAGGTTTGCCTCAAACCCCCAGATATCTACTGGCCTTTGTGATGTGCCACCAAGCCTGCTGTTTCTTTTTTTGAACTGCTTTTCTTCCCAATAAGTCAACCTCACTTTATTCTTATTTCCATCATTACCGGATGACTTCCCTGATGCCCAGAACAGCTGTGGTTCCCCCGAGTCCCACCCTATCACGGGAAAATGGTGGGTCCTCAAAGACATGGCTCTGTCCTAACCCAAGTCTGAATTATGTGAGAACTCTCTTCTTCACTCTGTGAGGTCAGAGGCCCCAGTTCCTTCAGAGCTGTGTGATGGGTGCCGGGTGTAACAGGGCCCCAGATCTTAGTAGGCCCTGAGACCTTAGCACAACTGACTCTCAGTGGCTCTGAAGTGCTTCTCAGGCTGTAAGACTCAGCATAGAGACAGCACCACCCTCCAAAACTAAAGACCTAACCCACCAAAGTCCATACAGTTCTGGGAAAGTCTCAAAATGTGAAGAAAGTGTCAAAAAAGCAAAAACCTTGCTTTTCAGCTTCTGTAGTTTCACTTCTGGCTAAATGAAGTATGTCAACCCGGAATATAATTTTTTTTTTTTTTTTTTTTTGGTGCTTAAAAGCTCATCCTGAGAAAGGCCGGGGACTACACTGGGATCCCCAACACCCAGTGTAGTCACTGGCCTGAACTTGTGTCTGAGCAGTCTTCTCCGGTGAATATCCCACAACACTGGACACTTTGGATTATCTGTGCCAGAGGTCAATGGTCAGGAAAAGAGTACTTCCACATTGAAAGGCCAGTGATGCTGGTCACAGGATTGGGCCAGGGGCTACTGTTGCAAGGATTCTGGTGCCTCCTATCAACTGGGAGGCAAAGCATAAAGGCCACTAGAGGGCGCCTGGAGGTCTTTGTGCTCGCAGATAAGAATTGGGAAGAAAACCTGGAACGTTAACACATGGTGTTGTTCCTTCAACAGAAGAAATGAATAACCTGTTTTTTTTGCCCAGAAAGCTGGAAACAGACATGTTTTCTAGCCCGGCGACCTTTGTGATCCCTGTGTGACCAGAGACACCACCAGACACTCCCCAAGACTCTGATCATAAGCTCGTCTATAACACTTGTCTTTACGGAAGGTGTCACCTGTGCTTTACAGAGCTCGATGTAGCCCTGACCCATCCGTATTTGGCTTATTTTGTTCTTTGAGATTTATGTATGCTCTATTGCGCAGGTGGGATTGAGCTAATTATCACCAGAAACATTTTTACCAAATTGTCTTGTATTTAACTACGCCTAAAATAAACTACTTGGGGTCAGATTCCTGAAGTTAGAATCAACATCAGCTACTTAGTAGCGTTGAATTGAACTGTATTTTTGTCTCCCAATCAACTCTCTTGTGAAGGCTTGGCTTGTGAAGGTCACAAGGATCCCTGCAGCCACCAGCCTGGAGAAGTCCCTGTGACCAGAGCAGATCATGGCATCAGGCAACCCCAGAACCCAGGATGGTGGTGGCCCTGGGTTAGACAGTGTAGAGAACCTGATAGGACTCTGTGGGGTCTCCTTTGTGGCCCTCATCACATAAGGTTAGCTTTTATGAGTTCATTTTTTGTCTTGGGGGGGGGGCTTTGATGCTTTTTTAAAATTTGTTTTGAGCCAAGGTATTTTGTAGCTCAGATTGGCTTTGAACTTGCTAAATAACCAAAGATGATCTTGAACTTCTAAACCTCCAGCCTCTCTAGTGCTGGAATTATAGGTGTTTACAACTGAATCTGCTTATACAGTGTGATATCAAAGCCGGGCCTTCATGAATGCCAGACAAGCGCTCTACCCACTGACCTGCACCTCCCAGCCCTGGTGCTAGTCTCCCAGGAAGAGGGGAGAAGACGGGAGGGGAGGAGAATAGAAGGCAGGGAAGAAGAGAATTCAGTCTTGGCTGCAAATGCCTTTACCAGATGAGCCATCTTGCCCTCCCCCATCTCTCTCTTAGCAAGGCTAGTGCTCTAACATTAAACTATAGAGCCCTCACCTTCTTATCTCTTTTTAAACTAAATGTTTCCAATTTTTGGTAGAGCACATGCCTAGCACACTTGAAGATCTGAGTTTGATCCCAGCACTGCAAAAAACCAAACCAAACCAAATCAAACCAAACCAGCCAACCAACCAACCAACCAAACAGAAAGGCATAATGGAGTACACCTGTGATTCCAGCACTCAGAGGCAGAAGGGTTAGAAGGTCATGGGCTGAAGAAAGACTCAGGGTTTAAGAGCACCGGTAACTCTTCCAGAGGACCCTGGTTCAGTTCCCAGCTCCCACACGATGGCTCACAGCCATCTGTAACTCCAGTCCTACTGTATCTAAAACTTTATTCTATCCTCTGTAGGCACTGTATGTGCACTGTGTGCAGTCATACACGCAGGCAGAACACCCATACATATAAAATAAAAATAAAGGTTAAAAACTTTAGGAAAAAGAAGTTCAAGCTCATTCTTGGTTATAATAATTTAAGACCAGCCTGGGCTATAGGAGACACCATTTTTGTTTTTGCTTTTGTGTTGTTTTTAAGTTGATGCGATTTGAATTTTTATTGTTCTCTGTGTTTGACAACTCAATACGTTTCCTGAAAGCAAACCGGGTATAGTGGTACACTGTAAAGCAGGAGGGAGGGTTGGTTGTGGTGGCACATGCCTTTAATCCCGTAGACACTGTCTCTAAAGACAAACAAACTGAAAGAGAGGAAGAGGAGGAGGAGGAGGAGAAGGAGAAGGAGGAGGAAGAGGAGGACGAGAAGGAGGAGGGAGGGAGGGAAAACAATGTCTGTGGGCAGCCTGAGGTACACAGAGAAACCCTGATACCAAAAAAAAAAAAAAAAAAAAAAAAAAAAAATTGCGTGTGTCTTCTCATCTGTAAACCTAAGTGTCAGAACTGCCCCTGGATCTTTAATCTTAGACACCCAGGCTAAGTGGTCTGAGAACACCAACCAAGAACTCCAGAGGAAGGCAGTTTTAGCTAGGAAATCCATTTGCCTGAGCTGTGCCTTTGGGTTCTGTCTTGCTGTCACTCATGGGTGACGGGCCTGGATGATGTTGCCCAGGAGATGGAAACAAGGAGCCAGGTTGTCCTGCAGGCTGGAATTACTTTTTTGTTTTTTAGATAGAAAGTTGAAAGTATGGCATACTTTCACAGGGCTGCTCTCTAACCGACTCCAGTCCCATCTCAACTGAACCCCTCAGGCCAGGAAAGGGCACTGAAGACCTGACCAAGAAAAGAAAGACCAGACTTCCACCCTAGGTCCCAGGCTGGCCTCACTGTTCAAGACTTATACCTCAGGCTGCATAGACCCTATAAGTGTCCCTCCCTGTAAGTCTTGGGCGCCTTGGCCCTGCTGTGATGCAGTGTGGGAGGGGCAGGAGACCTGGAGCTGTGGCTCAGGACAGTAATGCCCATGAGTACCCATCATCTGATTAACCTGTGTTTGCAACACTGTATCAAACAGAGCAAGAGAAGGCACAGGGTGAGACTGATTGATAATCACTTAGGGTGGGTCTCCCCACCAGGACCCAGCATTATCGCAGTCCCCTCTAATTGCATATTGATGATCTGGGGACACTGGTGCAGGGAGGGTGTTGGTAAACTACTTCCCTGAAAAGACATGAACAAGGTCTACTTCTTCCTCCTAAGGTTCCAACAAATCAAAGTAGGATTCTACCAAAGTTCATCCAGAGCAACCAATGAGCTTATTGGCTTACTAGCAGCATGGGTCTAGAAGATGACCTGGGAGTGGATGGGTCTGGGAGGGACGGGTGGTGTCCTGTGGGCACAGTCCTGGGTAGAGGATTTCTGAGATCCTCCCATGGCTGCAGGAGAAGTCTCAATCCAAGTATTTAGGGTGTCCCTATACCTACAATGATCTTGGCTTTTCTATCTCCCATCCTCCCTGAAGGGCTCCTGTCCCCCAGGGAAGACCTGGAAGCCTGCACTTTTAGAGTTTATCTTGAGTAACAGGCTCTATGAAGCTTACCAGTGGAAGAAGGTAGTTGGGATTATCTGCTGCCCCAGGTGCAATAAGAGCCTATCTTCGAAGGTGGTCACAGACATTCTTCCTGTGGAGACCAGTGGCCTCTGTGGTGCTGTCTGAGCACATCCATGTGCTATCTATCTCAGCTGCTTCCCGGAGAATTTCCCAGGGGGTGATGTGCTCAGTGACTGGCTGGAGGGACATCAGAGTTGGAGGCAAGGGTCAGAGACATGGTGGGCTGAAGTTGGGGAAGGCAGCCCTGTTAGATGAATTACTTTGATGGGGATTTCCCAATGGTGGAGTCTCCAGGACCCTGTTTCAGCAGTGTAGGGTCCTATGGCTGCCAAGAAATGCATTCTCCGCAGCTCTGGAGGCAGCAAAGCATGTGTGTGTGTGCTGGCTGGTTCCTCTGAGAGGCTCCAAAGAATCCAACCTTGCCCCTCTCTGTCCCTGGTGCTCCTGGTGATCTAGCTCAGTGAAATAAGTCAGTCACAAAGTGACAAGAAATGGGGCTGGAGAGATGGTTTAGTGGTTGAGAGCACTCACTGCTCTTGCAGAGGACCTGAGTCCTGTCTACAACACCCACATGGCAACTCACAACCATTTTTTAACTCCAGTCCCAGAGGATCTGACAACCTCTTCTGGCCCCCTCAAGAACTGCACTCAAATGACACACACTCACATAGATGTACATGCACAAATCACATAATTAAAAATAACTTTTGTTTCTTTTTTTTTTAGTTTTTAGTTTTTTGAGGCGGGGTCTCACTTTGTAGCCTTGGCTAGCCTGGAACTCATTATGTAGAGCAAAGTGGCTTTGAATTCTGCCTGCTTCAGCCTTTGAGTACTGGGACTAAAGATGTGTACCACCACACCCAACAAGAATAAAATAAAACTTTTTTTGTTTTGTTTTTTTGAGACAGGGTTTCCCTGTTGTAACTCTGGCTATCTTGGAACTCACTCTGTAGACCAGGCTGGCCTCCAACTCAGAGATCCACCTGCCTCTGCCTCCCAAGAACTGGGATTAAAGGCCTGTGCCACTATGTCTGTCTAAATAAAACTTTTTTTTAAATGACAAAAAAATAAGTATGATTCCAGTTACAAAGTCTCCAGAGTTCCCAAAGTCATAGACATGAAAGTGGAATGGTGGGCCTTGAGTGTCAAATGTCCCAGACGAAAAGGGACAGAGCCAGAGGCCGTGGTGTTGGCCCTGGCTGTCCACTGGCAGGCGTTTAGGACCCTGTACCAGGATCACAGGCTTCTGTGCCTGACGGGACGTGAGGTGCCTTACTGACCATGACGAATTCAATTTCTGTCTTTGCTGCTGCCGCCATTGTTTGATTCTTTCCATCAATGAATGGACCACTGTTTGTTCATCTGGTTGCTTTTAAAAAGACTGACTTAAAACAAACAAACAAACCAGAATGTACCCTGTATTGTTTCAAAGTTTTGGCTGTGGATAAAGTCAGTCTAAATGTTGGCAACAGGTGTTTGTTTGCGCTTACCTTCCCTTTGGGTGAAAGTCCATCAGAATGGTCTGCTTCCTTTGTTCTTTTTTTTTTGTTTTTTTGAGACAGGGTTTCTCTGTTGTGACTCTGGCTGTCCTGGAACTCACTCTGTAGACCAGGCTGGCCCCGAACTCAGAGATCCATCTGCTTCTGACCTCCTGAGTGCTGGGATTAAAGGTGTGTGCCACCACTGCCTAGCTTTCCTTCATGCTTTAAATCTATTTGTTTTATTTATTTATTTATAGTTTTCTTTCTTTCTCTCTCTCTTTCTTTCTTTCTTATCTTTTCTTTTTCTGTTGGATGCAGAGCCTTATGTTGTATCCCAGGCTGGCCTTAAGCTTGCACAGCGCCCCCCCCACCCCCTTCAGGTTTCTGAATGCTGGGATTGTAGTCACGAGCTACTGTATCTGTCTGTTTTTCTGTTTTCTTGAGAAGATTCTCTGATGAGAGTAAGATGTTGAATGTGATGAAATCCAATTCACTAAAACCTTAAGAAATTCTCTTCTGGCTAAGACTTGCTTTAAATATCTCATTTTTTTTTGTTGTTTGAGGCAGAGTTGGAATTTATTATGAAAAGTCTTACCATAGATTTAAGCAGAGGCATTAGGGGAGAAAGAGGCACTGAGGAAGAGTATGGTGTATACTCAAGAAAGGTCTCTGGCTTCTCCAGAGACAGCGTTCTGTCAGCCTTTCTTCCGATGACAGCATATAGATGGACTTACTTTTATACCATCAAAATGTCATTTATTTCAATAAGTTAACTAATTTAGCTATGTTGTGAACCTGGGGCTCCAGCTTAGAGCTTCAAGCACATACGACAAACCCTCTACCACTGAGGGACATCCTCAGCCCAGTATTTGCATTCTAGCTGTTTACATCTGTCCCTCTGTATTTAGAATAATGGTGTACCCAGACTGGTCCCTCTCATCTTAATATTACTCTATACCCTTTAATCATTGTCTATGCTTATTCTCCCCTTTTTGAAACCTTTCTTCTAGATCTCTATCTACATGTTTCCTATTTAGATAAGACATTTATCAACCTTTGCAGGTCCTGTTCACTCATCCTTTCTCAAATCCATCACGGATAGCATCGAAACTGTTAGGTCTGTGTGGTCACTGTGGATACATTGTTATCTATTAAAGATATAGTAACCTTTGCTGTGACAGTTGGTCTTCTTTGTTGTCTGTTTCTGCAACTCTCTTTCCTTTTGTTACAAATGTTTGTCTCAACTGTTTTGGAGCCTGTCACAGACCTCACAAGTCCTATGCCTGTGAATACTTCACATTGCCTCAGCCTTTGCTCAGAGAAATGTTCCAGGTTCTAAGCTGTTATATTCATGGATCAAAATGTTATTTTGTTGTCTGTCTGCATTCACTGTTGCAGTTGAAAATTTCCAAGAACTGGGAATTTTGGCCTTTTAAAACAATCAGCGTGCTTTTTGAAATGTGAAGTTAACATTTTTAACAGATGTGGTGGTGCACATCTGGAGTCTCTACACTTGGTAGACTGAGGCAGGATGGAAGTTCAAAGTTAGCCTGGGTTACATAGTGAGACCTGATCTTCAAAAGTAACTGAATAAGCAGACAGGATCCAGCCCTCTCCTGCTTTCTCTGGCCTCTGCAGCCCTGGCCCCTCTTACAACACTGGTATGGTCTTGACTTGAGTCATCCAGAAGCCAACCCTGGGACAGCACTCAGCCAGGAGCAGGATATTTGGGAAGAGGCAGGAAAGGGACAGTAGAGTGTGTGCTTGCAAGGGGGTCCCTGGAGCTTGATTGATAGAGGGCTCCAGAAGCCGGTAGAATGTGCTCCCTCCGGAGCCCCCACCCTGAGCCACAGGGACGTTTAATCTCCAGCTGCTGCCTAAAGAGACTCCTGTTTTGTTCTGATTGGCAGCAGAGTCAGCAGAGCTTGATGTTAGGCCTTGAAGTGGAACCTAGACATGCAAAGATGCTAAAGGGTGAGGGTGCAGAGGTCTCTGCTGGGATGACTCAGCTGATAAAGGCACTTACTGCTCGGATCTGACAACCTGAGTTTTATAACTGGGGGAACTATAAAGGGGGAAGGAGGAAACCTATTTTTAAGCTCCAAACATAAGCCTGTGGCACATGTGAATCTGTACTCAAATCCATATGCCATCATATGTGCATGTGCACAGCAACAATAGTAATAAATAAGCCTGACTCTGCATTTGCATGGAAGGTTCTGAGTTGGTTCCTGTCGTGTCAATGGGATTTTTCTAAGTACAAAAGTGAGCTCCATAGGGAGATTGCATTGAGATGATGGGGTCCCCGAGTCCATTTTAGGGCTAAGGCTGCAGAAGATGTGAGCTTCATGGCCATTTGCCCCATGACCCCCCACGTGGATTATTGGAAAACAGACTTGTGCCAGTGTGTGATTTAAATGAAAATACCCATTTATGTTTGTGGTGGCAAGGATGTAGACACACCCTGTACGCCCCTCTGTTAGAACGGGTTAAACCCTCCCTCCCTCTCTCCTCCTGGTTCCTCCCTCTTTCCTTTTTTCTTTTCTTGCCTGTATTTCTTTTTCTTTTTTCTTTTAAAGATTAATTTATCTTACATTATGTGTAAATGTTTTCCTACATGTATGTATGTATACCATGTGAATGTCTAGTGTCATAGAGGCCAGAGTGTCAGATGCCCTGAAATTGCAATTACAGATGGTTGTGAGCCACCATCTGGGTGCTGGGAACTGATCCTGTTCCTCTGCAGGAGCAGCCAGTGACCTCAACAGCTGAGCCATCTCTTCACTGCCTCTCTTCCTTCCCATCTTCCCTTTATTTTAGACAGGGATGTGTTACACAGCTCTGACTGTTCTGGAGGTCACTCTGCAAACACAGCAATCAGACCATCTCAGCCTCCCAAGTACCGGGTTTATAGGCATACATCCCAATACCCAGTTTAGATAAATTCCTTTTAAAATCCCCGTGAAAGATTTATGAACCAGTCATGTCGGCATTAGCACAACTGATCACAAACCATGTCAGAAATGTGTCATGGTTAGGCAATAGGTTTTTTGTTTTATTTTATTTTATTTATTTTATTTAATTTTTAAATAGGATCTTTGTAGCAGGTAGCTACTTTGCTTCTTTTTTTTAATCATCTATTTCAGGAAAGAGAAAAGAATGATAGAGAGAGAAAGAAATCTTCACTGCTCTTGTAGGCAGCCTTGATAGAGAGAGAGAGAGAAAGGAAGAAATCTTCACAGCCCTTTTTGGGTGTTGGAAGCTTGGAGAGCAGGAGCTGACAGAGAGCTAGACTAGGATCTCAGCTCAATATCCTCGAACCTAATTTCTCCAACCGATGTTCCTCTAAGCAATAACCAACAACCAACAAACCAACCAGCCCTGGCTCTCGGGGCTTCAACCTTTGTATACTCTAAATGAAGTTCCCAGAAGCCCAAGCCCATGCAATCACAAGGACAAGCTACACATGGCAAAATAGCTGCATATAACCAAATTATAGCCACCGCAATGAACATCCAAAATCAAGCTCATTAGCATCCACCACACCTGGGACGGGAACAAAAACATAGTTCAATTTTGTGTTTTTAAAGAAACTGAGGTAACAAAACTCCTCCCAAATGTCTTGCTACAGATCTTATTTTATTACCTTGGCTGGCATGGAACTCCTTGGATCAGGTTGGTCTCTAATTCACAGAGACCTGCCTGCCTCTGCTTCCTGAATGCTTAGATAAAAGCCATTCACCATCATACCTGGCTGAGCAGTGCAATCTATGACCATGGGCTGATGGCTTAGTTTTCTTGACTTCACAGCTCTGTGTTTAGCACAGATGTACATGGCAGTGTTGGGGGGCTATGGCCAGTCCTTTACTATCTGAGGTCCAATAAAAAGAGTGACTGCCTTGGGTAGATGATGGCTCTGGGTCCGTCAGGGGTGATGTGATGCCCCTGGGTGTGTGTGTGAAGTTCAGCATCCTATCTATTGCCATAGTGATTTGTATGACAGGGTACAGACCTGATCTGCACTGAAGGGTGTCCCTGGGGGAAAGTTTGTGACTCTGTGTGGCTTCAGGGGTCAGAATCAGGGACCAAGGTCACCTATAAGCATATGGGAGGGTGTTCTGGAGGGTCTGGCTAACTTACAGCACCTATCTTCCTCCTAGCCCATCTTAAGTATTCCCCAGCTATCCCCAGCACTTGGCTGTCCAGCATAGTAAGTGGGATCCCTTGGTTCAGTAGTGATATAAATTGGGTCGGGGATCCAAGACAGAGATTGGGTAACTGTTCACTCTTGCCCTTCTCTAATTCCTCTTGCGACACTGAATATGGGGCAGACGTAAGCTTTGGTTAGGTCTTGAGGTCTTTAAGAGGGAATTCAGTTGGGTGTTGTGGCTCATGCTTATAATCCAAGCACCCAGGAAGCAGAAGCAGGAGGGTCACTGTGGGACTGAGGCCAGCCTGGTCTACATAGTAAGTTTCAGGCCTGCTCAAACTACAAAGTGAGATCATGTTTAGAAAAAAAGAAAAAGAAGGAGGAGGAGGAGTTGGAGGAGGAGGAGGAGGAGGAGGAAGAGGAGGAGGAGGAGTTGGAGGAGGAGGAGGAGGAAGAGGAGGAGGAGGAGGAGAAGGAGGAGGAGAAGGAGGAGGAGGAGGAGGAGAAGAAGAAGAGGCAGCAGCCAGACAGTGGTGGCATGCTCCTTTAATCCCAGCATCCGGGAGGCAGAGGCAGATCTCTGAGTTCAAGGCCAGCCTGGTCTACAGAGTGAGTTCCAAGACAGAGTTACAACAGAGAAACCCTGTCTCAAAACAAACAAACAAACAAACAAACAAACAAGGAAATCGAAGCCTGCCTTGAATGTATGACTCATGGTACACTTGGGTCCTGGTGCTGGAGCACGTGAGGAGTCTTGAGTTTCTGCCTGGGAAATCAGTTTGGGGAGTTTCACTCTTTTTGTTGTTTCTGTTTTTGTTTTTCAAGACAGGGTTGCTCTGTGTAGCTCTGATTATCTGGAGCTTCTGTGTAGACCAGGCTGGCATCGAACTCAGATCCACCTGCCTCTGCCTCTGGAGTGCTGGGATTAAAGGCGTGCGCCACCACACCTGGCTGAGGAGTTTGCCTCTTGACTAGGCATTGCACATGAATCTCTGAAAGAGATTGAGATGGTGAGAAATTAAAGTAAACAAAAAACAGTAACAAAACCAACTCTCAAGCCCCAGGGCACAGGGACACACCTGGGTATCTCTTCACTTAGAAGGCTGAGCTAGGTTTCAAGTCTAGCCTGAGTTTAGAGCAAGACCCTGTCTCAGAAACAAATAAACACACCTCACAAATCCACCTGAGTTCTTTTTGAGAGCCCCTGGCTCACTAATGGCCCTCTTCACAATGCTTTCATGCCTTTGTGATGCCGAGGACCAGCTAGGGCCTGCCCTCTTAGCTCAGGGGACCAAGAAAGGACCTAGACAATAGCTCATGCTTGGAAATCTGTTCCCGCAGTCACCAATGCTGGGCGCCAAGATGGAGCCGTGTGCAGAGCTAGCTACCCCTGGGGTCCTAGGCCTGCAGACATCACCCTCTCCCATGTCCTCACACTGGTGTCCTCTTCCTACCTGTGACCTCGTCAGGACCCCAATCACTCTGGTTCTACCCTACTGACCTCACTTTCCCCTGATCGTCAAATAGGAGAGCCCCTTGTCCAAATGTGGTCATGCTATGAAGTCCTGAGTGGATTTGGGGGCACAGTTTTACCACAGCAGGGTCCCACTCCTCACGGAACCTACAGAGCCCCTAAGCTCCTACAGTGTCAGGATATGTGCTGTTCTTTGCTCCTGCACCAGGCTGCCGTCTCTCCCATGGCCTGCCCTGCCTCAGCGCACACAGCAGCCCGTCCTGTCCTCTAAGCCTCAGATGTTTCTAACAGCATCTTCAGGCCTTCTTCAACCAGCATAGGAAAGGTTGCAGGGTCAAAGGGCAACAAGGACGATTCTCCCCTGGGGACCCATCTGCTGCCTGTGGTTCAATAAAAGTATCTTGGCCTCAAAGAAGCTTTGGCATCTAAGGGCCCAAACAGAGGAGGCAGGCAGACTCAGGGGAGGTCTATCTTGATTTGAGGGCACAATCTCTACTTCCTCTGAGTCTGAATGCTCTCATGAACTGGTTCAGCCACTGGCAAGGACCTAGCTGTTCTGGGAGCTAGGGAAATAGAAGTCTGTAGTCTTTAGGATCTTACAGCAATGGACAGCTGTGATATGGACCTCCAAGCCTGTCTAGGTGGACCCCAGAAAGTAACAGCCACAACTTGGCCTCTCTCATCCACACTCCCATATGCATGTCATTACAGGGGGTGGCCATGTCCCTAGGACTCAACTTTGTGCTCTGACCCAACAATTCTGCAGTGCTTGGAGGACTCCCTCCATGTCTGTTGGAATGACCTTATAACCCCTCTGAGAGTGCAGTCCACATCTGGGAATCATCAGCTCTAGGTGCCAGGCTTCCATGGGTTGAGGGGCGGTGACTATAGTCAAGGACAGAAGGAGATCAGGTCAGAGTCCCTCCTGCTGTGCCTTGGGTGTGGATCTGCAGACTAGTCTCTCCGTCTTGTTTTGCTCTTTTCAAATATCCAGTTTTTGCAGCCTGACCTGTCTACTACAGGGCATGCCTTCAAGCTTGGCATACCCCCACAGTCCACCCTGCCTGCCGGGAGGCAGGGAACTTGCACTGACTGGCAAATTCATATCAGCTCCAGTGAAAGACATGTGTGGCCACAACATGCACCTCTGGAGTTCAGATGTTGCATTCTGTACCCACATCCTGTGGAAGAAAGATAAATGAGGACCCTGTCCTCAAGGGAGGACAGAGAGTGGAGCACAGTTGCTCCTACCCATTAGCACCTCTGTCGTCAGGTCTCCTGGCTGCAGAAGATAGTGTTGGCGCAGGAGATCTCTGTGATCTGTGTTCTGGGATGCTGTGGCTGCTGTTCCTCACCCTCCCCTGGCTGGGGAGCCCAAAGCCTGTGACTCCGGGTGAGTCTTAACCCTGAGCCCTTATGCTGTTCCAGGCTCAGATTCTTGCTTCAGGTCCCTGAGGTTATGTCAGACTGTCCATTTGCCAGGATCTCATTGACTTCCGAGCCTTGGAAACCTCTGCCTGGTGCCTGATGATCTTGTCTGTTTCCCCAGATCTCGGCTCAGGACAGGAGTTGGCAGGCATCGTCGGGGGTTGCCCTGTCCCAGTCAGCCGGTTCCCATGGCAGGTCAGCCTGAGGTTCTACAATATGAAGAACAGAAAATGGGAACACATCTGTGGGGGCTCCCTCATCCACACTCAGTGGGTGATGACTGCTGCCCACTGTGTGCAGCCGTGAGTGGGACCACCCATGGCTGGGAGTGGATGGATGCTGGGAGGTGGGTGGTATTTGGTGGGCAAGGTTCCCGGTGGGAGGCAGGATTTCCCAGCTCCTCCTGATTACTATGTCTGTGCTGGGATTGATTTCCCTACCTCAGACCCTCTGAGGGGTTCGCTGTTCTGTCCTTCAGGAAAGAGCTGGAGGCCTGTGGCTTTAGGGTCCAAGTTGGACAGCTGCGGCTCTATGAAAACGACCAGCTGATAAAAGTGGCTAAGATCATCCGCCACCCCAAGTTCAATGAGAGGCTGTCTGCCATAGCGGGTGCAGACATTGCTCTGTTGAAACTTGACACCCCAGTTGTGCTGTCTGAGCATGTCTACCCTGTCACCCTCCCTGCGGCCTCCCAGAGGGTCTCCTCGAGGAAGACCTGCTTGGTGGCTGGCTGGGGTGTCATCGAGGACAACAGTAGGTAT
Organism: Cricetomys ansorgei; assembly: GCA_026225945.1. NCBI lineage: Eukaryota > Metazoa > Chordata > Mammalia > Rodentia > Nesomyidae > Cricetomys > Cricetomys ansorgei. The sequence continues at coordinate 6,678,610 of JAMJFZ010004061.1, forward strand.
CAGGAGGACCCTATGCTCATTGTCAGCACTGGTGGGAAGAGGCAGAAACCCCCAGCTTTGGTTCTCACTGCTTCTCCCCACAGTGCCGCTGCCCCCACCTTACCACCTGAGGGAAGTAGCTGTCCCCATTGTAGGAAACAATGTCTGTGAGCAGAAGTACCAGACCAATTCTTCCTGGGGCAGCAAAGTCAGGATCATCAAAGATGACATGCTTTGTGCTGGGATGGAGGGCCGAGACTCCTGCCAGGTGACAATCTGACCTATATCTACCCTCTCTCCTCTGTCCCTCCCTGGCCCAGGACACTGGAGCCCACCCATCCTGGCATCATGGGATGCCTGGAGTGCTGATTCCTGTCTTTTCCCACAGTCTGACTCCGGGGGCCCCTTGGTATGCAGGTGGAACTGTTCGTGGGTCCAGGTGGGTGTGGTCAGCTGGGGCAGAGGCTGTGGCCTTCCTGACTTCCCTGGTGTATACACCCGCGTGATGAGCTACGTGTCCTGGATCCACAGCTATGTCCCCAAGTTCCCTGAACCCTCAATGGGGCCAGGTGGGATTCATACAACGGAGGAGACCCCCACCACTGTTGTTGATCCCCTCACTCCTTCCATTGGCCCAGCTTTGCCCTCTTAAACCTCCCTAACCCATAGTGGTGAAACTTCCTGGCCTGGAGTCTCTGGTGTCCCTTAACTCGGAGGGAGGAGATAAAGCCATGTCTCTCAGAAGTAGCTGGGAAGCCCACATCCCCTCCTGACCCTGTTTCCATTAAATGGTGGATTGCCTAATTGATGTCTGTGTGAACTTTGAATTCAGAGCTTAGCACTAAGGGTTGGGACTTAGCTGGTCGAGTGGGGCACCCCAATAGTGCCTCTGAGTCCTTGGTGCTGAGAAAAGGAGGTGCTCTAGTCACTAAGCTAACCCATTCTACTCTGTGGAGTCCAGACCCCACAACATGGTCCTGGGCTGCTCCTACCTGCCCAGTCAGACTCCAGGAATCATAGGCAGAGCTTAGAGCTTAGATTTGGGGGACTCCCTAGCAGCCCTAACTTGGTGGTGTCAAAATGTCCCTTTCTGAGCCCATGTGGCCATTCACATTCTAAAGAACTGAGCCCTTCCTTTTTCCCCTTTCTTTCCTTTTTATTTCCTCTCTTGCACGTTTGCTTTGCTTGTGTATGTTCGCATGTTTACATGTGTGTGCATGTGCATGTGGAAGGCAGAGGTGTCTCCCTTGATCACTATCCATTTTTTTCACTAAGGCAGGCTCTCTGGTTAAACCAGCTAGTTTAGCTAGCCTGCTTTGCCGGGGAATCCTGTGTCTCAATAGAGACACGAGTCAGGGGATTTCAGTTGGACCGACACACCCACCTGGCTTTTCATAGGGGTTCTGGGGATCTGAACACCAGTCCTCAGCTTACACAACAAGTGCTTTATCTGCTGAGCCATCTCCCTAGCACATTCTATCTTTTGAGAGAGGGTCACAGGTAGCCCGTACTCCATTATGTTTCCTGGAGATTAAACCCAGGGCTTAGTGAATGCTGGCAAGCACTCTACCAACTGAGTCACAGCTACAACTCGCAGGTGCTTATTTCTACCCACGATGCTATGAAATATCCTGCAGGCACCTTGAAGCCCTTATGCCTCCCCATATCTCATCCCAGATGAATGTCATGAAAGAGGCAGGTTCTTCAGGGCCCCACAAATGTGTCTGCCATCCAGTGCCTAGGAAAGACTCCCCTCTTATTACCACTGTTGGTGGCTGAACCCTGAATTTTGACATTCTAACCTAAGTAACATTAGGAGGTGATTATAACAGGGAATCCAGGGACCCCACTTGTCCATCTGACATGTAAAGATTCAGGGGAAAGGTGCAGTCTGTGATCCAGTAGGTGGGCCCTCTCCAAAATCTACCTGTGGACACCTAGCCCCAGACCAACAGATTGAAAGCCTTGGTGTGTGTAAGCTACCATATCCAGTGCTGGGTGAAGCAGCCGCATGGTGAGATCTCCCAGGAGGAGGAAATCCATGGGGAGTGGGCTGGGGGCTGTAGGGCTTGGGGAGGGGAACCAGGACAGGAGTGAGAGCTGAAGGACGCTGTCTTCTCGGGGTGAGGGAAATGCTATAACACAAAGTGTAGGTACAGCTTGCACCCCAGGATGGGCTGAGACCCACACAACTACACTCTTGGTGTTTCGTTTTTGAGACAAAGTCTTACTATGTAGCCCAGGCTAGCCTTGAGTTTTAAGCAATCCTCCTGCCTCAGCCTCCCAAATGTTAGGATTTCAGGTACGCACTATCATTATGGGCAGGACTATACTCGAGTGAGTGAGCTGTATGCTGTGTAAGCCACATCTCAGTAAAGCTGTCAAAAATAATAAATGGAACATTTTACTTTTCTATTTTTTTTTTTTTTGATTCAGGGCCTCACTATGTAGTTCTGGCTGGCCTGGAACTCACTATGTAGACCAGGCCGATCTCAAACCTACAGAAACCTGCATACCTTTGCCTCCCAAGTGCTGGGGAAGAAGTGCACCGTCATACCCGGCTATTAGTTCCTCACTGTTTAGAGACAGAGCATACGATCGCACGAAGGTCAGAAGACAACTCACAGAAATTTGTTCTCTCCTTGCATCATGAGGATTCTAGGAACTGAACTCAGGTTTTCAGGACTAGTAACAAGCACCTCTACCAGTTGAGCCTTCTTGTTAGTCCAACTTTTTTTTTTTTTTTTAAGCCCAGAGTTCTAATTTCTCTGATTCTTTTGAACCTATAAACCAGACCCAAGTTCCTGGAACAGCTCCTGGAACACTTGTGTTCACCCAAAGCGTGGTGGGTGGGGAGCTCCTGGGTCGTCCCTCCAGTCTCCACCCCTTCACCCCCGACCCCCCACCCCGCACACACACAATGGGCTCTGAGAGGTTGGAGCCTTCAGTAGGCTACACTGGGTACTTGCTAAATTTGAAGAATGGCCCCTTGGGGGTCCTAACAGGTGGGCTTTCAAGTATGGCTCGGGTTACATCCTGGTTCAGCAAATAGAAAGGCTTGGTGTTCAAGGTCATGCCTGAGGTGGCTATGAGACTCACTGCCACCAGAGGCCACCAGAGGCACTCACCGAGGCAGGGACACTTTGTGGAATCCTCTGGAACCCACCAGCATCTCTGTCCCTCACAAATGGCCCTGGCATGTCACAGTGAGCTGACAGTGTGGCTGTTTGTGACACCTGGGGAGAGCTTCGGGGTCAGCTGTGCTGAGCTGTTGCGGAGATGGGATGGAGTGCCAGGTGGCCTTGGCTTCAGGCTCAGAGTCTCCCTTCTTTTTCTGCCTCTCGAAGCACAGCTGGTTTATGGCCAACGGTGAGGTCCAGTTGTGCTAAGGACAGTGGCATTAGTTAGGCACTTTCTTGTTACCCATGAGTGAGATGGGATGGTGTATTAGTTACTTTTCTGTTGCTGTGATAAAGCACTGTAACCAAAGCAACTTATAGAAGGAAGGGCTTGTTTGAACTCATGGTTCCAGAGGGTTAGAGTCATGATGGCAGCGAGATTGGGTGGCAGTGGGGGAGGGCAGCACAGCAGCAGGTGACAGGCTTGGTGACTGGAGCAGCAAGCTGAGAGCTCACATCTTAAACCACAAGCATGAAGCAGAGAGAGCAAACTGGAAATGATGACAAGCTTTAAACTCTCAAAGAGTTTAAGTTCTGTACTCTCTCTACTAAGGCTGTACTGCCCAGGCCTCCTCAAACAGCACCACCAATTGGGGGCCAAATGTTCAAATATCCGAGACCATGGGGCGTATTTCTCATTCAGATCATTACCTGTGGTGGGCGAGCTATTCTGGCCCAGAAGCCTCTGTTGTCTCTTCCTAAGAATCTCTGTGACATGAACAGGCTAAGGCCATGGGTGGAATGCTGACAGGGCCAGTGGAGCCTGTGAAGGAGAGGACAGGAGACACTGGGAGGACCTGCCCACCACAGACCCAGCACTGTCTCTCCTGCAAGGTGTCTGATAAGTTATGAATCTCTTCCCAGGAGACAAGCTTCCATTTTGGCTGACCCAGGCTTTGGGTTTTCTCTTCTCCCAGCATGAGATACACCCGAGGGAATTCCAACTTCTTGGAGTCCATTATTTCAATAGTCTAATGGTTTTCTTATAGTGATTTCACCCCTGCCAGGCCCTTTACATGATGACGTGTCCGGGCTCCGGACGGGCGAACGCTGATGGCAGTCGCTGAGTGTGCGAGGCAGGTTGGGATAGCACAGCCCAGCTATAAAGCAGTTGCAACGCTGCAGCTGGGGCCGGACCCAGTGATGATACGGGAGTACCTCGGTGACCAGCAGTGAGGGAGCATCCTCAGAGTTCACAGATCACATCACGGGGCCAGGGCCTGGGTGGAATAAGGACACCCAGTCTACTCAGTGGTTATGTACTTGTCATCTGAGGCCTGATCACGGTCACTTTGCTCCCACCTGCTCATATCAGATACAGGCCCAGTGAGGAGCTCCTCACTCTTCTCTGGTTACCTGGACACTATAACATGCAAGTCCAACAGCCTTTAGCCAGATCAGCCATCTCATCCTGCTTTCTCTCTCCGTCACCTCGGAATCTGCCTGCTCCTCCTTCCATCCCAGGTGCCATGAGACTGAGGTGCTCTCGCTTGGCTCTGGGAATGTGGCTGGAGGTGTCACCATTCTCCATGCAAATGCACACCCAGACATGGTGTCAGTCTCAGATCTAGTCTCCCTACGGAGGTGGCCTCCAGGTGTTGAACTCCACATGTGTGTGCATGTGTGTATGTACATGTATGTACATGTGCACATATATGTGGCTGAACATATGTGCTTGAGGATGTGTGTGTGTGTGTGTGTGTGTGTGTGTGTGTGTGTGAGTGTGTGATGTCACTCAGGAACAAGGATGGAAACAACAGGAATGAAATGCATGGACAGACACAGTGGCACACACCTGTAATCCTAAGCAAAAGGTCAGGAGTTCAAAATCATCCTCAGCAACCTAGAGGGGTCAAGGCTAGCCCAAGATACATGAGATCCTGTCTCACAAAACCAAAACCACAATGGCAAAACACTCCCAGGGCTGAAAATTAAGCTGGGGGATAACCACTTGCCTAGCAGGCGCAGGGATCTCTGAGACAGATCCCAGCGCTGTAAAACAAACAAACAAACAAAAAAAAAAATCCTACACATTTTCTTTTTCAGGTTTTTGACAATTATTTTGTAGCCCAGACTGACATGGGACCTATTACATAGCTCAGGTTGACCTCAAACTCTGAGTAACCTTCTGCCTCACTTCCTGAGGGCTGGGGTTATAGAGCAGGCGGATACTGAGGCGCTCGCAGGAAGAAAGCAGGACGTGATGGCTGATCTGGCTAAAGGCTGTGAGACTTGGGTGTTATGGTGTCTAGGTGAGCAGGGAAGTGCGAAGCGCTCCTCACTGGGCCTGTATCTGATATGAGCAGGTGGGAGCAATACCATAACAGCTCCCAAAATACTCCTAAAGAAAATTTTGGGCAAAGAAGTAGATGGTCATGGTGGAAGTGTCAAGGTATTTATAGCCTCTAATAGTAACTACTACCTGTTCACACCTGTGGGGACGGGCGCCGTGCCCCCAACCCTCTAATAGTAACTACTACCTGTTCACACCTGTGGGGACGGGCGCCGTGCCCCCAACCCTCTAATAGTAATTACTACCTGTTCACACCTGTGGGGACGGTGCCGTGCCCCCAACCCTCTAATAGTAACTACTACCTGTTCACACCTGTGGGGACGGGCGCCGTGCCCCCAACCCCAGAAAGAGCAAGCTCTTACTTTGCATACATGGAGGAATGACTGTACTCAAACTGGGAATGATGATACCAGGAGAAACCCAAGGAAAACCCAAAGGAAATACAAGGAATAAAACTAATGGTGGGTAAAGGTGACAGGCCAGCTGACTCCAAGAACCAGGCTGAGCTCTGCAAGCCTGGGGGCAGCTCGCTTCAGTAGCCAAAGGGGACAGAGCAGGGATGGGGTAAAAATTTACAATTAAAAGTGGGGTTTGGGTGGCTTAGGCCTGTCTGTTATATAGGAGATGCAGGAGAATCACTAGTTCACGGGCAAGTTAGTGAGATCCTGCCCCCAGGTAAAAAGTAAGAAGAGAAGAGGGCTGAGGTGTAGCTCAGTAGGGAGAGGCCTTGTCTCTCACAAGCGAGGCCCTGGGTTACATGCATAGGACCAAAAAGAACATTAATAACAACAAGGGACAATTGTCCTGAACTCAGCAAATAGCCTATCCTGACATGTGTATAGGGAAGCGGAATCCTTAAAGTGCACTCCGCCGAGGAGGAGCTGCAGAGCTGCAATCACTGATGGTCTGAAAAATCTACTTTGAATCCAGAGCAAGCCAAAACACCAGCTCATGCTTCATGGGGATATCATACTAGAGCTTCAAGAACAGGCAATGGTCACTTTATGATGTTTTATAGAGGAAAAAGGAACTTCCAGTTGACAGAGATCAAGATAGCCTAGAAAGCAAAACCTGGACAGACAGATCAGAGAAAAATGTCAGACCAAATTCACTTGCACACGTAAACTTCAAAATCCAGAAGAAGACAGTAACATGTAATGTACAAGCACTAACAGTAGCCACTACTGGGTCTGAAAGAGAGGACTCAAGCCTGGGGAAAATCAGTTGCCATCATTTCCCAAATCAGCAGACTAGAGGGAGGGGGGAGGGGAGAAGATAGCCTAGGGCAATCTCAACAGTAAGACACCCCCACCCCCACCATGTGTGTGTGTGTGTGTGTGTACACCAGCATGTAGAGGTTAGAGGACAAACACGGCTGTTGTTCCTTAGGTACTGTTCACTTTGTGTTTTGAGAGAGGGCTTTTCACTGGTCTGGAATTCACTGATTAAGCTAGGCTGGCTGTCCAGTGGGCCTAAGGGACCTTTCTGTCTCTACCTTGCCGCCTGTGATTACAAGCATCCACCACCACACTTGGCTTTTGCTTGAGAGCTAGGGATCAAACTTGGTTCCTCATGCTTATAAGGCAAGCACTTTATCAACTGAGCTATCACCCCAGCCCCAGCCTTCCATTCCTCTGGTTGATAAACACCACCACTGATCATGATGAAACTCTTGGCAAATCTGTGGGCTCTCACCCAAGCCCACAACAGCAGTGCTGTTTCAGGGTGGGCTGGTGAAACGCTGCAAGGTAGGTGGGAACAACTGCTTCCCTGCTTCTGCCAGCATGGCACGGGATATCCGGGCAGCAGGCTGACAGGGAAATACACAAAAGGTGTAGGGAGCAAAGGAAGAGATGAGGTTAACCCTCCACGTTGGCAGACCCTGTGGCAGTTCACACGGCTTACCTGGGATTGACAATGGCCACCGTTAGAAACCCAGGGCAGTGTGGGAAGGCTTTCCACAAAACTCGGCACAAGGGCAAGCTGGACTCAGCGCACTAAGTAAGCATAACTTTCCGACACTGGCAATGACCAGACAAGCAACCAGAGTAGACGAGCATTTCAGCTAAAGAGAATAAATTACTTAGAAAAATATCCAGTATAACAAGCCTAAGATGTTTTATTTTTAACTAGAGACAAGGTCTCCCTGTATAGCCCAGAGTGATCTCAGGTTCTAAGTCCTATGGCCTCAGCCTTTTAAGTGCTGGGATTACAGGCGTGAACCACCACTTCCAAAGTGAAAGGTTTCACAGAAGGATGTAGACATGTGTGTGTCAGAGGAATGTGGCCACAGTTGCGGACATCCAAACCACCGAGCATGGAAATCTCAGTAGAACACTAACAGTATTTCTGAGAAACACAACAACCTGGTTGTTGCTTGATTTTTTTGAGACTGGGTCTCACTGTGTAGTCCTGGCTGGCCTGGAGCTCACTATATAGAGAGCAGACTGGCTTTAAACTCACAGCGACCCGCCTACCATTGCTTCCCGAGTACTGGGATTAAAGCTATGTGTCACCACACTCTTTAAATTTTTTACTACAGGCTTCTGGAAGTAGAAAGTTATCATTAAATTGTTGATCACAAGAGAATTAACCTTTGGTTGTAAGATGCAACGGTGGGCTGGGGATGCAGCTCGGTTGGCAGAGTGCTTGCCCCTGGGTTCAGTCCCCAGCACTGCATAAACCAGGCGTGGTGGTGCACTCCTGTGGTACCAGCACTCAAGACATGGAGGCAGGAGGATCAGAAGTTCAAAGTCGTCTTTGGCTGTAGATCAAGTTCAAGGCCATGGGGGGCCCTGTCTCAAAACAGGCCTAAGAAGGACAACAGTATTTGACAAGAAAATCCCGAGCCTGGGGAAGGGGCTCAGTGGCTGAACACTTGCCTAGCACGTGTTAGACTTGGGTTTAGTCCTCAGCTACACAAACAAAACAAAAGAGACGATCGACTCCTTGGGCAAAATGGACTTTGTTGTAACAAAAATTTGAGGGAATTCAAAGCACTAAACTGCATTCAACAGTGATTCAAAGCATCCTTCTTTTGGATTTATTTTATGTGTATAAGTGTTTTACCTGAATGTATATACGTGCACCACATGCTTGCCTCGTGCACAGAAGTCAAAGAGGGTGTCAGCCCCAGCAACTGGAGACAGATGGTTGGGGGCCACCATGTGGGTGCTGGGAATCCAACCACTTGTAAGACAAGTGCATGCTTTTAGTGGCTGTGCCATCTCTCCATCCTGTTTTTCTTGTGATGGGATAACATGTAGCACAGGCTGGCCTCCAACCAACTGCCTAGCTGAGGATGATCTTGGTTTCTGATCTTCCTGTCTCTGCCTCTGTGTGCCTGGGATCACAGACCTGTGCCCATATTACACGGGGCTATGGATGGAATCTAGGGCTTCGTGCATGCCGTTTAAGCGCTACTAACTGAGTCACATACTGGCCAGACTTTCTTTGTAAGCATCTTATTTTAAGATGAAGGAAACTGGGTTGCTTTGGGGACAAAAAGTTGTCTCTGTCACGAGCCAAAGAATAAAAATATTTTCAAAGTTTAGGCACATACAGTTTCCTTTGGAAAAAAAAAAAAACCAAACCAAACAAACTTAAGCATCCATGACGATACATTCTCACCATCAAGGTTGCATTCTCGGACTTCAGGGCAGCGTGACTCTCCTAAACATGTCATCAACAATTGTGTTTGTTCCAATATTTGTAAAGGAAAATTGCTTTCTTTTATTAAAACTCATACACATTAGTCGTCAGCAGATTTATGCAAACCACCGGCTGCCCTCATGGGTCCTGCCATGAAATGTCTCTGTAGGCAATGTCTTACCAGCTAGGAAGCCACAATCACTGGTCTAGTTTTTCTTTGTGCCTGAGAAGGAGTGAAACAACTGTACCAGAGTGGCCAGATTTAAGTAAATAGTGTGCCGTGGTGTCTCAGAAGGCAAGAGGGCGGAAATTGTGAAGGCTTTCTGGACAAAGGGAGTGCACCAGAAACCTTGATAAGTAATCAGTTCAGGGCTTGAAAAATAACCCAATGGAACCATGTGTGGGGTTCATACCTATAATCCTAGCATCGGGGATGCTCAGCCAGGAAGGTTGTGGTGAGCTCAAGGCTAGCCTGGCTCAAAACGGTGTCCCTGAAGCCAATTAAACCAACCAGGTTCCTTTCCTCATGGGGACCTGGTGTGAAATGGTTGCAAACAGCAGCCTCTTTGGGAATGTGTGCAGCCTATTACCTATATGGGTTGCCCTAAGAAAACTTGGATGGATGACTCCAAAGCAGCTGTGCTGGTAAGTCTTCACCCAGCATGGGAATGATGGCTACACAGGGATGATGCCCTTCTCTAAATAATCACTTGAGCCTGTAAACCCTAGTGTTGTGGAAGTTTATTTTTAGTTGTGTTAAAAAATAATTGTTTTTGTGCACTGTTGGAAAAAGGAATGCAGAGGCCTTGGCATTTTGCACAGTCTGCAGGTGTTGGATTTATGTGGGGGGTGTTTGATTGTTAATTATCTGCAGGTGATATCAGTAGAATACCTGAGGAGTTCTGAATCAATAAAACACCTGAACTCAGATGCTCGGGGTTCCACTGTCTATGGCACTGGCCAGAATGGTGGTTCCCTCTGCTGAGGTCTGGCAGAGTTTTTACATATGAAAGTACCCCTGTCTCATTCTTGCTGAGCCCACACAGTGGCTAACTAACTACACCCTAGCACCTCCCAGATACAGTGGGCATGTGCAGTAAGAGCAGTATTGCATTAAAATGGCTGTCCTAGTTTCATTTCTGGTGCTACTATAAAATATCCTAACAAAGCAACTTTGGGCAGAAAGGGTTTATTTGGCTCACAACTCCAGGTCACAGTCCGTTACTGCAGGAAGTCAAGGCAGGAACTTACAGCAAGTATCACATCCACAGTCAAGAGCGGAGAGAACAAAAATATGGATAAGTGTTTAATTCCTTGTTCTCAGCCAGCTTGCACCTCTCATAAACAGTTCGGGACCCTCTGCCTAGGGAATAGTGCTACTCACAGTGGGCTGGGTCTTCCTACATCAGTTAACAGTCAAGACAATGCCACAGAGATATGTCCACAGGCCAACCTGATCCTTATTCCTCTTTATGACTCTTTCCCCACGAGATTCTAGGTTGTGTCATTGTGGTAGTTTGAATAAGAATGATCCCCATAGGCTCATAGATTTAAGGGCTTGGTCGCCAGGGAGTGACATTATTTGAAAGGATTGGAGGTGTGGTCTTTTTGGAGGAAATGTGTCAATGAGGGTGGGATTTGAGGTTTTAAAATGCCCATTCCAAGCCTAGAGTTTCTTCCTGCTGTTTGTGGATCTGGACCCGGATCTGGATGTAGAACTCTCTAGCACCATGTCTGCCTGCATGCCGCCAGGTTCCCTGCCATGATGATAATGGACTAAACCTCTGAAACTGTAGGGAAGCCCCAGTTAAATGCGTTCCTTTGTAAGAGTTGCCATGGTCACGGTGTCTCTTCACAGCACCAGAACACTGACTAATACAGTCATGTTGACAATACTAACCAGCACAACTGGATAACTAGCATCTTGTCAACTTGATGGATAAACATGTCATTTTAAGTCACAACTTTCCATTCCTTGTGTCTAAAGCCTCACGTGTTAATATGATATTAAATAAGTAAAACTCCAAGAAGTCCCCAAAGACTCTCAAATATGAGATCCTATAAATTTAAAAAAAAAGCTATATATTTAATTTTTCTTAACCCTAAAGGGAAAACCTAGCGCATAAAGAAAATCATAGCAAAGGAAAACTAAAATCCAGCAGTGTAAATCCAAATCCTGTAGTTGTCTAACGTGTGGGACCCACTCACAATCTTCTGGGCTCCAAAGGGCTCGTGAGCCCACTTCTCCCTCTCTGCTATTTGCAACAAGGAGCTTCTCTCTTAGGTCAGCTCCATTCCAATCCTGCAGTGCTCCTAGACAGACGTTCCGTGGTTCCGGTATCTCCAATACCTGAAGTCTCTGCTGCAGTTGAGACTTCACCTTTACTAATGTCTCGACAGCCCTCCTTTGCAGGGATTTGACCCTGGTACAAGGTGTCAAGCCTCATTTGCTTTCCATGACTTCTTCCATTTTGCATCTTTCATGCCCTTAAACCAGGGCCACCACAATGATGCTCACCTTGAGTCCTACTAACCCTGAGGAAACACATCCCTATTGTGCCAATGAAACATGGGAAATTTTAGTTCAGTGGTGCTACCCTCTTTGACAATCACAGCTGCTTCTTCGGCTCCAGGCTGATCAGCACTCTCAGGTGGGGATCCGAAGACCCTCCCCCTTTTCTCTGAGGAGATGTCAATAGGCGACACCCGATGATAGTGATGGCCTCTTGCAATAAGCCACAGATAATCTGTGAAGACGATCTGTTCAGATCAGATGATCAGAGGATCATCACCACTAAAAAGGAAGCCTCACTTTGCTTGAGCTTGCCCATGTTGGTTCTCACTTCCTTCTTGTCAGTGAGATGACCCTGGCACAGGTGCCAACCGTACAACACAATCAAAGTCATTAAGATAGTCATCAAAGCATTTCCTGCCAGGTTCTGATGCACAGGTTGTCCTTTTACTGATGTTGGACATGTTAATGATGTTTGAGGAAGCTGGGATTCACTCCAGGTAACCGTGGGTCATCTTTGTCCAGCTTAGCATATAAACCCTTCCTCTCGGGGTGTGGGAATCATCTGTTTGGCTTCCACCTGAGATAGACTCTGCCACTGAGTCCCCAAGGACCGTGTCCTTGGCATACCCACCTGTTTTGGGGGAGTCTCACAAACTCCTTGTGGGTCATTCTCATACGAGAGGATTTGGTGTTTCCAGATCCATGGTGAGTCTCCACCCTGGCTCTGAGCTGCCTCTGACAGCCCCCATGGAAGGGACAGTGGGAGTCCTGGTCCTCCTCTGTGGACAGTAGGGATACTGCAGGGAGCCAGTTACTGACAATTACTCAGCTGAGGTCTAGAAGCTTCTTTGGCATCCTTGTGTTGGCCACAGGCTGGGTGGGATGGAACCTGTTTGTGGCCAGACAGGGGTCATTTTAATGGGACCCTGGATATGTGAAGTGGGAGAGCCCCAGAGTTTGGCAGCACTCCTGACCTCTGCCTAGTGTGTACCAGAGGTGTCTTCACTGGCTCCAAACCAGAAATGCCCACAGATGCTGCCAGATGTCTCCTCAGAGCACATCCCCCTGTCTGTGAAGTGCTGGGCTGGGCATGGGATCCAGGTGGTCTAGGGGTTCCTGCCAGGAGCACTGTGGGCCCAGAACAGGGAGATTCGGAGGTCCATATCCTGAGTGCCAACTTGGTTGCAGGAAGGCCCCACCAAGCCTCGCTCATTCTTTCATGAGGACAAAGGGGCTTTGGGGTCAGGGGCAGTCAGGGAGGTGAGCTGCAGTACCTGGCACCTGTGGTGGCTGAGGCCCTGCCTTCTCACTGATCCCCACCCCCTGCAGATGTTCTGGATGTTATTCCTGGCTCTCTTTTGCCTGGGAAGCCCTGTGCCCATGACCTCTGGTAAGTCCAGACCAACATTAATAACTGCTTTGCATCAGGAACATTATTCTGGCCCCAGACTGGTTCACTCTTAGGGCTTACATGGGCACTGGATGGCAACATCTGGTCCAGGATGGGGGTGACAGGAGACTGGTCCTTGCTTTCTAATGTGTTCATATTGCTTTTAGTATCTGTCTCCAAAGACAAGTCAGTGGGCATCACTGGGGGTCACCGTACCCAGAGGGGGAAGTGGCCATGGCAAGTCAGCCTGAGAACCTACAAATACAGGACAGGCTCCTGGGTACACATGTGTGGGGGCTCCATCATCCATCCACAGTGGATACTGACCGCTGCCCACTGCATCAGAAGGTGAGACACCACTGGAGGCACCTCCTGGGTATAGAATGTTGACAGTGGGCTACCCCGGACCAGCTGCCTCTGAGCCACCCAGTGTCTGTCTTTCCCCAGTCAGGACCCCGACCCAGCCTCATTCCAGGTCCAGGTGGGACAAGTATACCTCTACAAGGAACAGAAACTTCTGAACACCTCCAAGATCATCATCCACCCTGACTTCAACGCTGTCAGTAAGAGGTTTGACTTGGCCCTGATGAAGCTGGCTGCCCCCCTGACTGTAACCGAGTATGTCTCGCCAGTCTCTCTGCCAGATGACAACTTAACCTTCAATTCAACTGACCAGTGCTGGGTGACTGGCTGGGGTGATGTTGGTGAAGATGGTAAGCATCTGAGGCTGGAAGGCAGAGAGACAGAGAGGACATTGCATTCTCTCCTTCCACATCCCTCCCCGAAGGCTAGCTAGCTTGTGGAAACAAGTGGGTAGAAGCAAGGCTCTCTTAGGACTCAGCTGTTGCATCGAATAGGCTTCTTGGCCACCAGTGAAACGCTCACAAAAGTCAGGGGCATTTTCAGACCTCATGGGCAGCAAGTAGTCACGGCAGCACCAACCTGTGTTGCCCTGGTTTGAAGCCGGTGCATTTTTCTAGCTATACCCCATGCAGGAGGGAGTCTGACTAGATACCTACTTAGAGAAGCACCATTTTTTTTTTCATGTGATCTGGTACCCAGAGGAGGCTCTAGGCACACATCTGTTTCTTATATATGTTGTAGCTATGCATCACAGACCCAGTCTGCAAGCCCTGGCACTGAACTCTCTTCTTGGGAGGCGCCAGGGCACGGTCCTTGTCCCCTCCAGTTTCTCCAGCTCCACATGCCACCACTGTGGCTTCATCACTGACCGCTGCTGTTTCCACGCGGCTGTCCTCTGTGTGCTCTTCTCTCTCCACTCTTACAGTGGGAGTTGGGGCCCATCCACGATAAGCTCACTAGGTAGCCTAGGCTGCCTCAGACTTATGATTCTCTTGCCTTAGTGGCAAGAGCCAGGATTATAAGCCTGTGCCACTGCCTGCCTCAGAACGACCTCCTTTTAAACTTACTAACATATGTAAAAATTTTATCTCTAAATAAAGTCACATTCAGAGGGGCTCTCAGCCCCTGTATAGCCTCTAAACCCATTTAACATAGCAGGCTATACCCCACCCAGGACACATGGGGAAATGGAGGCTCTGACTCTCTCCAGGTCAGAGCAGTGAGGTCATGGCCAGTGTGACTGGCATGACGTGCATATGTTAGGGTTCAGGACATGCCCCTCACCCCTGCTTCCTGACTTTTCCACCCTTCCTCCAGAGCCTATAAAGCCTCCCTACAAGCTATATGAGGTGAAGATCCCACTGAGGGATAGTAAGGCCTGTCACTGGGCTTACAGGAAGGAAGCGGATGATGGCAACAGAAGGTTCATCTTTAGGGACATGCTGTATGCTGGCACCGCAGGCCGAGCCCCCTGTTCGGTGAGTGATCCGGGCCCAGCTGTGACCTTCCTACTCCTACTCCAGATGTCTGACCCTTCAAGGAAGCCAGGATTACGGAGTTTCCTTGTGCTTTGTCTCTGATGGGACTGCTCCTCTTCCCACAGGGTGACTCTGGGGGGCCCTTGGTCTGCTGGAAGAACAGCAAGTGGATGCAGGTGGGAGTGGTCAGCTGGGGAATGGATTGCAGTGCCAAGCTGCCAGCACTCCAGAGTCCAGAGCTCCTTAGCCTGGATCCACCGGTCCATCACCAAGTAGCCGTGTCCGTGGGCTACTGCTAGTCATCAGAGTGCCGGACTCCCTCTGTTCTTTCCTCCTAGGCCCTTCCTTGCCCTGCAGCCTACCTCCTTCCTGCCTGGCCTGTCCTTTCCTGATGACAGGAATTCCCAGGTCCCTGTGAGGTTGGCTGCTGTGTGGCAGCTGTGTTTGTCTCATTAAACTGACTGAATAAATGAAGGTGGTCAGAGTGGTCTTTGAGGGAAGGGCATGGCTGTGGAGTGGGTGGACTCAGAGCCTTCAAGGCCGGGGATAATTCCCCAGTTTCTGTTTGAGCACCTTAGTCTTGACTATATCTATGAAACAAATGTAATAAACAAAATGCAAGCAGGGGCCTGTATTGCATTTATTTAGTG
This sequence comes from Cricetomys ansorgei, assembly GCA_026225945.1. NCBI lineage: Eukaryota > Metazoa > Chordata > Mammalia > Rodentia > Nesomyidae > Cricetomys > Cricetomys ansorgei. The sequence goes on from JAMJFZ010004061.1 coordinate 6,694,108, forward strand.
TCCAGTAACTGCGCGCGAGAACCATTGTCTCACAAGCTCTTGGCTTTTAGTCGTCTTTGGAACAGCTGGCACAAGCAACCGACACCGTCTCAGTGGTCTGAGAGACAGCTCACATCATGAAGCTTAGACTGGCCTCAAACGTAACAATCTTCTGTTTCCGCTTCCCAAGTGCTAGGATTATAGGCAAGCGCTGCCAGGTTCAGTGGAACTGAACAATAGTCTGTAAAGACACTGCTGATTGGCTGCCTGCTAGTTTGTTTGCCACTGCCCTGTGTTGGCTAGGAAAGATTCATCTCGATTGGTCTGAGTGTGTGTGTGTGTGTGTGTGTGTGTGTGTGTGTGTGTGTGTGACAGGTGTCAGGGAGTTAGCTCAAGTGAACTCTTTAGGCTCAGTTTCAGCAACAAAGGTATGGAAGGAACGGCTCTTAAGTCAGCCGTACCAGAATGCCATTCTGCTAGTTGGGTAGGTAATGTCTCAGTATCTCAAAAACCATGTTCAGGGTCCCTTGTCAGAAGCTGTACTTTGTAGAATGTTAGCAGTTTAGTTATGAGGTTTTACAAAACACAGTCAACAGGGGTAAAAATATTTTGAAAATTAAACAGTCTTGTACAGTTTACAAGTATCTAGCGTCTGTCAATCTTTAGAGGCTTTTATAGTAGAAGGGGCATCTATCTACAGAGCCAGCAATTAGCATCAAGACACAGAACAACTATTTAGAGTCTACTTCTATTTTTCTTAAAATATTTTATTTTTATTTTATGTATATTGGTGTTTTTCCTGCTTGTATGTCTGTGTAAGGGTGTTAGATCCCCTAGAACTAGAATTAAGACAGCTATGAGCTGCCATTTGGGTGCTGGGAATCTTCCTCTGGAAGAGCAGCCAGTGCCCTTAACTGCTGAGCTGTCACTCCAGCCCCCTAGAGTCTATTTCTAAAGCAAAGAGAAAAAAAAAAATCATTGGCTTGGTAGATTAAACCAGAATGGCAATTACATTTAGTATTTATTTTATTTTATACATGCAACCTGCATGTATGTTTGTGTAACACTTGTATGTCTGGTGAGGAGGAGGCCGGAAGAAGGCATCAGATCCCATGGAACTGGAGTTTCAGTTGGTTGTGGGTGCTGGGAATTGAACCTGCGTCTTCTGGAAGGGCAGCCAGTGCTTTTAACCACTGAGTCATCCAGCTCCTAGAATGGCAGTTTTTAAATGCCTTTTTAAGCCTGTAAGACACAAGGGGTCATCACTATAGCACCCGTGTTATAAAACCTTTCTGCAGAGGGTGGGAGGGTCTCTGATTTCTATCATTATCCATTTGAAGCAGGAGTCAGTTGGTTTCAGGAGCCAGTAGCTGGAAGAAGATCCAATACAGCATGAAAAGATTTCATCGTTTTTATCAATTGTTCTTTTAAAAGTGCAATTTAGGTACAGTTTGGGGACGGGAGACTGATGCACGGCCTCCTTGAGCTGTCTTTCTCATCCAGGTACTGTCACGTGGTTTTCTTGTATCTTTTCATCCTTAGAAGGGTTAGCTTATGCTAGTCAGCTTGACACATAGTCAAATGTTTAGGAAACATTAAATATTAATCTTTAAAAAAATCAAATACTATGAACTTGTGTTTATGATAAAGAATTAAAATCTTTTTTAGCCCCCTCACCCCACACCTTGTAAAACCTCTATACATTTTTTTTTCTAGACAGGGTTTTTCTGTTGTAACTCTGGCTGTACTGAACTCACTGTGTAGACCAGGCTGGCCTCAAAGTCACAGAAATCTGCCTGCCTCTGCCTGCTGAGTGCTGGGATTAAAGGTGTGCACCACCACTGCCCGGCTACAAATGTTTTAATTTCCCAATTTGGTAAAACCTTTGTTTACCTTAAAGCCCTAAAGAGGCCAATTCCTTCCACTTCCCCTCCCTCTTCATCCTCCTCCTCCTCTTCCTCCTCCTTCTCCTTCTCCTCCTCCTCTTCTTCTTCTTCCTTTTTTGTGTTGATTCTTTTAAAACTAGCCAATCATGAAAGACTGTGAGATTGGACCCCAGCCAATGGGAAAAAGACACACTTATCATGTGCATTAGACTAAAAGCCAAGTGTACTTCTTGTCTCTGTGCGTTCACACTTCAGTTGGCACGGTGATCTCTTTTTGTCTTGAGTTTATTTCTAACAAAGGGAAGCAGGACATGTTCTGGCTTGCTGTGCCCATTGCTTAGGCTAGCTCTGACCCGTTGTAGCCTCTCTCCTTAAGCAAAGGCACAAAATCTACAACTCTGTAAATTTTGCATAATATATAAAGTTTAGAAACAATTAAACATATTTCTAGTCAGATACATATTTTTGACTGACTTTTTTGTGATCATGTCTGTTTTGACATGTCTGCTTCTATTCTTTCTATTTAATTTCAGGGTTAGAGGTAGGGTATACAAGTTAATCTCACCAAATGAGAGTAAAGACCATTACCAAAATTCTTTGATCAAATTAAGCAAGCTTTATATTCTGTCAGACAGGGCTATGTCTCTAAAGCAGAGTTTGAGAAAATAGCATCAAATGCAGGGGAAAGTGGGGTTCATATTAGCCCTAAACTGTAAGCCTAGGAGGTTTTCAAGGGTTGGGGGGTATTTCCAGAGGAATTTCAGTTATATAGGAACTTGGCTGAGCATTTCAAAATTATTTGGCAGAATATCTTATCTTAGGGTATAGGGCACGGAACGTGTTGAATTCCAGAAAATAGGTCCAGACCTGGTCAAATACAAGTTTTACAGAAAACAAGAATGAACTTTATTTTGACCTTGTAACAAGATGGTTTTTAATCTTAAGATGGAGTCAGCCTGGTCCATGACAGTCCAGCCTGCTGGAATAAAGACTTTCAATTGACTACAAGCTATGTCTGAGTGGTCATTTCTGGTGGGCTCCCTATAACAATCCTCCCAGAGGTAAAGTCTAGGAAAGTTTTTTTTTCCCTAAAATTTATTTATTTTTTATCCTTGAACTTTTTAGGTTTAAAAAAATAGATACAGAAGCAGTTGCTCTTATAGTCCAAAATGACCCCAGACATCTTCAAACACACAAACACTTAAACATTTTAAAAAGGCATTTCAATCATGTGTACAGTTCAAAATGAGTTTAAAAAATAAACGAAGGGTTGGAGAGTTGGTTCAGCAATTAAGAAAACTGGCTGCTCTTCCAGAGGACTGGGCTTGATTCTTAGCACCCACACAGCAGTTCACAACCATCTGTAACTGCAGTTCTAGAGGATTCCGTTTCCTCTTCTGGCTTTCATGAACACTAGGCATTCAAGTGGTGCAGAGACATACATGCAGGCAAAACATCAATATATATAACATTTTAAAAATAAGTAAAGAAATAAATTTAAAAATTCAAGAGTTGGGAAGTTTCCTGTTAGAAATAAGTTCTGGGTTGCAAAGAAAGTGCTATAACTCCAACCAAAGTGTCTGGACAAGGCAAACTTAACTCTTGGTCAAGAGGGTGTGCTCAGAAGAGACAACACATGGAGACAGGAAGTGCACTTAGTTTTATTCTAACTTAGGTAGTGACTGTGTCTTTTCTCTATTTGCTGGGCTCTGACCTCACAGTCTTAACTCAGTTAGTCTGAAAAAAAATGGTGCACAAGAAATAGAAGAGGAAGGGGGAAGAATCACTGTGCCAAGGAGAGGATTTCTCAAGTTTTATTTAACTCTTTTAATATTTAAATGTTTAAATATTCTTTTCTGGCTGAGAATGTAGCTGAGTTGCTTGATGTGAATGAGACACTGAGTTCAGTCTCCAGCACAACAAACTAAAGTTGTTTTTAACTCTGACCACAAAGATATGACCATTTGGCCACTGTGGTAAAGAGCCCAAAGCTGAGACAAAGAGCACAGACTGAAGCCCTGCAGACTGGATCCCAAGTCCTTCTTCGCTCTGGGACCTTGGAGAAGTAGGAAATACTGGACAAAAGCCAGAATGAAACCCAGCAGGGCACACTCCAAATCCTGTGGCTCCGTGTTCCATGTTAAGGGTGTGGATGGCTCCATCCTTCCAGCTTTGCTGACTGCAACACACTTCTCTCTCTTGTGCTGTTTCCATGCCCTGTCTGCAGCTCTCCTTGGCAGATCCCCCGACAACATTTTCATGGTTATACAAGGCCTATCTCCGTACTCTTGTTTCTCTGTTTCAATTGGTTCAGTAGAACGTGATGGTTCAAGAGAGCCCCAAATCTTTCCTGCCCAAGTAGTTCAATAGAACTCTAGATTTGCTCAAAAGAGCTTCCACATTGACAAGGCCTGTCCTAGAAATGGCATTATTGTTTGATTATGAGCCCATCCCTTTAAGAGACACATCACTCTATAAAGTCAAGCCATGTTCCCACCTAGAGCTGACATAGGTCATAGCTGGGAAAAAGCGAACCCAAGACAAAGGAACCCTAGCTATGCCTCCCTGAAGCGCCCACTGCAGGAATGGCAGAGCCCTGTCTTTGTATCTCTGCATCCCTGACTTTGAGTTACAGTCAAGTTCCAATGACTTTGACAGCTGTCTCTCTTCCATCACCATGGACACTGTGTTTCTCTATTTAACAATAATACCTCAATATTGCTCAAGAACATGGAAAGACAGAGACAGTTATCAAATGACAGCTACCCCAGTTGTTTCAAAAGAATCCCACATTGATCTGGGCATGGTGGCACACACCTTTAATCCCAGGACTCGGGAGGCAGAGGCACACGGATCTCTATGAGTCTGAGGCTAATCGGGTCTGCTAAGGAGTTCCAGGCCAGGCAAGGCTGCACAATGAGACCCTGTTTCAAAAACAAAACAAAAAACTAAACAACAACAAAAACAAGCAAACAACAACAAATCAAATTGCTCAAAAACATCCAAGGACAAACAGGAAGGCAAAGCCTGAGGTTCACCCCCTAAGAAAGAGACTTCCCAAGGCTCAAATTTTCTCCAAAGTCCAAACTCTGATTTACTGAGTAGAGGTAAAGAGCAGCTGATGTGGAAGAGGAAAATGCCCCTGGAGTAAATAACTCCAGCAGCTTCTGAGAACTTCCGGTTTTCCTCTCCACCTGCGCCCGGCTCATCATGATTGGCAGACACCCCAAAAGTTTATCTATGGTTCTTCATGCTTGCCATTTTGTTATCAAGACTTGGGGGGTTTGTCTTAGCTATGGTAACTCCTGCTGTGATGAAACACCACGACCAAAGCAACTTGGGGAGGAAAGGGTTACGGCTTACACTTCCACAGTGTGGTTCATCACTCAAGGAAGCCTCAACAGGCACTCAAGCAGGGCAGGAACCAGGAGGCAGGAGCTGGTGCAGAGGCCATGGAAGGGTGCTGCTTACTGGCTTGCTCCTCATGCTTGCTCAGCTTGTTTTCTTATAAAACCCAGGTGTCCAGGGATGGCACCTCCTGCAGTGGTTTGGACCATCCCCTATTGATCATTAATTAAGAAAATGCTTTACAGATGGATCTTATGGAGATGTTTTCTCAGTTGAGGCTTCCTCTTTATCCAATGACTCCTCAAGTTGTCATAAAACTAGCCAGTAGAGGATCACAGCTTGTGTCCCAACTCAGGTCCAGCTTCTGGTCCTCAATAAGCCAATTAAAAGAGCCAAATTAAAATGGAAAGCAAGGAGCTGGAGAGTTGGGTGAGGTTAAGCGCACGGGTTCAATTCCTAGTACCCATGTGGTGGCTCACAACCATCTGTAACCCAGGTCCGGGGGATCCAACAGGCATGTGGTGCACTTTCATGCACGCGTGCAATATATTAATATACACAAAGTAAATAAATAAACCTAATACACAAATAAAACAAAAGTGGAAAGCATGAGAGGGCTTCTCCTCGAGGGCTGGGTTGTTTTTAAGGGTTTTTGAAGTGTGTTTTTGTCTCCTAATTTAGAGTTGGCCAGTTTGAACTAAGACAGGGAGACTGATAGGCCCACACCTTTGGGGCAAACCTGTCATCAAAACAAAAAACATAGCTCTCATCTTAAAAGGAATAAGAGCTAGTTTATTCTCGAGCCATTTTGAGTGACCATGTCTGAGGAACACAGACTTCGGCTACCCAAATCCCATGTTCCAATGTGGAAGCAGTTTCATGAAATGCTTTACGTTTTATAGGACAAAGAAACTCATAAGTCAAGACAAGTTTCAAATTCATTGGTGAGGCTGGGCGGTGGTGGTACACACCTTTAATCCCAGTGCTTAGGAGGCAGAGGCAGGTGGATCTTTGAGTTTAAGTCCAGCCTGGTCTACCCAGCAAGTTCCAGATAGCCAAAGCTACACAGAGAAACTCTGTCTCAAAAACCCCAAAACTAAAACCAAGCAACAACAAAAAGCATTGGTGGGAACATTTGACAAGTGGTTACAGTAAGACAGAAGAGACTTTTCTATAGCCCTAAGATGCTGTCTTAGCTTTGGGGTTGGTGGAAGCTAGTAGCCTGTTAAGTTAATAAATTCCAACGATTTTATCTATTAGTCACAGGATGTTAGTTCTGTCATAGAGGTGGCAAGGAATGGCTGTTCTGGGGGCTAAGGCTAGTTCAAGATTAGATTATTAGCTTTTGGCCCTGCAACCTTCCAACTTCTCCACACCACTGCAGTTTTAACCAGTCAGCCAGTCTTTAAAGCTTCTTTCTAGGAGTTCTCACTTACAATGTCCTGATCATCAGATCTTCAACTTGTCAGGACAGGAGTCCTCCTGGTGGGAGAAAGAAGCCCTGCAGGTCTTTGTTTTAAACTGCCAGGCTATTGTCTCAGATCAGGAGGGCAAGGAAGAAGCTGGATTTTGCCATCTTGGAAGTTTGCTATCTTTTAAAGATAGCAACTTGCTATTTTTAAAATTTATTTTTATTAGTTATTTTATTATTTTTATTATTTTTAATTGTGTTTATTTGTACAATCAGTGTATAGATTTGTACAAGTGTGGGCAGGTACTCAAAGAAGCCAGAGGTGTTGGATCACCCAGGAGCTGGAGTTACAGGTGATTCTGAGCTGCCTACATGGCTGCTTGGAATTGAACTGCAAGTGCTCTTAAAGACTAAGCCATCTCTGCAGCCCCGTTGCTATCTCTATTACCTACCAGTGCTCCCTCTATTGTCATCCTGTCAGGGATCTGTCTGACCTCTGGTCCCTCAGTTTGACATTTCCCATCTTTCAAAAGCACATTGCCCAATGCTAAGTTATCACTAATCTTGATTCTCTTTATCCCTAGGGCTGGGATGCAGTGGGCACATGGGAAAAGCATGATTTTGCCTTTCCACTACTCCAGGGTGGACCCTTTGCTCTGAGACCCTGGTGCCCCAGTGTTGTCCCAGTCTCTGCCCAACATCCCTTCTTGCGACAGAAGCCCTGGGTAGCCACATCCTTCTAACGGCATCCTAGAACCTAGAACTTGGTCACATCTGTGGGCCCTTTGCTAACAGCTGCCCCCCACCACCATATGGCTTTCAGTTCTTTCTTATTCTTTCACCAGATCTGATAATCGTGGCCTGACTCTGTGGTTATGATCCAGTTCGTCCAATCATTTCCCGTCAGGCTCTGACACCCATAGTGTCTTTTCACTAATGTTGGACACATTAATAGTGTTTGAAGAAGCCAAGATTCAGAGTTCAGGCTTGAGGCTGCTGTGGGTCACCTTCATCCAGCTTAGCGTATAAACTCTTCCTGCTGCTCAGGGCTGTGGGAATCGCCTGTCTGGCTTCCACCTGAGATAGATTCTGCCACTGAGTCCCCAAGGACCTGTGCCCTCGGCAGTCCTGGGCACACACCGCTTTCAGGCCTCACAAGTCCTGTGGCTAATTCTTGTATGAGAAGACCTGGTATTTCTGTAGCCAAGCTGAGTCCTCATCCTGGTTCTGAGCTGCTTCTGGCAGCCCCCATGGAAGGGACAGTGGGTGTGCCGATTCTCCTGTATGGAAAGAAAGAAGGGATACTGCAGGGAGCCAGGTACTGACAATTCCTCAGCCGAGATCTAGAAGTTTCTTTGGCATCCATGTGTTGGCCACAGGGTGGGTGGGATGGGATCTATTTGTGGCCAGACAGGGGTCATTTTAATGGGACCTGGATATGTGAAGTGGGAGAGCCCCAGAGTTTGGCAGCACTCCTGACCTCTGCCTAGTGTGTGCCAGAGGTGTCTTCACTGGCTCCAAACCAGACATGCCCACAGATGCTGCCAGATGTCTCCTCAGGGCACATCCCCCTGTCTGTGAAGTTCTGGGCTGGGCATGGGATCCAGGTAGCATGTGAGTTCCTGCCAGAAGCACAGAGTCTCTAGAACCTGGCTAGCTAGGTATCCCTTTGATCCTAGAGGGGCAAATTCCATTGTAGAGCTAGGAGTGGATACATGGCCTGGCCTTGAGTGCAGAGATCTTCTGGGACTCCTGCAGGGCCCTTTACCCACCCAAACACTCCAGCACCCAGAATAGGGTTGCAGGCTAGTGCTGTCTACTTGGTCCACAAGCAGGAGAGCTTGGCTTGGCTCACTGAATGCTCCAGCAACACCTGTTCTCAGATTTGACAGTAAAATTAGTCCTGTGTGTGGGTGTCCCTGACTAGCACTGGGTTCTTAAGCCTCAGCTGGCCATTGAGGTCTTGCAGAATGCCATGGAGGCAGTTTCTGCAGGATTCACAGTGTGGTACTGGGCACTGCAGGTCCAGCCAAGGAGCTCTGGGCCTGAAGCTCCCTGTGACATGTGTTGGGTATGGCCGTGTGTTCCCAGCATGGAGGAGTTGTTCCTCTGGAGTCTCAGAGCTAACAAGATGGAGGAGATTGTCTCACCATGTGTCAGGGACACATGACACTTCTGAGACCCCAGTCTGAGCCAGTCTCCTCTTCTCAACACTACTGCAAGCAGGTGGTGGCACCATGAAACCCTGGTGGTAAAGACTTCAGGTCCCTGAGCATGGGTCAATCCCCTTGCATCCTTCCTGAGGTCAAATGCCATTTCTTTCCAGCTCTTACTCCAAGCAGAGGCCTGGACAAGGCCCTTGCCCACTTCCCAGGGCTCCAGGATAAAGGGTCTGAGAAGCCCCAGTAGGAGGAAGCTGAGGAGACCTGGCATAGTCAGGGCACTGTCCCCTCCTTTCTGGATGCCTCCAACTGACTTTGGATTCAGTCTTTTCCATCCTAACCTAGGCAAACCCAACCCTGACCCCTCCATCCTGACCCCTCCCACTCTTCACTCCCATGCCCCTCTGTACAGATGCTGAGCCTGCTATGTCTGACCCTCTTCTTTGTTGGGGGCACCATGGCTGGAACTCCAGGTGAGTCCTTATCCCCTGTACTTCCTCCATTCTGCAGAGGGTCCAAGAAGCCCTGTCCCAGAACCTTGGGGACACATGTGTGAACTGCTCTGCCCCAGTGTGGGTTTCAGTCTGAGCACTGGTTCTCTGACCTTCTACTTGTTGCTTGCAGCACCCGTGTCTAAGGATGTGCTGGTGGGCATTGTGGGGGGCCACAGCGCCCCACAGGGGAAGTGGCCATGGCAGGTCAGCCTGAGGATCTACAGCTACCACCGGGCCGCCTGGGTGCACATCTGTGGGGGCTCTGTCATCCACCCACAGTGGGTGCTGACCGCTGCCCACTGCATCCACGTGTGAGTCTCTCCTTTGTCCTCCAGTGCTGGGTAGGATGTGGGTGATCAGAAAGGCTTGGATAACAAAGGGGTTCAGTTGGTTCTGCCTAGGACAGTGGAGAACGTCTCCACAGTACCAGACACTGTTGTCTCTACTTCTTTCTGACCCCAGGAGAGATGCTGACCCATCATCCTTGCGGATCCACGCTGTCAGCTCCAGCTGACAAGTCTGTGCAATCCCTTGCTACTGTCAAGCCTGTCACGCTGTCCTCTGGGTCTCTCGAGATCACCCAGAAGGATGTGTGCTGGGTGACTGGCTGGGGTGCAGTGAACATTTCTAGTAAGTATTGGGGAAGGATTTGAGCTGTGGGAACACACTTGCCATCTGAGGATACCTGGTGGGTGGTACCGAGGTCCTTGGAGCAGGACCCGGAGAGGAAAGATAGAGTTGCTGACAAGCATGAACCAATTCTGGCTACACCTCCTCACGACTCTAGACCTCCACCTGAGCCCAGTGATGCAGCTGGGCCCAGAATCCAAGACTCTGAAAGCAATGGCTGATTTTTACTTTCCAACTAATAAAGTATATTGGAAAAAATACCAGAAAATAACTCCACTGTTTGGCCCTGGACAGGCAAGCAGACAGAATCCATGTGTAGAAGTCCTAGGAATTATAGGTGGACATGGCACACATTCTTTTCCAGAAGAAAGATTCTGAGCTCGGAGAGGGAGCTGGACTTGGAGCTGTATTGTAGATAGGCCTCCTCTCTGTCCCCAGGTGGAGCAGTAGGATTGTGGGATAGGTGTGGGGAGGTCTATGCACCACCAGCCTCTCTTCTCCCCGGGATCACTGCGTCCTCCTTACCGCCTGCAACAGGTGCAGGTGAAGATAGCAGACAATGCCATGAGGGAGGAACCACAGCGCCTCCTGGCACTAGGATCACGGCCAGAGACTGATCCTGCAGGACATGCTAGGCGCAGGCCAGGAGGGCCGAGTGAGTGAGCCTATGTGAGTCCCACCCACCTCCTTCTTTCTGTCCCCAGTCCCACGTCAGGGTGATAACCATCAATGCTTCTTTTGTCCCTCAGGGCGACTCAGGTGGCCCCCTGGTCTGCAGTGTGGCAGGCTCATGGACCCTGGTGAGAGTGGTGGGCCGGGGCTATGGCTGTGCCCTGAAGGACATCCCTAGGGTCTATGCATGTGTGCAGTCCTTCCTGCTCTGGATCACAAGGCAGATGCAGAGCTTCTCCTGAGCCCAGCTGCTGGCCTCATGCTGGCCAGCCGACGATGAATCAGCTCTGATGGCAATCCCAGAGTGTCTGGGCAGGGTTCAGGCTCTGGGGTGTAGGTGCCCAGTGTGCTCAGCACTAGCTACTGAAGGACATGCCTCTGTTTCTTGGATTTTTCAATAAACATGTGTTGCATATTTGTGTTCAAGTTTTTGTGTGAATCCAGATTTATTTTTCTCTAGTAGAAATACCTATGGATGCTGTTTTAATAGTTTTCTAGATGAGGAAACTGAGGCCTGAACTCACCAAAGGTGGGGCTTAGGGTCTGTACTCTTGTCCCTGGTCCCCAGGCACCCTGAACAGTTATCAAGCTGACTCTTGTCTGTCAAGCCCCCAGCATCCCTGTAGCATCCTGGAACCTGGATGTGTGGCATTGTATCCCAGGAAGTGACTATCCGGGTATCTACCTTTGGGTGGTGACACTCTGCCTCTCATCAATGTCACCACGGGGCCAAGAGTCTGGTGCAATGCTGCCGTCCTTCCTGTACTTCATTTATTTTACCCCAGGGCCCTGCAGACTCAGGTACCCAGTGTAGCTAAGGTTGTCTGGGTGGCTTAAGCTGTTGCCTTGAACTCCCCACAGAGGCAATTGTCTACTGTGCAGGGCGAGGGTGAGAACCGACAGCTCCCCGGCATCCTTCCCAAAGCAGTTTTGACCCCGAGTGCATGGTGGGGAAGGGGCTGGTAGAAAGGGACTGACTAAGTCTTTCCACTGGGAGCAGCAGGAAAAGGAGAGCGGATTGGGTGAGAAGCATCCACCTCAGACCCAGACATGGCTGTTCTTCCGTCCAGATCCTCTGCCTAGGAGCGGACGGTCTGCAGGGGTCATCCAGGTGCACAGGGCAGTGATCTGCACTGGGTTTTGTGGAGTGCAGGAGACGGTCCTGCGGGGCTCCCAGCTTGCTGACAGGGGCCCCAAGGCAAGGCAGGGTTGGCCTTGGGGCCTTTCGTATGGTTTCTTTCCCTTTCTTGCCTAGAGCTAGGCAGGGCGATGAGACAGAAGTGGTCACTCCAGGATACTGGTAGTCACATGATTCCCACGACTTCCACAGGCGTCTGGACAGTGCCACAACTAATGTCCTCAAAGCTGCCACATGCTCTCTAAGCACGCACACCATCTCTCCAACATAACCCACTAAGAGCAAGACCACCCCCTGCTCTGTGCTTCCAGCACCTCCCCAGGACAGGGAGGGGGGGAGGAACTGGCTTTGCTGTAACACGCAACCTGGTGATACTGCATCAGGGTCAGGTGGCAAAGGGTAGGGGAACCTGGAGTCTCTGGACTAAGGCTATGCAATGGCTCCCAGGGTGCTGGGCTGGGTCGACTCTCTTATAATCCCCCCTTCCTAGGTGCAAGGATTGGGTCCTCAGACTCCTGAGTTGTTAGGCTGGCCAGGGCTCTGGGGAGATGGGCACTGCTCCTCTGACCGATGCTGAGTCTGGCTCCCCCAGCCTGTGCTAGAGTCGATTCTTGTGCTACTCTAGTGCCCTCTTTCCAGCCTGTGACACACTGGAAGCCAGGGCTAGGGGAAAGTGACCAGTTTGGACGCTCCATGCCTGCTGTGGCACTCAGTGTCTCTTGAAGTATTTTTGTGTGGCTCACAAGAACACTAAGAACTGGAACAGGGAGTCAATATGTGTCAGCACCTCTGGGTGCCAGATACCATACTAAAGGTGTCCTTCCGCCCTTCAGAAGAACATGCAGGCCTATGTTCCCCCAGTCTACCTATCAGGGTACAGAAATATTTCCTCAGTCTATGCCCAAAAGCTATGGTCACAAGTGAGCTGCTTACATCCAAATGGATCCTAAATTTCTTGTTTTACTCTTTAAAAAATTTAATGTGCATGTGTGTGTGCACGCGCGCGTGTGCGTGTGTGTGTGTGTGTGTGTGTGTGTGTGTGTGTAGAGGGAGCATACATATGTGGGGAGTCAAAGGAAAACATGCAGGAGTCAGCTGACCCTTCCACCATGTGGGTCCCTGCAGTTGTACACAGTTGTACACCGACTGTGGCGGCTTACCAAAGATGACAAGAAGGGATATTCATAGGTGAGAACCCCTGCCAGACCTCAGCAGAGGGAACCACTATCCTGGCCAGCGCCATCCTGGACAGTGGAACCCTGAGCATCTGAGCTCAGGTGTTTTTATTGATCCAGAACTCCTCAGGTGTTCTACTGATAACACATGCAGATCAGCAGCAATCAAACATCCTCCACTTGAATACAACACCTGCAGACAGTACAAAACCTCAAGTCCTAGGCAGCCCTTTTCCCAACAGTGCACAAAACAATTATTTTATACATAACAAAAAATAAACTTCCACAACAGGCCTCAAGGATTGAACTCAGGTGTCAGGCTTGGAAACAAGTTCTTTTACCTGCCGAGAGTCATCTCACCTGGCTTTTCCCCACTTCCCCTGCCACCTCTGCCTCAAGACAGGATCTTGCTTTCAGGCCTTCCCTGGCCTGAAACTCATTATGTAGGCCAGGCTGGCCTCAAACTTGTGCCTTCCCAAGTTCTGGGAAAGAGGCATGTGCTACAGTAGCCTCCAGGGGCACCTAGTACAGAGCATACTTCTTACCAAGTTTCACTGAGCAGCATTGGCCTGGAGGCTCAGAAAGTTGATCACACTTGATAGACTCTGGAGATGGAGGGAGGAAACCCACCCCAGCTTCCTTTCTAGGATGGTACTGGCTTCCAGAAAAGGTATTTGGTGATATCCTGCTGTAACCGGCCTCTTAGGGCTGACTGTCTCCACAGCTCTTTCTGTTGATGATACAGTAGCTTCCTCCCCCTCCCCCGCAAGGGCCCTGGCAGTCATCCTCAGAGAATGGGGGTAGCAGGTCTGTGCCGTCTGATACATGTCCAAGTGAATCCTGCTCCCCATACCCTGGGAAGCAATACCCAGGTGAATTCTCCTCTGCAGGGGCATCTGGGGGGTAAGGAGAATTGGTACCAGCAGTGCAGTAACTGGGGCCATACACTTCGGAGGTGGTTCTGAGTCTGATCGCTGGAGTGGTTCCACACCTGCCCTTTCTCACAAATGGCTCAAGCTTTCTCCTTATCTTTAAAACAAGGAAGTAGATGGGTTTTCATTCATGGACACAGTTTCTTGCATGCTTTCTTCTACTACAGTGGTGTGGGTTGAAACCAGAATCTTGTGTGCAATGGACAAGAACTCTGTCAGAGAGTTATGTCCTTAGTCTGACATCATTGCTTTTTAAATAGCAAATGCTCTTTAAAAGATGAGACAATTAAATGTAAAAGACAGGAAAATTGAATGGAGAAAATCATAACTGAATGCTGCTACAGTCTGCACAGAGATGTTCAGCCAAGCCTGGGCTTCTCAGGGCTGAGCCACTGTGTCCCAATTCCCTGGACAGGCACTATTATGGATACACAGCTGGCGGGTCCCTAGTGCAATCTTGGGGTAAATACGCCTTTTAGGATTCTATTAGTGCTGGAGCCCTTTCTGGAATGATCTTGGTGAACTCACTTTGGAAAACAATGACCAATAATAGTGCTAAGATTTTTCCTAGAGACACTGATAACAACTCTTTTCCCCCAAGGCAGGTGAGATTGTCCCTGTACTCCAGACTAGGAACAGAGAAGATAACGGTCTCCCTAAGGCAAAAGGAGCTCAGCAGACACAGGCTGGGGACCAGGCACTAAGAACGTCAATCCTGAACCTTTACCCTGCTCACTTCTGGGCCTGATCCCATGAGAAGAGACCAGCATAAGTGTGGCCCTGGGCACTCAAGACAAAGTCAATAAATATAGTGAAACTGACTTCTTCGTGAGTTGAAGCTGTCCAGACAGAATGGCCCAGGCACCCAGCCTCTTCCTTCCCTCCAGCCCATCTTCTCCATCCCAGGGACGTCCTGCTCTGTCCCCCACTTTCGGGCTAACTTCCCATCTGCCCAAGGCTCAGCCTGAACATCCATCAAGCCATCCACCAATGCTAGCCAGCATCCCAACATCCTGTTTCCATACTATAGCCCCATCACCAGCGCACCCAATTGTTCCTCCTGCTCCCTCAACTTCAACCCGAGGATGCTGGGAATCAGCCAATGTCACATGTGGCTAAGCAATCTGATCATGTGGACAATGGAGATTTCTCTCTGGGTCATCCAGAACTCTAGAGGAGGACTTTTCAGGTCTTGAAAGTGTACTGTGCATACCCCAGGAGCTGGCTCATCACATATACATGTTCCCCCTGTGGACAGACTGGGATATAGTTGGGGACATTGGAAAAACCATGTCTGAGCCTCTCATTAACTGTAGATCAAGTGTCCTGAGGACTCTGGTCATTTTACTCTGAGACAATGGTGCCCCAGTGCTAGTCCTTTGTCCCAGCTCTCCGTCTTGCAACACCAGCCCTGGGCAACCACATCCTCCACCTAATGGCATCCCTGAGCCCAGAACTTGGACAGGACCTCTCACTGGCTGGGTTGTGGCTCCTGAGCTAACGGCTACCTGACCCAACTCATGTGGCCCCTGGTTGTCTCTGATCCTATCACTGAATGTGCTCACTTATGGTGGGCCTGGTCCTCCCTCTATCAGAGTGGCCAGGTATCCTGTCTCAAGGTCTTGTTGCCCAACAGCAACAGCAGGACCACTAATGAGGGGCCCCAGGTGATCTCACCAAGATAAGGCACCCTGGGCTTTCAATGGCCACAGGAGGTAGGAAATGCTTTCCCTTGAGTGATCCCTTGGGTTACTCCTCAGGCTTTGCTGGTTCCCTGGAAAATGTAAAGGGCCCAGCTCTGAACTCGTCTGTCTGCACTACCATGCCACTATCGAGATGGGTATCCTTTATCTATGAGGATCTACTTCTCCTTCTGTTGCCATTCCCAGCCTCGTTTTGTTTCGCTATTTGAGACAGGGTCTCACTATGTGGCCTTGGCTAGCCTGGAGCTCACTATGAGACTAGACTGGCCTTAAACTCACAGAGACCAACTTGTTCCTGCTTTCTGAGTGCTGGGACTAAAGATATGTACTACCATGTCCATCACACCAAGACTGTTCTCAGTCTTGACGGTCCATGTACGCAGGTTTCGAGGCCACCCCACAGCTAGGCTTCCTCTCAGGCTGAGATTCCCACAGCACAATTCCTTTTAGCTGCCTTGCCACAGCGACAGGGTCTCAGAGCTGAGAACTCTATGCCCTGATGCTAGGCTTACATTGTTTTCCCAAAGTACCCAGACACATCTCAGGGTCCCTGGGCTCACACTGTCCCCATGTACAGGTGCTGTGTACAGGTGCTCAGACACTCAGGACTTTCCATCTCACAGTACGAGCTCCTGGGCCAGGTATGCATCTCCCTTGCTTCTCCATTCCCAGATCCAGAGAGTCCTGAGCAACTAGGTATGCTGTTCCACCAGCGCCGCCTGAAATCCCAAAGCCCACTCTAGTCTTAGAGATCGGAGACAGCAAGTCCTGAGCAGGTACAGGCATGGCATTTTGGGTCACCTTGGGGAAAAAGCAGGCGTATGTTTCCAATGACTGGCAGAACCCCCTCATGAAAGGTAGTGTCATGGTTGCTGAAAAGGAGGCTGGCCTGGTTCCCACAGGGCTGGTGTGCCCACACAAATGAGCCCCGTTCTGGGCAGTGCAGGCAAAGGAGCCAGTGCATGGCAAACCCAGGGAATCTGACCCTGAGTATGGGGCATAGGCCCTTAGGCCTTGAACATTCCCCAGTGTTTAAAAGCTAACAGGACACTGTAGGTAACAGAACTGGCAGAGGCTGGGGATGCAGTGGCGTGGGTGGAGTACCTGCCTAAAGTGCACTAAGCCCCAGGCATGGTGGTGCACACCTGTAATCCCAGGACTTGGAGGTAGAGAGGTAGAGGCAGGAGAATCGGAAGTCCTAGGTTATCCCCTAGGCTACATACATACTACATACATACATACATGGCCATCTTGGACTACTTGAGAGCCCCCCACCCTCCACCCCCTCCTCCCCCGGCATAGAAAGAGAGAGAAAGTGCTCCAGGGTACATCTGATACTAGGATTTGTGGAGGGAAAACATGAAACTGAGTTACTGAGGGCAGAGATGTGGAGTGTGGGTGTTGCTGGGAAGCCGAGGGATCCGTGAGCCTCGGCCTCCACCAGTGCTGCAGAGAATGGGCATTGTGTCCAGTTACCACAAACTCTGCCTTGGGTGTCCAAGGTGGTGAGGTTCTCGGCCACTCAGGGCAGGGTTTCACCTGGGTTCTAGACACTGTAGGTCCAGAAGTGGAGCCCTTGGCGGAGGCTTCCCTGTCATGTCAACAGCATGGCTATATGCACCTGGCATGGGGGAGACTCCCCAGGGATCTGAGTGTCACCTACACAGCTGGAGGAGGGGTTGTCTTCCATGAACCCTCATGGGTACAAGTTGTGCCATGGGGTGAGCTGTCACTAGCACCGGGCTGGGCTGTAGTCTTCCTTTCCACAGATTTCCCCATGATGCTACTTTGAGCAGACGGGGACACTCTATGACTGTTATTCTGGGTACCTGGACCAGGGAGGGACATAGTTCCCAATAGTCCCTGTCTGAGGTTAAATGTCACTTCCTTTCAGCACCTCCTCAAAGCAGAGGGCTGGCCAATCCCCTGCCCACTTCCTGTGGCAGGAGGATAAAGGGGCCAAGGGGCCCTGGCAAGAGGGAGCTATAGAGACCCAGCACGGTGAGGACACCCTCCTCTTCCCTCTCAGATGCCGTCAACTGGCTCTGGGCTCCAGTCTTCCCCATCCTAACCCTGGCAGGCCTAGCTTCCTCCAGACCTTCCCATGCTTCTGTCCCCTCCCAGATCCATGCAGGGGCCCCAGTCTTTCCCTTCTGATGGAAGCTAGTTCAGCCCCCACCAGACTCTCTCATTGTGTCTCTCTGCAGATGCTGAGCTTGCTGTATCTGACTCTTTTCTTTGTCGGGTGCTCCGCTGCTGGGACCCCAGGTGAGTCCTCACCCCATGCCATCCTTTCCATAAAGGGTATCCACAAAGCCCTATCCCTAGGATCTTGGGGAGTCATGTGACCTGCTTTGACCCAGTGTTGGTGGCAGAGCACCAGTTCTCTGACCTTCTACTTGCTGCTTGCAGCACCCGTGTCTAAGGATGTGCTGGTGGGCATCGTGGGGGGCCATAGCGCCCCACAGGGGAAGTGGCCGTGGCAGGTCAGCCTGAGGATCTACAGCTACCACTGGGCTGCCTGGGTGCACATCTGTGGGGGCTCCGTCATCCACCCACAGTGGGTGCTGACCGCTGCCCACTGCATCCACAAGTGAGTCTCTCCTTTGTCCTCCAGTGCTGGGTAGGATGTGGGTGATCAGAAAGGCTTGGATAACAGAGGGGTTCAGTTGGTTCTGCCTAGGACAGTGGAGAATGTCCCCACAGTACCAGACACTGTTGTCACTACTTCTTTCTGACCCCAGGAGAGATGCTGATCCATCATCCTTTCGGATCCACGCTGGGGATGTGTACCTCTACGGGGGCAAGGCGCTGCTGAGAGTGAGCCGGGTCATCATCCACCAGGACTATGTGAATGGTGTCCTGGGTTCAGACGTGGCTCTGCTCAGGCTGGAGAAACCCCTGGACTGTTCTGCTAACATCAAGCCTGTCACTCTATCTTCTGGGTCTCTTGAGCTCAACTCGAAGTACCAATGCTGGGTAACTGGCTGGGGCTACGTTCACATGTTTGGTATGTATAGGGGAACAAATCTGTAATCTGAGGATCCCTGTGGGTGGCACTGAGGTCTAAGGAGCAGGATCCAGGGATCGAAGAGCAAACCACTAATGAATACAGAGCACCTTTGGATGCTTTTTCCTAGATACTTTAGACATCCAACAGACCTCTGTACCTGAGGCCAATGACATGGCTAGGCCAAGACCCAGGACTCTGAGGGGGAAAGGCTCCTTCTCCTTCCTCTTTCTTCCCCCATGCTCCTCCTCCTTCTCCTCCTGGGAAGTACTAGGAATATCTAACTCCATTTTCTTTGACTCTGGAACTACAGGCAGATATATTTTCATTACAGTATTTATGTATTTATATGGGGGCATATGTGTCATGGCTCTCATGTGGCATCAGGAGACAACTTGCAGGAATCTGCTCTCTCCTTCTACCATTTGAATCCCTGGGATTGAACTCAGGTCTTCAGACTTGGCGGCAAGCACATTTACCTCACTGAGCCATCTCTCCAGCCCCTAGAAGCAGATAGAATCCATCTTTAACCTCCTAGGTGGCCTAGGATTGGTGTCTCCCTGACATGCTGTTCCAGGGATGGAGCTCTTCTCAGCTCCCAGGGTAAGGGGCGGGTAGTGGACAGGTAGGGTATGCTCCACAACTCTGCTCCTCTCCCCCCAGGATCGCTGCCCCCTCCCTACCGCCTGCAGCAGGTTCGGGTGAAGACAGTTGACAACGCCGTCTGTGAGCAGTTATACCACAATGCCACCTCGCACCGCTACCAGGGCCACAGATTCATCCGAGATGACATGCTGTGTGCTGGCAGTGAGGGCCGCGGGGCCTGCTATGTGAGTCCATCAGTCTCCCTCTTCCTGTCCCCATTCCCACTTCAGGGCCAATATCCGCTGACGCTTCTTCCTCTTCTAGGGTGACTCAGGCGGCCCCCTGGTCTGCAGAGTAGCAGGCTCCTGGAACTTGGTGGGAGTGGTGAGCTGGGGCTATGGCTGTGCCCTGAGGAACATCCCTGGGGTCTATGCACGTGTGCAGTCTTTCCTGCCCTGGATCACGAGGCAGATGCAGAGCTTCTCCTGAGCCCAGCTTCTGGCTTCATGCTGGTCAGTAGAAGATGAGTCCACTGACCTCTCCCAGCACCCACTTCTTCAGCCTTTACACAGTCTCCAGATTTGGTCCTCTTCTTTGGCCTTCTAGGAGTCTTGAGTCTGTACGTCCCTGACCCAGGGAAGAAAGCAGGGTGATGGCCGGCAGGGGTGGGAGCTCTGGGCTCTAATGGTAGGTAGAGAAGAGTGGGGATTTGCTATGCATGCAACTGTTGAAGGAACTGAGCAGCTTCTGCTTTTGGCTGTTCTTAATAAAGTTTTGTGCACATTCAAGTTCAGTATTTTGTGTGAGTTTACATCTCCCTTTCCTTCGGAAAAGACGCACACGGGTGTTGTTTGCCATACAGCAAGAGAACTGTCTACCCACGCTGCTAAACTTGTCTGTGCTCTGTGTCTTGTCCCTGAGGGGTACCCAGATAGTCACTCTTAGGCCTCAATATTTTAGCACCCCGGGTATACTTGGAGTCTAGATGTGGTCACATTGTGCCTGAAGAGTTTGGGGCTATGGGAGAGTGTCAACATGCCAAAAGACTTTAACAATCCCCAGTGACACACAGTGACACACACAGGTGACTCATAGACCATGCTCCATTCCTGTGCTCACTCTGTGCTGGGGCTCTGTAGACCTGTGTACAGGAGCTAGATAAGAAGTACCTGCCTCAACAACCCCTCCTGCCGGAGGTCCAGCAAGTAGATGTCCAGCTGGCTTGATGAGAGGCCAGCTGGTAAGGATGGGGCTGGCAGTGACTAGTCTCACCTAGAATCGAGTTTCCCAAGGACACCCACAAGCTTTGGACACGCTTTGGTCATCTCTGTGGTACATAGAGCACAGGAGGACAGGGTTGCAGCCTGGTTAGGATTAAACCCAGACTAGGAGAGATTAACCCAAGCTGCAGGGGGTGAGAATCATTCCAATCAGGATTCACCTGAGGGATGAGAAGGGAGGAGAATTGCAGGGGTGTTTGGGGTGGGGGTGGGTGGGTGGTGGGGATGGATTGGGGTGGGGGAGTTCATTCCCACTACATACACACAGGGTTATTGCAGGGTGGGCCTGACCTTTTGGGCAGTGGGGGTGGCCTGTGCTCAAAGAAGACTGGGATCAGTCAGTTCAGTGGCCAGCTGAAGGCCTTTAATATCCCCAAAGGACCACCTGCCCATGTCCATCCTGCACCAACTCCCAGTTCTCTGGCAGAGACCCACCCCAGGATCATTGTATCTTCTCTGTCCCACACTTCAGGACCGCTATGTCTGGGACTAAGGGAGGCCAAGGGGGAGGGTGAGCCCTGCCATCCCTCGCACCTGCCACCCCTGCACATCTGTCTCTGCCGTGTGTGGCCTGGAGATGGCCTTAAGGGGAAGAAATGCAAAAGGAAAAGTGTGGGGAATTTGCTGAAAGCAAGGAGCTGGACAAGCTTCTAATGGGCTGCCAACAACTGATCGCAAAAATAAATCCTAGGAAAACGCTCTTTGCTGTTCATTCGGAGAACCGCCAGGTGGCGCTGCGGGGTGCGTGGAGGAGACTGCGTTCTGGGCATGCCTGAGAAGTGTGCCAGGCTCAAGGGGCAGAAGTGCAAGGCCAGCGCTTCATTTTCCTGGACGTTTGTGTGCAGCAGGTAGAAAGCAGCCTTTCCTGCTCGTTTTGTTTCTAATTTTATTTCTTTTTGGAAGAGGGAGATCTATGTGGCTCAGGCGGGCCTCAGATTCCCATACCAAACTCTTGAAGGGAGGGGGTCCACTCTTTTATTTGCTATTTTATGGGTCGCTGGCAGAATGAAGGTGGACAGCCCGGTCTGTACTCCAGTTGCGCCGAGTCTGGGATGGGACACGGAGGGCAGTGGTGGGAAACAGGGTCTGTGGCCCCTTCTACCAGAATATGGGGTACGGCAGGAGACAGGCACACCCAGGCTCCTACTTCTCACAGTCCTATGGGCCCACACAGGCTGTACCTGTGGATCCCGCCAGAAGTGCGTCCGACCAATCTGTTGTGCCTAAACTCACTTTGAAGCTCCTGATTGGCAGGAGGCCAGCCGGCTTCCCGGGAGTGGTCACCTTCCTCAGCCTCTGATGCCCTGGGCCCGCCCTGCAGGACTCACTCTCCTGTCCCTGCTAAGTTTTCATATGTATTGGGCAAACCCTCTACCACTAGGCTACATCCCCAGGCCTTTCTTGACAGTCTCGTTAATTTGACCAGGCTGCCTTTCAACTCAACAGCAGTCCTGCTTCAGCCGCCCAGTGGCTGAGTTGGCAGGCCTGTGCCTCCAGGCCCTGGTACCCACTGCGAACTGCTTCTGAGCACACGCATGTTACACAAGTGTCCCGACTTTTCCTTTGTGGCTGATACTGTCCGCTGAAGGAATCCGTAGGATTTACTCGTCTGGGTGCAGGTTGATGGACGTTTGGGCTGTTTCCAATTAGGGCTTTGAGGAGTGACGCTGCTTTGAACAGTTTGTGTTTTGTGTGAACACATGTTTTCTCTTAGAGAAGCGCCAACTGCGACTGTGGACTCACAGAGAATGTTTAAAGAATGCAAGGCTTCCAAATCCTGGGCCGTGACTACATCCTGTTGGCAGTGATAAGACTGGGTTCTCATCAGTTCTTGGTATGCAGCACCTCCTTGGCCTCAGGACTTTCACAGGGTGTGCAGAGTTTCTTCCTGGGTTTTATTTGTGACAGGGTTTCTTTCTATAGAACAGGATGGCTTCGAACTTACAATAATCCTTCTGCCTCAGCCTCCAGAGTGCTAGGCTTAACAAACAGTAAGTCACTATGGCTTGCTCTGTCTTCCTTCCGCCACCCCACCCCCACTTTATTAGAAACAGAAACTCATGTAGCTCAGGCTGGCATTGAACTCCTGAACCCTTTGCCTTCATTGTCTGAGTGCTAGGATTAGATGTGCACCACCATGCCAAGGGTCTTAATTTCGTTTTTATTGTTGCTCTGATAAAACACCTTAACAAAAGCAACAGAGGGTGAAATATTTACTATGGTTCCCAGCTCAAGGTAACCTCCACCACTGTGGGGAAGGCATGGAGGCGGCGGCATGAGACAGCCAGTCACGTGATAGTCGAAGTCCAGGAGCAGAGAGCAATGAATGCATGCTACTTGGCTCTTCCCTCATGTATGTAGCTCCAGAGCACAGACAGGGAGCGGTGCCATCTACGGCTGAAAGGTCTCCCCATCTAAATCAAGGTCATTAAAATAATTCCCTACTGCAGGCCCAGAGGCCTAGGTAATTCTGTCAGATTGCGAACCAACACCATCACACCCGGTTTATTCTGGACTGAGGAAATCTAGCCCAGTGCCTCCTGCATGTTAGACAGCCACTCTAGCACCTCAGCCACCAGTTCTGTTCTCCCTGTTTCTAATTTGCATTTTTGTCGGGGCTAACAGTGTATATTCTACCACATGTCCATATTTTCTGTTTGCATATCCTTTTTGGTGAACATGTAAATGTTTTTTATTTTGTTTTTTAAAGCTGCTTCCTAACTTCTACATAATGTATGTCTCAAATCAAAGTGTTTTCAACATTTAACTGTTCTACGGAGAACTGATTTCATTGCACAGAATAGGAGGAGGACAGAGCGAGAGACGGGGCGGGAGGCTGAAGGCACTGAGGGATCTGGCGTGTCTCAGTCTGGGCCAGAAGGCCGTGGCTCTGCCTATTGTGGAGACAAGCCCATCCGGCTTCATATCTGCTGTAAGTTGGGGGGAAGGAGGAAGTGAGGTTCACTGGCAGCCCTCTAATCTGCTGCATATGGCAGGAAAGAGCTGTTACCTCCATTTGTCAGCACATGGAGTCTGTGGTCCAGAATGCAAGGGAGCAGGTCAGAGGCAGAACCGAGCAGAGACGATGGGACAGAGCGGAACTGAACTGAACTCACTGAAACCTGAGTTTCTTTTCCCAGTGTGGGGAGGCAGCAGTGCCCCCTCCAGGCAACAAGGCACCCCCCCAACTCACATCAGGGAGTCCAGCCTTGGGGGGCTCCTCAGGAAGTTCTGTGTGAACCTAGGCATCTGTGACAACACTCCTTTCTCAGTGCCCCTGTTCCCACCTGCAGCCCTGGGTCTTCTGATCCACCTCAGGTCAGAGGGGCCAAGTCTCCAGCTGCCTGAGCAGGGCCTCCTGTCTGGCTGGGGTCTAATGACAAGAGGTATGTCTAAAGTGCAGTCTGCAGGACTTTCCTCAGCTCCCAATCTCAGGTTATGGTTGGAGGGCTCCACCGATACCCTCTGGATCAAGGGGTCCCCTCTTGGATGTGAGGGAACTGAAGCCGAGGAGAGTTGTTCAATCCACCTCCTGTATATGAGGTCATGACGTATGACTTGGCTGTTCCAGGCCTGCCTGTCCCACAGCCAAGGCTCAAGATCGCACAGTCAGCGCTGGAGGGATGACTCAGCAGTTAAGCAGAGCATGGACTGCTTTTGCAGACATCTCAAATATGGGCAGCTCACAGCTGCCTGTAACTCCAGCTCCAGGGCGTCTAGTGCCCTCTTCTGGCCTCTGTAAGCACCTGAGCTCATATGCAAACATGGCTTCCCCCCATATTGTTACATTATTAAAAATAAAATACACCTGTAAAAAAAATGCACACCAAATGTTTGACCTAGTGATGCGTAAGGACATCACGGGCCCACTCTCTGACAGTCAAGGTCCGCGCCCCTCTGGTACACATCTGAGGAGCGACTGTTTGGGGAGGAAGGAACTGTCAGCTCATCCTGGCACAGACAGGCAAGGGTGAGGGAGTCATGTGTCCCACCTGGTCCAGGAGCCTGATGTCACCCAGTTTGGGAGGTATCCTTCATGAGACAGATTTTCTGAGCCCTAAACCCTAGAGCCTTCACAGGTTCCCATAGGAGCCTTTCGCCCTCGCCGGTCCCACGTCTGTTTGCGGGTGATGTTAGGAACCGGTCTCCTTTTCACCTTGTTGCTTAGTGTCTTGCAGAGTCCTGGACAGCCTGGACTCCAGGTCTGCTGGAAGAAATTCCACACGTGCGTCCTTGCATTCCATCCACAGGGTTCCCCTGGGTCCCAGGGTCATGGGTTAGATAAGTTAGCAGACCACGGTGGCAGCTCCCACCAAGGGCCCTGGTCTCACTGTCACTGGGATTCTGTATGAGAGTGAGTCTGGAGCTGTTCCTTCCCCAGGCTGCTCACTTGCCTCAGGCTGTCCACTTGCCAGGAGGGTTGAGCTTGTGTGTGTGTCTGTAAATGGTCACTGGGTTGAGATAAACAGGGAGAAGACAGCCCAGTGTAGTCGCTGCCTGATGATTCTAACCCAGCCAGGCTGTGGACCATACACTGAGAACTACAGGATTTTAGGGCCTAACCTTTGTCCCCTCTGAGCCTGTTACATATACTAGATGGCAGAATTCTCAGAAATCTGTCACTCCCCACGCAACAGGGACAGTGGCAACACTCTGTCAGAGGGGGCAGGCTGGCCGTGCAGAGCTAACCAAGGTCTTCCTCAGGAACCTAACATCTTAGTTACTGTTCTATTGCTGTGACGAGACCATGACCAAGGCAACTCTTATAAAAGAAAGCATTTAATTGGCGAATTGATTATAGTTTTAGAGGGTTAGTCCACGATCAATACAGTACAAAGAAGACCATGGCACTGGAGCAGTAGCTGAGGGCTCATAGCTTTATATCTTGATCTATAGGCAGGGGGGCAGAGAGGGAGGAGGGAAGGAGAGAGGGAGGGAGAGAGGCTGGGGTGGGGAGGCACGGGCTTTTGAAACCCCAAAGCCCACTTCCAGTAACACACCTCTTCTAACAAGACCACACTGCCTAATCCTTCCCAAACAGTTCCTCTCCTGGTAACCATACATTCAAGTTAATAAGCCTATTGGGGACATTTTCATTCAAACCACACAGAGGAATTGTACAGTGAAGAGCAGGCTCCTGGAAGCCCTCTAACTCTACCCTTTGGCTGGTTGCAGGGTCGTTTGTCAGTTGGGGGCAGATGACAGTCCCGTAGAAGTAGTTCCAGAGAGCCTGAGTTCCAGAGAGAATATTGCAACCAAACTGAAATCTTCCATCTCTAAACACAGCCCCTCCCATGTTAAAAGCGTAGGAGAGGAAGGAAATACAGTGCAGGGACCTGCAAGGGAGGCTGTGTTGATGCACTGACTTAAAAAATGGGGCTATTTTCAGAAGAGGCCAATGTTATATTCATCCTACTTTGGCAAATACCACTGCACACTGTAGCATGTCTCTGCCTCATTATGCAGCCACAATGTATGTGGTCTCACGTTTGTAGCCAGAGCTGGCCAGTAACACACAGAAACCATTTCTCTATAAACAATGTGCCATTGTCAAAGGATTCACTGGGAATCTGCAAGCAGGGAGCAGCGTCAGATTTGATCAGTCCTAGGGTCTCAAAGCAATGTTATTTATACAGGTGTAAACCAGGAAGCTGCACAAATGTCTAACAAAGATGCCGGACGTGGCACACACCTGCGATCCCAGCACTCAGGAAGCTGAAGCAACATGATTGTGAGCTGACTGTCAGTTTGGGCTACATAACAAAACTGGATCTTAAAAAAAATCTAATAAAGAACCATCAGGAGACAGGGGACAATGGTACATGTGTAACACCAGATGAGACAAGCCTGAGGACATGGGCCTCGGGGTGTCGAACTCAGGTAGCGGATGGCAGCTCTCCCAGCCAGGGTGCATGTGTTCTATTGGCATTGACTCAGTGTCACTAACATTCTCTATGGGACCAAGCCAGGGTTGCGGGTATATCTCAGTTAGCAAAGTGCATGCCTTGTAAGTATGAGGACTTGAATTTGGCCCCCCAAGAACCCACGTGGGAAGCCTGGGCATGGTGGCACATGTGATCCTGTGGCAGGGAAGGTGGAGACAGAGGATTTTAGGTCAGACCGATGAGACTGCCTAGGCTAATTGAGCAAGCACCATACAAGTGAGAGACCTTGTTTTAAAAAAAACAACATCCTAGGTTGACCTCTGGTTTCCACACATGTATGCACCCATGCACATACAGACACACACAGACACACATGCACACACACACACACACACACACACACACATACACACACACACATGCACACATGCACACACACAGACACATACACACATGCACACACACACATATGCATATGAACACATGCACACACACACATACAGACACATACACAAACACACACACACATACACATACACACATGCACACATGCACACACACACATGCACATACACAAACACACACACACATACACATACACACATGCACACATGCACACACACACACACACACACACACACACACACATGCACACATGCACACACACAGACACATACACACATGCACACACACACATATGCATATGAACACATGCACACACACATACAGACACATACACAAACACACACACACATACACATACACACATGCACACATGCACACACACACATGCACATACACAAACACACACACACATACACATACACACATGCACACATGACACACACACATGCACACATGCACACACACACACACATACAGACACATAAACACATGCACACACACAGACACACAGACACCACACACCCACATGCACACATGTACAAATGCACACACACACACACACACAGACACAGACACACACACATATGCACACACACAGACACACACACAGACCCACATGCACACATGTACACATGCACACACACACACACACACACACACAGACACAGACACATACACACATGCACACACACAGACACACAGACCCACATGTACACATGCACACACACACACACACACACACACACACACACACACACACACCCGCACTCGTGGGTATGGATATGGTGAGGAACAGCCAGTGTCAGCAACAGCAAGGACAGCATTTGTCACTTTCCTGACTACTGAAGGAAGGTGAGGATACAGTCCCCCAAGGGAGCAGTTTTCTGTTGTCTAGACAGATAGAGATAGATCTGCTGCCCCAAGATCCCAGCTGAGCTCCTTGCCAGCAGGTTCCAGACACAGGACATCTGTGTGCACAGGAACAGCGGTGACCTGAGAACTAATGAACACCAAGTCCACTGCTGCAGCTGGGTGCCGCCACACGGCATTCTGAATCGCAGGATGGCGCTGACCTGGGCTCAGCAGTGTGAGATTGTCACAGACAACGTCTGTGGGAAGCTGAGCCTCCAGGGACATTCCTACAGCGCACAGTCATGTAACTGTTAATCTGGTAAAAGAAAGATGTGTCTTGTTACCTCCAGGTAGGATGGAAGGGTGGTGCACGGGAGAGGGCAAGGGTCAGGCTATGCTATATTCCTTGGCTTGTTTGTGGGGAGCCTAGGTGTCCTGTCATATTTCTCTCTCTGTCTCTGTCTCTGTCTCTGTCTCTCTGTATTCACATGTCTGAATGTGCATGTGAAGGTCAGAGGTCAACCTTGAATATCATTACTCAGGGTCCCACCCTTCCTGATTTTGTTTTATTTAAACAGCGTGTCTTAATTTTGCCTGGAACTTGCTCATTAGTCTAAGCGTGCCCCTGTTTCTCCAGTGCCGGGACTACGAGCATGTCTTATCACACGCTGCTTTTTCACACAGGTCCTGGGGACCTAACTCTGGTCCTTGTGGTTGTAGAGAAAAAAATTTATTGACTATGTTCTCTCTCCAGTCCTATGCTTAAAATATAAGATTACACTTATTTGCTTATTTTTCTTGCGATTGTGTGGTGCGTGGAGGGTAGGTGGGGTGCATGCACCATGGCCTGTGCATGTGGAGGCAAGAGGGCAACTTGTGTTCTCTGCTGCTGAGCCGTCTCATCAGCACCCCTACATTAGTCTCTTAAAGTGTCCCTGTTCTTCCCTGTACCCCAAGGGTATGATGGTACTCACCCAGGAGAGAGAAGCTTGTGTAGAGAGACGTTAACTTCTTGAACAGGGTGTCGAGGGGGCTCCACCCTACTGTAGCATGCCAAATCCCATGGGATGGCACCCCAAACCTCGAGCAATGTCACCCCAACTCTCCCAGGTACTCTGTTTGCCCCCACTGACATACAGAAACCCAGAAACACAGCAAAACCCATGGCTGCTTCAGTGCTCTTTAATGAGACATAGCAGAGGGTGGCTGGCTGCACAGTGTAGCTACCTGGGTGGAGGGACAGGGGTGGTCAGGGGTACAGGTAGAACAGAGTCAGTGCTCAGGATGGAGAGCAGAGGGACAGGGAAGGAAGCAAGACAGGAAGGCAGGGATGCTACCCAGGCAGGAAGCAGTATGTTGGGAACAGCAGGGTTCTGGTTCTCTCCTGACCCAGGGAGGGACTCAGGAGTCCTGGGAGACATAGCGATGGATCCAGTCCAAGTAATGGGTGACCCGAGTGTAGATGCCAGGCCTGTTTCGCTCTCCACAACCTTCACCCCAGCTTACCACACCTGCTTGTACCCATTTATCTTTTAGTTTGCAGACCAGAGGTCCTCCGGAGTCGCCCTAGAGAAGGTAAGGGTGAGTACTCTTGTCAAGGCTGGGCGGAGGTAGCAGGGTGATGATGAGGGACTCACCTGGCAGGAGTCCTGTTTTTCGTCCCCAGCACATAGCATGTCCTCACGGACAATCTGAATATTTTTCCCTGTGTTGACACCTTCATGGTACTTGGAGTCACATAGGTGGTTTTCCACAATGGGAACTTTCACCTCCATCAAGGGAAATGGTGGTGGTAGTTCTTCTGTGGGTGAAAGAAAGAGCACCATGGTGGTCAGGGTCCCAGGTGGCTGGGATGGGCTCAGCTAACCCTGTGGTCTGGGAAGAGCTGTGCTGGTGAGTACCTGTTTGAGCCAGCCCACTGGACCTGGCTCTGCCAACCTGGCTTCTTCCTCCAGCTTGGACCTCGGTTTCTGATCTTACTCAGAGAAGGAGGGTAGTCCTGAGCATCATCAGAGAGCCATCTGGTTGGAGGGCAGGGCCAAAAGGCATCATCTGCCCTCGGCAAGGCTAGCTCTGGCCTAGGCTGGCTACAGGTTTACAGAGGAACCTGTGTCCTGGTCCTGGACACTGCTTGTTCCCCCCACCTCTGTGTATGGGGAGATTGGATCCTGTCCCAAGGAACCTAGGATTCTGGGGTCCAGAGCCAGGGCCTGCTCATGGACCTATCCCTAAAGCTCTACTCTGGCTTGCCAAAAAAGATGGAGCAAGACCACCTGGGAGAACGGAAACTGATTCTTGGGCTCCTGTGGGTGCTGTCCAGCTCTACACAACACCTGTGGCCTGGACCACAGCCCATAAAATGCTGGTCCCTGCACATCTGTGGCCAGCTTCTTGCCCCAGGTGTGTGGCACTGTGGACAGGTGTGGTCTCTCTCTCCTCAACAAAATCCCCCAAACTACAAACTGACTGCAGCCCCTTTAGGCATGGAGAGACTGAGACTCGAGGTACCAAATGACTTGTCCTAGTTACCCTGGGGTACACTGGCTTTTGGGTCTTGAAGACCCTGTTCCAATACCTTCCCACTCTCAGGTCTTCACATTTCTGCTCACCAAGTCCATTTGTTGGAAGGAAGCCCCCAGTGCTGGGGACAGCCAGGCCCTCACCTGTCTGGCCCTCAGCCGTCCCTGCCACATACCGTTTTCGTTGATCACACACCCCAGCCTGTCACCCAGCACGAAGTCCCTGAGGGGAAGGTCTCTGAGGCAGGAGGCAATGAGACAGTACGGACATGTGTGGAAATGTTCACACGGTCCTTGAGTTTCAGCAGGGCGATGTCTGCACCATTCACGGTGGAATAGAAGTCAGGATGTGTGATGATCTGGCTTACAGCCAGGAGGTGGTCATGGTAATAGAGGTACTGTTTGCGAAGCTGTACTTTGATATTTTGGGGGTTAAAGACGTCCCTAGAGAGAAGAGATACTTGTTTGGGGAAACCTATGTGACCTCCAGAAATCCAGAGATGGTGTGAGGAGCCCATCCTACCCCACTCTGCGACCCACTCCTTGTCCCACCCTGCCAAGCCCAGAGAGACTCACGGTCCCACACAGTGTGCTGCAGTGAGCACCCACTGTGGGTGGATGAGGGAACCCCCGCAGACATGCTTCCAGTAGAAATCATATTTACGCAGGCTCACCTGCCAGGGCCAACTGTTTGCATGTGCCTTCTGTCCCCCCACAATGCCCACTCGTGGCATAGCTGGGCCTGGGGGTAGGACAGGACCAATCTCAGTACCCTGGCTTGTGAGCTGCAAGGGGTCAGGGAGGGCCCAGGGCATAGCTTACCGGGGGCTGCGTGCACCGGGCTGGACAGGAGGGGCAGTGCCAGCAGCAGCAGCTTCAGCATTTGGAAGCAGTGAGGAGGAGGATATGATCCCAGTTGGAGATGAGGGCTGGGCTGGGTCAACAGACTGTGGGGTGCAAAAGAGGCCAGGAACCAGGGAGCAGGAAGGCAGATTCCTTCCAGGAGTCTGGGGGTCTCAGTGACCCAATGGCTTGGCCACTCAGCTTCAGGGCAACACAGGGTGTCAGGGGCCCTGGGAGGGAAGATCGCCTTGGCTGTCTTTGATCTTCTCTAGTCTCAAGTTCCCGCCCCATTTATCCTTCCAGATCAGGGTGGGATGGGAGGAGGGGCATGCCACTCTCCAATCCAAGTCTGGAGGAAATGGATGACTCAGACTCAGGGCCCAAGTGTCTGGGCCAAGAAGGGGCTCTGTCAACCCCCTGTTCCATCAGATCTAGCTCTGTGGAAAAATCTTGCTGCTGGATAAGCTGTGTGGCCTGTGGGCCTATCTGCCCCACTCTGAGGACCTGGAGCATCTGCTTATCCAGCACATCTGGCTTCAGCAGAGGAGCAGCACATAGAAGGGAGGGAGATTGCCAAGAAGCCACCAGCCTCCCCTCAGACACTTACCCCCAACCATTCCTGCACCCCACAGTGGCTGACCACTCTCTCGTTTGTCTATCTACCCTACTCTGTGACTCACATTGATCCTCCCATCCCTCCCTGGCCTTCCCCCTCCCTGCCACCTTCTGGATCTCTCTTACAGCCAAGGGCTCTAAGTCCTACCTCGCTGTGCCCTCTGCACACCCCAGGAGCATATTCATTCGGAGGCAGCATGAGATGGTTAGAGGGCATCCTGCTCAGTGACTCTGCTCCCCACTGCTTCTATAACATCCACGCTCCCTTTTTAAAAAAAATATTTCTATTAATTCTTTGAGGACTTCATACAAATGTATTTTGATCAAATTCACCTCCTTCCCAACTCTTCCCATATGCACTCTTCCAACCCTTGCCAACCCACCCCTCCAGTTCAGAGTTTTCTCCATGCCCCAACTCCATTAAGCCCAGTTTGTGTTGCCCAGCTGCTCTTGGGAGCGGGGCCTGCCCTAGAGTGTGGTCAGTCTGCCAGGGGTTGTATCAATAAAGATAATTGATCCCCCTTTCCCATCAGCTAATAAATGTCAATAATTGCATGGCTATTGGTGGGATTTTGTGTCCACCCCTGTCTCCATGCTAGGATTTTGTGTGGCTAGAGCATGCGGCTCTCATACGTGTGGGCACAATTGCTATGAGTTCATATGTGCAGCTGCCCTGTTGTATTCAGAAACATTGTTTCCTTGAAATTATCCTCTGCCTTGATTGGTAATCTTTCTGTCCCTCTTCCTCAAAGATCCCTGAGCCTTCGGGAGAGGGGAGTCATGTGCAACCCTTGTAGGGCTGAGCACTGCAAGCCTCTTATTCTCTCTACATTGGACAGCTGAGGGTCTCTGTGTTAATTGTCATCTACTGCAGGAAGAAGCTTCTCTGAGGAGGATTGAGAGATGCACTGACCTGTGGATATAACAAGTCACTAGAAGTTGTTTTGATACTATGTTCTTTTAATAGAAAGCCCCTAGGGCCTATGACCTAGACATCCACTGATAGTGATCCCATTAACAGTGCTAGGTATGGGTTCCATCTCATGAGCAGGTCTTAGATCTAAGCTGAAAGTGACTGGTTACTTCAGTAACATTATTGCCACTATTGCATCAGTGGGCCTATCTTGCCAGGCATTATTGTAGCTTGCTGGGTGAGACTGATGATTACTTTTCTCCTCTGATACTGCGACTAGCACCTTTCAACACTATGGAAACTTGTCAGTAGGGATGAAGCTTCTAGGTCAGTACCAGCTTGATTTCCCCACATTCTGTGACTTAGTTATATATGTGTTTGGCAAATAATCTCTCCATCAAGTTCTGGGGGGGGTAAGAATTTTGTCATAGCCTGTAATGTTTGGGGGGTTGTCTATGGAGTCTCATTTGCCCAGCAGCTTAAAAGGAGGTAATCCATACTAGGTACTGGTGTTTTTAGATGCTAGCATCTGGTGTCCAGTTGAGGTAGTGCCCCCTCACTCCCATTATAGAGTTATTTGATTAAAAGCATTTAAAATTTTTTTTTTTTAGTTTTGATTTTTGAGACAGGGTTTCTCTGTTGCAACTCTAGCTGTCCTGGAACTCACTCTGTAGACCAGCCTAGCCTCGAACTCACAGAGATTAGCCTGCCTCTGCCTTCTGAGTGCTGGGATTAAAGGCATGCTCCATCACCGCCTGGTTAAGAGTATTTTTATATATGTATGTATTTTTGAAACCTTCTACAAAGATGGATGTATAGTAAGTTTCTATATATCCATCAACTGATAAATGGGTAATAAAAATGTGGTGAATTTATACAATATTGAGCTGTTAAGGAAAATGGAATTAAGTCAGATATGATCTCTAAGTTCAAGGTCAGCCTGATCCACAATGCTAGTTCCAGGCCAACCAGAGCTATACAGTAAGACCGGACAGAACTAGAAACAACTATTCTGAGTGAGGTAATCCAGACACAGAAAGGCAAACATTGCACATTTTCTCTCATTTGTGCATGTTAGCTTTGAATCTTCAAATATGTGTGTTTCCTTTGGCATACCTATCAAGGTCAGAAAATTAGTAAGAGGCCATGGAGGGGGTGGGTTCTTCCATGAGAGGAAGACAGAACAGTGGTATAAAGGGTTAAAAGAGAATAACAGAACAGGAAGGGTTAAATTGAAATGGAGAAATGGAAGGCAGAGTAGAAGAGGAAGTGTGGGGAAAGATAACTAACAGTAAAGGCCTTTTGGAAAAGCCCAAGACTGACAAGACAGGCTTCTCGTGATCCCATAGGTGGAAACTCCAGGCCTAGGGGCCCTGCAGGCACCACTGAGTTAGGGGCCCTGGACCCTAGTGCTATAAGGGATGTTCTGATTGGCTCAGGCCTAGAAGTGGAATAAACCAGTAGCATCAAAGAAGTGGGAAGGAACTAAGAGCCTAAGGAGGTTTTGTGGGATATGCTCTCGTGGTGACTTTCTTAGCCCATGGTACAATATTCTAACTCTTTTAAGATTTTTATTTAAAAGATTTATTTATTTTATTTTATGTGTGTGGGTGTTTTGCCTGCATGTGTGTATGTGTACCACATGCATGCCTAGTGTCCATAGAGGTCAGAAGAAGACTCAAATACCCTGCAACTGGAGTCACAGATGGTTGTGAGCTACCACATAGGTGTTGGGAACTGAACCCCTGGTCCTCTAGAAGACCAGCCAATGCTGTTAACCACTAAGCCATCTTTCCAACCCTATAGTATTCTATCTCTTGATACTCAGTAACAGAATTAAAGACTCCCTTATGTGATCGGTAATGAAACAGACAATTGACAACATCAAAACCCCATAATGCATTGAAGAAAAGTAAAAGATTAAATTTAGTTAATGAAAATACAAAAGGTCCTGTAATGAAGTTATCCTTGGTTCTGGGACGTGGTCCACTATGGGTTTGTAAGAGATGCTGTTGGGAGAGAAAAGCCTCTTCAACCTTACTGAAGATTCCCAGTGTTCTGAAAACTGTGGGATGAATGAATGAGCAAATGGATGAATGAATGCCAGAGGAGTTTCCCCCAACAACTCGGGTGTCCACTGGGAAAATCTGGCTGGGGTCCTCTAGAACCCAGAAGGTAGGATCTGGCTTGTAGGAGAAACCTGTGTTTGTCCAGCTCTGGACAGATGGGCAAAGTGAATTGAGGCACTGGGTCACTCTAGGCCTGGACCCTGAGGTTCTGGCTTCATGTGTTCTCGAGGCCACTGACCGAAGAAGGACATCAGAGGAGAGGGACAAGGTAACTGATGGAGGCTCAGTGAGGGTGACAGGTAGTGCTCAGAGGGCATCGGACTCCCAGGGGCTGAGGCAGATGGGAATCGGGTGGGCCTCCCGTTGACGTAGTGTAGAGGAAGCCTGAGGAAGAGCCTCTAAGATGCTGTATGAAGCATCCTCTTTGGGATGGTGCTAGAAACGAATAATGGGCCAGTGTGTGGAGATTAAGATTTTGGGCATTAAGTCAAGTATGGCGGCCCACACTTTAATCAGCACTTGGGAGGCAGAGGCAGGCAGATTTCTATGAGTTTGAGGTCAGCCTGGAATACAGAGTGAGTTCCAGGACAGCCAGGGCTAAACAGAGACCACCCCCCCCATGCCGCTGCACAGGTTATAGCCAGTCTTAATCAGTGGGCCGAAGAAGAAGAAATCGCAAATGAAGGTATAAAGACCCCTAAAGATGTGACCATCTTCCAGACCACCGTGAGATGACATTACACCAGAATCCACGATGACAAGTCATATCCTGTCTCCTAATGCCCAGTCCAGGTTGCCATAAGAGAAGTCATTGGGCCACTTTTGTCTTCCTAGATCTGGTTTAAATACCTAGTCAACACAGAAGCGAAATGGGGTTTTCAAATGCACCAATTTTCTTCTTTTGTTTCCCATGTCTCCACACTCTCAGTGATTGCTGGCCAGGGCCAGATGCTGCTATGAATATACCAGGTTTATCCAACAGCTCTCCGTGATTCGATGGCAGTTGTAGATTTGGGGACAATCTCATGGAGGAGAAGTACCCGTGTACCATCCGATCAGAGGCACCTGTTATCAATGGGATTCTGTTGGGGATATTCACCAGTACTGTCCATGGTGGAGGGCAGATGTGTCCTGCAGGGCCACCCTTAGCCCCGCAGGGTGAAGATAAGGAGACAGGGTCCCCAGGGCTAGAGGAAAATTATGCTGAGACAGGTGAAGACCTCTTCTGCCCATGGGCCCTCAGGACTCAGAATAGCCAATTTCCGTCAGTTCTTGACCCCTCCGACTCCTTGACATAATTTTTCTGGTTCCCAGGTGGGGCTGCCAGGGCTGGGGATACTTGGGTTCCAAAGCTTCACACCCTGTCCTCTCTTGACCAGGGCAGATCCCATTCTCCCCAAGGCACATCCTCCCGGTGAGAGACTATCCACGGGAGGAGAGACCCTGGCTGCCACAGTGTGTAGTTCAGGCACTGTGCAGAGTGCTGGGACTGACCTCTTCCTTAATTATGTACCAGTGACACATTTAACACAGGCTGTGAGTAGAGGCTGTTGGTGGGCTAGTGTGGAGGCCCAAAACTGCACCTTTTTGCTTATTTGAGACATGATCCAATAACCCAATCCCAGCATGAACCTCACTATCAGGGCTGACCCTGAACTCATGATCTCTGTGCCTTAGCTTCGGGTCACCAAGCCTGACTGAGGTGGCATCATCTTGTAGATGATAAGGCTGCTCCCCACGCCTCAGCATCCTTACATCTAATAGAGGTTCCCCAGCCTAGAGAGTCTCACCGGGACCCTCTAACCCTGCAGAGACTATGATTTAGAATAGAAGTTGGGGAGGGTGGGAAAGCTCTCAGAGTCCCACATCTAATCAACTTAGTTATCAGGTTCCAACTAATCTGAGAACATTAGGAAGGGCCAGCGTCCCATCTGTGATAAAGACCACGGGGCCAGGACGGATGTGGTGGAGATGCTGCAGAGGGGAGTTATGGGGACTCAGATCACAGGAGTGGACCTGTCCTTGGCAGGCTTGGTGTGGGTTTGACAGTATTTTTTATCTTCTCCTTCTTCTTCCTCTTTCTCCTCCTCTTTTCTTTTCCCTTTTTCTCCTCCTCTCTTCTCTAATACATGATTTTAGAACAGGGTTAGAGCTAATAGAAAAATTATAAATCTAGCCGAGAGATACCTATGCACTACTGCTAGCTTTCTCTATGATTAACATTCTATATTAAAATGATCCATGTAGCTAATGAATCAGTGCCATTTCAGTCCACAGTTTATTTAAGATTTATTTGTCTTTTTTTTTTTCAAGACAGGGTTTCTCTGTGTAGTGTTGGCTGTCCTGGAACCTGCTCTGTAGACCAGGTTAGCCTTGAACCCAGAGATCTGCTTGCCTCTGCCTCTTGAGTGCTGGGATTAAAGGTGCGCACCATCACAGCTCAACTTCAGTTTATTTAAAATTTAATTCATACATGCGAGTTGTGGCAAATGCCTCTAATTCCAACATCCAGGAGGCGGGAACAGGTGGATCTCTTAGTCTGAAGCCAGCTTGGTCTATGGAGCAGGTTCCAGGACAGCCAGCACTACACAGGGAAACCCTGTCTTGAAAAACAAACAACAAACAAACAAAAAAGTTTTAATTCACTTTTCCTGAATGTCCATTTTCTGTTACAGGATCTCTGATGACGTTTAATTGTTTTGTCTCCCTGGGATTCTCTTGATTGTGACAGTTTACCAGAATCTTCTACTTTTGAGACAGGATCTCTCATAGCCCCAGGCAGTTTCAAACATACTGTGTAGCTGAGGCTGGCTTTGATCCTCCTGCCTCTGCCTGGAATTGCAGGTGTGCACCACTGTGCTGACTTCTTCCCTCCCATCACCTTGGTTTTGTGGATCGCTGGTCAGGATGTTGCAGCATCTTCTCTTGAGGTTTGCTAGATGTTTCCTTGTGGGTTCTGGAAAGGAAAAGGACAGAGGCAAGGTGCCTTTTCCTCACGCCATATCAAGGTCCCTGCCAATCCTCTGTGAACGATCTGTGTTGTCTGTTTTAAGCAGCCTCAAACACACTGTGTGGCCAAGGATGACTTTGAACTCCTAATCCTCCTGCCTCCACTTCCTGGGTGCTGGGATTATAAATGTGTGGAACCATATCTGTTTTCCATTTGTTTGTTTTGTGGTCTGGGGATTGAACTCAGGGCTTCGTGCATGCTAATGACCACCAGCTAAGCTGCATTCCCAGCTCCTCTTCCCCTGTACCAAGCACTCATTCCACAAGCCAGTATGCTCCTTGTGCTGAACCCCAGCGTCCTGAGTACTGAGGTTGCGGGCATGTGCACAGAGGCTGGGCACTGGACACATGGGAACATGCTGCAACCTAGGGCCAACCCTCACTTGTTTAGTCTTAGCAGTTTCCCTTTTTGCTTCTCACGAGGACCGCCCTCCCTCGACCTCCTACTGCCTGGGTCTCCTTATACAGTGACTAGTATGATCTACAGAGCCTCCTGTTTCTATGAGTATAAACATGTGTGTGTGTGTGTGTGTGTGTGTGTGTGTGTCCACACTTGACTCAAACAAACCCCAGATATGTTTAAGGACAATACTGAAACTAGAGATTGTCTCTTTAACAGGCTGAAGTGAAAGAAAGCACAGACAAGAAGAGAGACATCTCATGTGCGTGGACGAAAATCTTGACATTGTGAAGACAGCAGGTCTGCCTCTGACACTTGTGTAACCATCAAAATTCCAGTGGCCTTTTTCCTTTTTTCAGGAATAGAAAAAGGACAACCCTCAAATTCACAGAGCAGTGGCCAACCCCGAAGAAGATCAAAAATACAGGAAAAAGGTGAGAAACTCACACTCCCAAAGTTTGTAATTTTCTGTAAAGCTTTAGGAGCTCACAGTGGAACACTGGCATGCAGACCGGAGCTCACAGTGGAACACTGGCATGCAGACCGACAGAGACAGAGAAATGGCACAGAACTGAGATCCAGGAGCAAGCACACATGTAGACGCTGATCAGATTACTGACAAGAGTGCCAAGAGCATTCACTGGGAAAGGAAGAGTGTCTTCATCAAATGTGCTGGGACAACAGGGTCCCTTGTGCACAGAGATGAAGCCTCACACCTGCCTCACACCATACAGAAATTAGCGGGAGCCAGATATGGGGGTACGTGACTGCTGTTCCAGCACTTGGAAAGCTGAGGTAGAAAGATTGTGAATTTGAGGCCACCTTAGACTACAAGAACCTATCTAGAAGAAACAAAAACAACCAAATAACAAAACAGCAAAAACTCCAAACAAACAACCCAGAAACCTCCTCAGTTTTGGCAATGGATTCTTAGGATATATTTTCCCCAAGCATGAAAAACAACAACAAAATAGATGAATTTGGTCAAA
Organism: Cricetomys ansorgei; assembly: GCA_026225945.1. NCBI lineage: Eukaryota > Metazoa > Chordata > Mammalia > Rodentia > Nesomyidae > Cricetomys > Cricetomys ansorgei. Next base: position 6,733,012 of record JAMJFZ010004061.1, read on the forward strand.
CATTCACGTTGCTCAGTAGTTCAGAGCATGTAAAGAATCTAGAAAGATGGCTGGATGGTTAAGAGCACATACTACTTCTAGGGGACTGAGTTTGGCTCCCAGCATACTCATGGATAGCTCACAACTGCCTGTAATTCTAGCTCCAGAGGTTCTGATGTCCCTGGCCTCTAAGAGGACCTGCACATACAAACACACACAAGTACATATAGTTGTTTTTAAAAACTAAAAAGAGAATTTGTAATTCATAAATAAAGGGGAGGGTGGCTGGAGAGATGGCTTGGCAGCTAAGAGGTTGACTGCTCCTGTAGAGGACCTAAGTTCAGTTCCTAGCACCCATGTTAGACAGCTCGAAACTGTCTGTAACTCCTGTTCCAGGGGATCTGATGTCTTCTTCCAACCTTAATGGGCACTTTCATTCATGTGCATGCACACACACACATGCACGGACACATATACACATACACTACACACACGCACGCACACACACACACATGCACATACGCATGCACACATGGACTCACACACACATGCATGGACACACACACGCACACACCACACTCCACACACATACACACACACACACACACACACAGAGTACACAAATGGCAGTGGGTCATGGGAAGACACTTGGTATTATCTATCACTTAGGAAACACAGATACAAACCACCCAAGATAAGTTCTCACCTGAACAAGAATGGCTATTTCAAAAAGAAAATGAATTTGGACTGGTAAGATGACTCAGTATGTCAAGGCACTTGCCACCAAACCTGGCAGCCTGAGTTGGGGGACCGGGACGCACACGGTGGAAGGAAAGAAACAACTCCTGCAAATTGTCCTGTGGCCTCCACACGTGTGCTGCGGTGTGTGTGCATACACATGGAGGAAAAGGTAGCTAAAAGTTAAAATGAAATAACATAATTAAAAAGGGAACTTAGCACACATTGATGGAGATGAGGGGAGGTGAGCAGCTTGTGTGCTGGTGGTAGGGTGTGAAATGGCACAGCTTGTGGAGACTAAGGTGAAGGTGATCACCAGACGCCCCAGCATCTCCGCTTTATCATCTATGATAGAGAACGCTGGTGTCCAGGCGACTGGGTTCCCTAATATGCAAGGTCAAATGCAGACTCTGTATTAATTGCTTTCTCGTTGCTCTGATAAAACTCCTGACAAAAGCAGCTTAAGGAAAGATTAACTTTGTCTCATGCTTTGAGAAGGGACGTGGTTAGTGATGGAGGAGAAGCGTGGTGGTGGGAGCGGAGGTGGTCAGCCACACTGCACATGCGATCAGGAAGCAGAGAGAGACGCTGAATGCTGATACTCAGCTGACTCTCACCTTTCCCCTTCTTTACTCAGCCCAGAACCCCAGCCCTGGAATGGTGGTGTTCGCATTCAGCGTGGGTCTTTCTCCCCTCTTCAGGTAAACCTCTTTGTATACGCCCTCACAGACTTGCCCACACAGGTCTCCAGGAGACTCAAAATCCACTCATGTTCACACTGATGATTAGCCATCACGGACTGTACCTTGAATCACAGTGAAGCTGGGCTGGTGGCCAAATTGAAAGCAAGCATCCAAACGCAGCAACCTGATGTCCACCGCAGCACAATGCATAACAGTCAGAGGCAGAAACTATTAAAAACTGGCCACCACTGGAGGAATTATGAGCAAATTCACACATCAAAAAACTGTTGGTCACAGAAGATAGGAAGCATTAGTTCATTCGAGAACATCATGAATTTGTTAACTGTGTTAAGCCAAAGAAGCCAAACACAGGGTCATGCAATTGTTGTATGACTCCATTCATGGGGAATGTTTAGAATCACAAGCCCATAGATTTAGGAAGTGGCAGAGGCTAAGAGGCAGGTAGAACAAGTACTGTTTAAAGGTCTAGGTCCTCCTTTGGGGGATGACATCGTCTTGTAAGGAGACAGACCGGGTGGTCTCAGAACAGTATCAATGTAGCACACGACACTGGCATGTTCATTTTACAATGACAGGGTCTATGCAATGTGGCTATGTGAAATTTACCTCAATGAAAACAACTTTTGTTAAAGGCTGAGTAAGAAAAACACCTTCAGGTGGTGTGGTGACATGTGTGTTTAATCCCAGCTCTCCAGGGACAGAGGCATGTGGCTTCCGGGGTTTCGAGATCAGCATGCTCTACACAGTGACTTTCAAGACAACCAGAGCTGCACAGTGAGGCCCTGCTCAAGTCGCCTGTCCCACTTCCCACATAAGTGACGTCGCCAGTCCTGCGGTGCAAGAGCTCGCACTGTCCCCGCGCACTGTGTGCAGGGGCCCAGCCTCAGGGGCTCGGCTTCACCAGAATTCGGTTTTGTCAGACTGTTTTGTACACTTTAGAATGTAACACAGTCAGGCTGGGGAGGGGCACACACATAAAACATAAACACACACAATTTGATACAGCCACAGACGCAGAAAAGCTGTGTGTCTGGTCCAAAGAATTTCATTTCTGGACCACGTAAAGCTTGGAGGATACGAGAGCTCTTCAGGTTCTCACCAGCAGCTTCTTGTGTAAAGGGCGAACACGTTCTCACGGGGCTGCCTCACAGCACCTGTCAGGGCACATCTGATCCTGTCAGCGGGGGATTCTCATGTCTGGCACCATCTACCACCTCAGAGGGAACATGGGAGCAGAAGGAGCCGGCCTAGGACCCCGAGATGTGCTGGGTCTCTCCTCCATCCCCACCAGTCCCAAGTGGACACTTGGGCTACTATTCAGTCCCTTCCCTGGGCTTTTCTGACCCCAAATCTGAGGCCTGCGTTTTGTAGAGCGACACGCAAGCACACTTTCTCACAGTTAGACGGACGCCAGATATCTGATGATAACATCGCAGATGTGACCGAGTTCTGATTGTGCCTTCTCTAATGTCTGCCGTTTCAGTTCCTGGCGTTCGTTTTTGCTGTTTGATAAGAGGTCTTCCGCCTCCCCAGACGTGTCTCTGTCCCCTAATTACTTTGCACTTAGCCACCCACTTGGTGCAGAGGGCGACCCTGTAGCTGACTTCTCATCAGGACTTCAATCACCCGTTCACGTATCTCAACCGCGTCGCCTCATGGTCCTCTATTTTCATGTATCTCCACATGCGTCTTTTTCCCAGTTTCTATTTGCTATGCGAGGCTCTGATTGGGATTCTGCAGCCTCCTGCAAGCTGGCTTCTGTCTTTCGGCTACTGCTCCATCTCTTTGAGATCATCTCATTATGCGAAATAATTTCAGGCTGCTTTGTGCTTCCTTTGATCCAGAAATCTGTCCATGAAGGTCCAGCTCCTTTCACTAGCGAATAGCAAATGCTATTTAGAAAAACCCATATCCAGCCCGTGGAGTGTCGGCACTCTTGTCCCTTCTTAGGGGACAAAGCTGGGGGATACACACATGTGTGTGCACACACAATGCACATACATGGGCACATACACATGCTTATGTAATGCACATGCACATACATACTCTTCCCTGGAAACTCTTTCCCTGGGAGGTTTAAACAAATGCCAACCCCCGTCCTTATAAGATCACCAGTGACAAACCAAAGTATGACTCCAAAGTCAAACTTGGGGAACCAATGGGGTGCTTAGACTTACAGAATGTGGATACGGGACTACTTACAGGAGGGTGGGTGACTCCAACGCAGACGCACCATCTAACAGTCTTACCCCAACACGGATGAAGATTCCCCCTCTACCAGTTAATCTCCCGCACTTTATATACACTGGTGCCTCCTCCGCCCAGTTGGCTATGTGCATTTAGGACGCTGTTGCATACAAATAAAAGGCCAGAGAGCCTGAGGACCCTCCCTATCCCTTTCTTCTGTGAAGGAATCAACAGCCAATAAGCCCGATCTTGGGAAACTCCTGTAAACAGCTACAGCTTCCAATGTAGTTTCAGTTCTGCAGTAGTTCTAAATAGTAGTTACAGTTCTAATGAATACGGTGACTGTCATGCTGGCAGAATAACGCTCTACAACACATACCATGTGTACATTCATTACACACTCACACTTCATATCTGTGTTTCTATAGCTACAGTGGAAACTGCAAGCTCTCTGGTTACAATCCTCCCCAAAAGGGTCGTCCATTTCCTTTCCATCTTGGGCTGCTGGTCTATATTGTCCTCTAGCCTCTCCTCCAGGAAGAGAAGGGGACAAAAGTCAAACATTGGGTCAGTTTAGGGCTCCAGCAGCCCAGTCTCTGAGTAGTCCTGCCTTCTCTCTCTATGGGGAAACTGAGGCTCAAAGCGTGATTACCTGCCAAGGTCTCATGTAGAAGGTCTGCCTATCCTAGTTCACCCAGTTTGCACTTACTCATCCCTGGGGGTTCTATTACAACCCTGGGAGGTCCCTAGCATAGCCTGGGTTCAACTTCACATAATGAGATGGTCTCAAAGAGATGGAGCAGTAGCCGAAAGACAGAAGCCAGCTTGCAGGAGGCTGCAGAATCCCAATCAGAGCCTCGCATAGCAAATAGAAACTGGGAAAAAGACGCATGTGGAGATACATGAAAATAGAGGACCATGAGGCGACGCGGTTGAGATACGTGAACAGGTGATTGAAGTCCTGATGAGAAGTCAGCTACAGGGTCGCCCTCTGCACCAAGTGGGTGGTTAAGTGCAAAGTAATTAGGGGACAGAGACACGTCTGGGGAGGCGGAAGACCTCTTATCAAACAGCAAAAACGAACGCCAGGAACTGAAACGGCAGACATTAGAGAAGGCACAATCAGAACTCGGTCACATCTGCGATGTTATCATCAGATATCTGGCGTCCGTCTAACTGTGAGAAAGTGTGCTTGCGTGTCGCTCTACAAAACGCAGGCCTCAGATTTGGGGTCAGAAAAGCCCAGGGAAGGGACTGAATAGTAGCCCAAGTGGCTTAGGGGACCCCGTCGGCATTGCACCTGGGCAGCTGGCCCAGTGGGTGCTCCACAGCCTCCCCCTTGGCCTGGCCTGCCCTCTGCTGGAGACACTAAGAACTGCAAAATGAGGAGCAAGCAGCTTTGCAGATAACTACAGGTGGTAACTGCTTATGAAGTTCTCAGAGATCCGCAAATGCAGGGATTCCCAAATTTAGCAAGGCCACAATACACAAAGTCAGGACACACAATATATACTCCACCAGCAACTGGAAAATAAACTTGGAAGTCAATACCATTTGTTTGTACCAACTGTGAGGATAGTACATTGACTTCTTTTTGTTGTTACTTTAAACCATCGATTATTTTCAGTTGGGTCTGAAAGTCCACATTTAAAGATATTTTCATTTCCAGAACTTCCTTGATGTAGATCTAGACCGTGTCATCTCTTATCACCTTTCCAAAGCGGATCTCCCTTCCTTCCTTCCTTCCTCCCTCCTCCCTCCCTCCTCCCTCCCTCCTACCTCCCTCCCTCCCTCCTTCCTTCCTTCCTTTCTTCCTCCCTCTTTCCCTCCTTCCTTCCTCCCTCCCTCCCTCCTTCCTTCCCTCCTTCCTTCCTCCCTCCCTCCCTCCTTCCTTCCTTCCTTTCTTCTTCCCTCCCTCCCTCCTTCCTTCCTTCCTTTCTTCCTTCCTCCCTCCCTCCCTCCTTCCTTCCTCCCTCCCTCCCTCCCTCCCTCCCTCCCTCCTCCTCCTCCCTCCCTCCCTCCGTCCCTCCTTCCTTCCTTCCTTTCTTCCTCCCTCCTTCCCTCCTTCCTTCCTCCCTCCCTCCCTCCTTTCTTCCCTCCTTCCTTCCTTCCTCCCTCCCTCCTTCCTTCCTTCCTTTCTTCCTCCCTCCCTCCCTCCCTCCCTCTCTCCTTCCTTCCTCCCTCCCTCCCTCCCCCTCCTTCCTTCCTTCCTTCCTTCCTCCCTTCCTCCCTCCTTCCCTTCCCTCCCTTCTTCCCTCCCTTCCTCTCTCTCTCTCTCCTTCCTTCCCTCCCTTCCTCTTTTCTTTTCTTCTGTTTTTCAAGACAGGATTTCTCTGTGGTAACTCTTGCTGTCCTGTAACACACTCTGTAGACCAAGCTGGCCTCGAACTCAAAGAGATCCTCTTGCCTCTGCCTCCCAAGTGCTGGGATTAAAGGTGTGCATTATCACCGCCCAGCTGAACTTTCTCTACAGATTCTGGGTAGAGAATGGCAACTCATTCTCTCAGAATTTTTAAGACTGAGAAAGCCTTGCTCTTTTTGAATTTTGATTTGAGCCAGATCTTGCTATGTAGTCCAGATCTCAACCCTCCCCCTGGGGTTACACATGTAGGCCACCACATTCACTTCCTTACAGATACTGATTGGCTCATCTCTTGGGCCTGGACCAATCAGAATTCTTTGGAGTATCAGGAGCCACAGCCCTGGACCCAATGGTACCTATGGGCCCTAACCCCTAGGGGCCCTCCTGTGTGTCCCTAGTGCACCCTTTCCCCTGCCACCCTGGGGCTCCCGCGGGTCCATCTTGTCCTCTTCCTGTTTGAGAATGCTGGACATCTTGCCATAGAGTGAGCAAAATGTCTTCTGCCTGCACTGTGTGCCCAAGGAGTTCAGATGAATATGCCTCTGGGGTGTACAGAGAGCAGGCCAGGGCAGTCCTCAGAGAAATCAGGAGGTGGCAGTGGGGACCAGGATGGTGATGGACTGGAGTTCAAGGTGAGGAGAGGGCTGTAAACCCCTGACCTGAAGCCAGAGGAGCCAGGCGGTGGGGTGGGTGGGTGGGCAGGACATTGGTCATCCCTGGCCCTGGAGGGGAACAGAGGTGGCTTAGGGTAGAGTGTCTTCTGAGTGGATGCTGGTAGCCTCTTCTTAGGTTTCCCGCCTCTGCATGTGTTGCCCTTCAGCTGATGAAACTCAGATGTCCGATAAGCAGCTCCCACATCAGGAGAGCGGGGCAGATAAGGACCAGAGGCCACAGTGCAGGATTTATCTGTAGAGCTGCATCTGATAGAGCAACAAACCCTCTGCTGGGACACTTGGTACTGTCCTCCACCAAGGCTGATCCCCACTCTGACAAGGTGACCCTCTCCCCCAGACTGTTCAGGAAAGCTGGGCCTGAGGACTGCAGGACTCGGAGGACTTAAGATGAATGACACTGCTACCCATTGTACCTCCTTACTCCTTTTGGGGTGACTTACAGACACCATCTCCTGTCTTGTGTCCCTCTTGGGAAATGTGTCAGAGTATGTCAACATGTCATTCCAGATGACACTGACCTGGGAGCCTTCTGAGACCTCCTCTGCATCCCTGGGCACGGGACAGGCCTCCATCCCAACAGCTGGAAGGATTACTATCGCAGTGATATAGGAGACTCAGCTGAGACGGACCCTAGGTGCAGTGCTCATCCACGGTGGAAGCCCTGGGGGCCCTAACACACAGAGCAGCCCTGGTGGGCACCAAGCAGAGACCAGTTGGATCTTAGAACTCTGCCGTCCATAGCCAGAAACACCAAGATTGTGCAGGGTACGTGTGGCTGGTCCTCTGGCTGTGCACTCCACCTCGTGATCTGTGCCAGCAGAAGGGCATCTGGGTGGTGGGGGCACACTTTCCACGCGGGCCTTCGATCCAAATCATCATTTCCTCCATGTCTAGGTTGGAGGGTGCTGTGCCCTTCCTCTCACGTGCTCTTGACTGGAAAAATAAAAGGGCAGAGAACAGCAGAAGTGTAGAGACGAGCAGAGAGTCAAGGTAAAGTCCTTTCCCAGAGCCCCTGACACCTGTATGTCACCATGTACAGAGTAATGGAGCCATGACCTTTGTGATCTGGAGCACCAAGACCCCAGCCTCCTGGGCTGAACCTACCCTCCAGCTCATGGGTCCTGACTCCATTCTGGACTCAATACTCTGCTAACTCCAGTCCAGGCCTGGCTCTCAGCTAGACTCAAACTGCACCCCTCACTGCTTCCAGATGTTGAAGCTGCTGCTGCTGGCCCCGTTCCTCCTGGCTGGTCTGTTGCATGCAGCCCCTCGTAAGTCCTGTCTTGAGCCCTCCCTGTTCCCCTCTCTGGTCTTCACAGACCACAGGCTATGCTGGAGTTTGGAGAATCCAGGGATAGCTGCATCAGAACAGGGAGGGGAAGGCAAGCCTGAGTGGTGAGGTTGCCCTTTGTCCTTCTCCAGGTCCCGCTGAGGAGCGAGTGGGCATCGTGGGGGGACGTGAGGCTCCTGAGAGTAAATGGCCCTGGCAGGTGAGCCTAAGAATTAACTTCAACTTCTGGATGCATTTCTGCGGGGGCTCCCTCATCCACCCACAGTGGGTGCTCACTGCAGCACACTGTGTGGGACCGTGAGTTTTCCTGAGCCTGGCACGGTGGGATGGTTGGGATCAAGATCCCTCCCATGGTCCCTGGTGTTCCTGAGGCTTCGATATTCAGGTCCAGGCTACAGCCTCCCACGCAGGGCTGTGTTCTTGCAGGCACATTAGCAGACCAGAGCTCTTCCGGGTGCAGCTTCATGAGCAGCAACTATACTATGCGGACAAGTTGCAGTATGTGAACCAGATCATCGTGCACCCCAACTATTACACGGTCCAGGGTGGGGCAGACATTGCCCTTCTGGAGCTCAAGGACCCCGTGAATGTCTCCAGCCATGTTCACCCCATATCCCTGCCACCTGTCTCGGAGATCTTCCCCTCAGGGACTTCGTGCTGGGTGACAGGCTGGGGTGACATTGATAACGGTATGTGGCCGGGGTGGCTGCCAGTTAGATGGGCAGGAACCAGGTCTCTCTCAGCCCCGACACTGAAGGGGGAGCACGGGTTCCCAGGGCTAGCCAGGGATGGTTCTGATGAGCTTCCCCACAAGGCTGTGCTTCTCTCACTCCAGAACCCCTCCCACCACCCTATCCCTTGAAGCAAGTGAAGGTCCCCATTGTGGAAAACAGTCTCTGTGATCAGAAGTACCACACAGGCCTCTACACAGGGGACAGTGTTCTCATTGTCCGTGATGACATGCTGTGTGCTGGAACTACCAAGAGAGACTCCTGCCAGGTGGGTCCTTCGTCCCCCCTGCACCCCATTCTACCCAGTCTCCTTATGGAGTACTAACCTGTCTTCCCCTAGGGTGACTCAGGGGGGCCGCTGGTCTGCAAAATGAAGGGCGCCTGGTTGCAAGCAGGTGTGGTCAGCTGGGGTGAGGGCTGTGCAGAGCCCAACCGTCCTGGCATTTACACCCGGGTGACGTACTACTTGGACTGGATCCACAGCTATGTCCCTGAGAACTCCTGAGCTGCCTCCCGCATCAGGGAAGAACCAGGCCCCTGCTGTCTTTAACTAGCTGCTTCCTGCCCAGGTGGAACCCTGCCTTCTTGTTCTGTCTCCCCTGTCCTTCTGGTTCTCCCTCTGTCTGGGTTCTCTACCAGTCTGTCCTGAACCTGAACCCCTGGCCATTCCTGTCCCCTTTGCCTCCTGTCCCGGTGCACCCTCTGGGTGCTTATCCTCTGCTGTGGCTCATTAAATACATGAAAACAGCCATGGGGATTGCTGTGCTTCTCATTGTGGGCATTGCTGGGGGCAAATGGAGTGTCCTGACAAGACTGTACACGGTGCCCTCGCTGGAGCTGTAGGGTCCTAGCCCAGAGGTCTGGCACACTGTAGTGGGCTGGGGGTCATTCCCAGCCCCTGTCCCTAAGACTGACCTCTTTCCACACAAGCTCACTTTAAAAAAAATTAGTTTTAAACACATGTTAAATGTGTGCTTGTTTAATACATGCGTGCCACAGTGCATGTGCGGAGGCCAGAGGACAACTGTGTGGGGTCCGTTCTCTCCTTCCACCCTTATGTGGGCTCTGGATATCTAACACGGGTCTTTGACAGGCTTTCGTGGCCAGCACCTTTGCCCACTGAGCCATCCTGCCTGCTCATAAGCTCATTTCTTTTATGTCTCCATGTCCTTAAGAGACATGGAGGGGCCAGGTAGTGGTGGTGCACGCCTTTAATCCCAGCTCTTGGGAAGCAGAGGCAGGCAGATCTCTGTGAGTTTTAAGGCCAGCCTGGGCTCCAGAGTGAGTTCCAGGACAGCCTGAGTTACAACAGGAAAACCCTGTCTCGAAAAACCAAAAACCAAAACCAACCAAACAAACAAACAACAACAAACATGGACACCCTTAAAAGATCAATGTAGAAGGAAGCCTGACTCACTGCAATTGGGCCAAGAAACAAGGCGTGCTCAGCTGCACTGCACCCCCAATCAGGTGTTGCTCTGGCATCTACCCTGCAGTGGCAAAAGAGTTCTTCTTTGCCTCATTGATGGCTTTGTGGCTGCCCTGATATGAACACCCTGAATCTTGCCTTCCACCACACTCTGAGTCTAGGTCATTACTGCTCCTGCTGCCCAGAATCCCATGTGGTGGGGCCTGGGGATGTAGCTCAGTTGGTAGTGTTTACCTAGCATGCAGGACCCTTAGGTTCGCTCCCCGCCGCCATATTAACCAGGTGTCGCTTATACCGGCAGTCCCGGCTCTGGGGAGGTGGAGACTTGAAGGTCATCCCTATCTACATATTGAGTTTGAGGCAAGCCTGGGATACGTGAGACCCCTATCCCCAAACAATAAAGATCAAAAATAATTTGATGTGGCAGTGCAGTCGGCTGCTACAGTAGACTTCGCTTTGAGATGTTCTCATCTGAGGCGCTTGGGACTTGGGTGTTAATGGCTCTTCCTGCACACACAAATGCCTGTATCTGGAACATTCTGTTAAAGGGAGCTGTTAACCCATGAATGGGCCCCAGTGGGGTGTCCAATCCCTGTTTGTTGTACTGTCAGATTTCATAATCATATACCAGCAATGCTCTTTGTTCCCCTTGTCTGATTTCAGCCATTCTGTGTCAGAGTAACATCCGAAGGGGATGAGGTCTGCATCTTTATGCTTACTGCTGAGGGCTGACCTTTCCCTTTCTTGTATGGAGCCCTCATCCTCGATGGGAAAATGAGGTCAGTTGTCCCATTCAATGTTAGGTGATATCTCTGGGGTCACACTCTTAACTGCTGAGCCATCTCTCTGGCCCCTTAGTTTTAATTTTTAATGTCAAACATAACACATACTCATCACAAAAATGAGCAGTAAAGCTCCAGTAAAGCTGAAGCTCTGTCCCTTGTCCCTCTATCCCACCCATCCCTCTCTCTCAGGGTCACTGTGGATGCTGGGGGCGGGGGCTGTTAAGTGTGGTTAGCCTTCCTTTAGTGGAGGTCATGCGATCTTGGGACATGGACTAGAATTCCTAGGGAGAAGCTAGGGGCAAGGAGGACAGGGGGATGGGCAGATGGGAGGGGAGGGCAGCCTGGCCTGCTGGGTTTATCTGACCCTGGCAGAGAAGCTCAGCTCAGTGTCAGCTGACAGATAAAAGTAATCATTGGCTTCATCTACACATAGGCTAAAGTGGCCAGGCCTAGCTGAGAGCTTTCAGAGGGCAGGACCCAAATCCTCTGTCTCAGTCAGAGGCCAGTGCCTAGGTAAGCAGGCAGGCTACTTTAGACAGATGTAGCCCTGAGCTCTGGCTCTCCAAGGTGTCCGAGTTACAGGAGACTCTGGCAGAGCACTCACCACTCCCCCCTCGTGTGTGTGTGTGTGTGTGTGTGTGTGTGTGTGTGTGTGTGTGTAAGTGTCTCTGGGGCCAGGCTGCTCCTCCCTTGCTTTTCTGACAGGTAGAAACAGAAGACACTCTGTCACACATGGATGGGGTTTTAGTCTGGATAGCAGACTGGGATAGAAGTGTTGATGGCTTTGCAAGAAGCCAGGTACCAGGTGGGGAGATTAGGTCTGCAAATACCAAAAGCAAATGGAGGTGGGGACAGGTAAGGGACCCTGAAGTCCTCCCCTGTGGGAAGCTGGGGATAGTTCAGAGGGTCAAGACTCCAGAGGATCTGATTCTGTGAAAACTGAGTGACATCAGGCTCCTGGGTTGGGTGGGATGGCCTGTAAGAACATGTGGCTCCCTTCCCTCCACTGTCTGCCATATGTTCTAATACATTGGCAGCCAGGTCCCATGTTCTCACGTTCCCTGTCAGGTGGGGAGACCAGTCACACAGGGTGGGCTGATAGCGTACTTGTTTGTCACTAGGTCAAACATTTAGCATGAGCTCTTGAGCTGTGAGACAGGTGGGCATGAAGCAGATAAAATTTGCCCTGTGATGTCATATCCCGAAGGAGGATTGGACAACTCTCTACTGTCTGTCCTCAAATCTAAGAGGGGATTCCTGACCTCTAAAGTGTTAGTGGGACTCTCCAACCCTGGCCTGTGATTAGAGCTAGGCAAAGCTCCTGGCTCTGGCCACTGGTCAGCTTTTCATAGGCTCAGATCTGACTCGACTTATCTGGGGTGGAGTGAGGGGACCCAGGGCTGGGTACGAGAGCCAGAACACAGAGAAGGATGAGTTGTCCTAGAGGACTGGCCACTCTGAGGAGCTTTGGAGATGGGAGGGGCATGCCCTGCAGGAGCCCGGGCTGCCCTGCCTCCTCTCCATACTGGGGGAGAGAAGCTCAGGATGTGGTAGGGACAGCTGAGGCCCATCTGTTCCTGTTATATTCTGTGTCCTTGAACTTGTCCCTCCATTGTTCAGGCTGGGTGTAGTCTTCATGTAAGACAACCCCTCCCTGCAGTATAAAACAGGATCAGGTGGGAGCCTGTATCCTCCTCCCTCCTGCCCTACAGCAGGTGTGAGGCCACCCCTACCCAACCCACACTGACCTTCAGTGCTGGGCAGGGAAGGGGAAGACATGTCTCTTCTGTGGGCAGACACCATGGCTCTGGGGCCCTGTGGCTTCCTACTGCTTCTGACTGTTCCTGGTGGGTGAGCTGGCTTGGGATCGGTGTGGCATTGTATTTGTGTCTACCCTGGGGTGGGAGTGGGTCTGCTTCTCCTCCGGACCTCCCCCTGGATCCCTTTATTTCCCACAGCCTCTGGGCTGGAGCTCTGAGGCAGCTGGGAGCCCTGCAGAGGGCTAAGAGTTCGATGAAGTATGGGCTTAGGCAGGCAAAAACCATGTTTCTCATGGTAGGCCTCTGCTCTGCCTGGGCCCCACAGCTGGGTAGCTTGGCCATCACTGCTGGGGACAGGGGGTTGGGGTATGAGTTTGGGTACACCTACAGACCCAGACCCTGGTAAGACCCTCCTCAAAGAGGACCTCTGGGCTGTGAGAGGCCGGGACTGGGCCAGCACTCAGGGCCTCCCAGCTGTTGTTTATGGCCTGTGGCTGGTCCCACCCTGGGATCGGAATGGCAGCTAGCCAGGTCACATCTACCTTGCTGGACCCCACCTACCTGGCTAGATCCTAGCTTTAGCTGCTCAGGATGGGAACATCCACCTTAAGGCTACCTTGGGACCTTGGGGGGGGGCAGTGCCTAGGCCCACAGGACCAAAGCCACTCCCATGGACAGCTCCCCTCATCCTTCTGGAATCTCCCATGAAGCTCTGCACTCAGGTATGTCCCCAACAGATGTTCAGGATCAGAGACTAGTCCTGGCAGGCAGATCCCAGAGGGGCCATGTCAAGGAGGGCTGTATGTGTGACCTGGCCTATGGAGGCCATGCACTCCACAGGCATCCCTGGTTAACCCGACTGATGGGGCTCAGGCCAGCTTCACTTGGGAAGCTTCACCTCTGCCCCATTTGGCTCTTTTGAATCTTCAAGAGCTACTTTGAATCTGCTGTTCAACCTGCTGGCCTCACAGCCCACCCGTTTCTCTGCTGATGTTGCTCTTGGGAAAGAGATTCAGTCATCCAGTCTTCCTTAGGATGTACCTGGTGTTCTGGGGTGGGGGATGTAGTCTGCTTCCATTTCTTTTTATCAGTGTGGACCCGATTTCCAATTTTATTCTGTTGTACAGATTAGGAGTGAAGCACTCCCATATGGGATAGCCTCTGCATTTTTATTTTTGAAAAATTGAGGTGAAATTTACATCAAATTTAGCCATAATACAGTGTAGCATGTGGTGGCATTTAACACGTTTCCAGTGTTTTGTGATATCACATCTATCTGGTTCCAAACATCACTCTGAAAGGAAACCCCATTCTCACTAGGAAGGCATCCCCCAGGCCAGCCTCCCAGGCCTTCGTAGCTCCTGTCACTCTCAGCCCTTTGTCACCCCCTTAATTCCAGGCAGGGAGCTGGTTGCCCCAGCTCCACTGAGCCATCTTTCTAAGGAGCTATGTCCTGTGGGGCACTGTCCAGATGCCAAGATCCACGAACTTACTGCTTCTAGGGCATCGTTATCTCCTGCCCCCACAATGCTTCTGGGAAGGGTCCAGTAGGCATGGAGCAGAGGTGTTTGGAGATTCCCCGAGATGCTAAGGAGTGGGAGTCATGGAGGGCTTCTAGAGGAAAGGCATTGGGCAGAATGCCTGTCTCTGGGATTCTCTAGCCCACAGTGCCTCCTCTGGATCAGAGTGTGGCCAGCCCCAGATTCTGCATGCAGGAAGTCGAATCGTGGGAGGCCATGCTGCCTCAGCTGGCACATGGCCCTGGCAGGCTAGCCTCCGTCTGCAGAAGGTGCATGTGTGTGGAGGGTCCCTGCTCAGCCCAGAATGGGTGCTCACAGCAGCCCACTGCTTCTCTGGGTGAGTGACCTGGGGGGGGGGGCTGACTGCCTGGGCTTATGGGACAGAGACAAGAAACAGAACCTTGGTTAGACTGTGACTTTCCTCAATCAGCCCCAATAGGGGTGGGGCCCCCTCCACATCTGCCAGTACACAGGAGTGCTTACCTTCCATTGGCCTTGTGATGAGCCTGGCCAGATAACCCTTTGTATTGGGAAGTACCCTAAACCCTAGTCAGCCTAAAGTTTTTCTACTTATCTTGCCACTTCTGGAACTGCCTTTTCTGGTTTTAGGCGGTTGCTGGCCCTCAGTGTACTAGACACCTTCCAGCCAGAGGTAGCAGGACCCTAGACTACGGTCCTTGGGCTCCAAAGTATGAGGCACTGCCAGGATCAGGCCCCGTGTTGACAGTAGCAGTTTTTATGCCTAGAGCGGAGGACAAATGGGACACTGGATATGGGCAGGGTGCATGGGTGGTGGGTTAGTCGTTTGAGGGGGACACTGACATCTCCCCTTGCCCTCCAGGTCTGTGAACTCATCTGACTATCAGGTGCATTTGGGGGAGCTGAAGATCACCCTGTCTCCCCATTTCTCCACTGTAAAGCAGATCATCCTATACTCTAGCCCTCCAGGACCACCAGGGTCCAGTGGGGACATTGCCCTGGTGCAGCTGGGCAGCCCTGTGGCCCTCTCCAGCCAGGTTCAGCCTGTGTGCCTCCCAGAGGCCTCAACTGACTTCTACCCTGGGATGAGGTGCTGGGTGACAGGCTGGGGCTATACACAGGAGGGAGGTAAGGAGCCCTTTCTGAAACACTCCCTCATGGGGATAAGGGAAGGCAAGGGTTACCTGGTTGTTGGGTTGGGGAGCTGGAGCCACTGGTGCCACCACTTGCTCCTAGTGGTCACACCTGTCCCTCCTAAAAACCAATCACATATTGGGCTCCACCAAGATCCACATGTCTGACCCATAAACTGGGAGTGACAAGACCAGCAGATAGAAGGCTGGTAACTGCACAATGGATCTGACAGACATCTGGCCACTCCAACAATGCAGGGCTGGTGACTCGGCCTCCCCCAAACTGTCTTCTCTCTCAGAGCCTCTGAAGCCCCCATACAACCTGCGGGAGGCAGAAGTCTCAGTGGTGGATGTAGAGACCTGCAGCCAAGCTTACAGCAGCCCCAACGGCAGCATCATCCAGCCAGACATGCTCTGTGCCCGGGGCCCTGGGGATGCCTGCCAGGTGAGCTGGCTGAGAGCATGGAAGGACAATATACCCTGAAGCATGAGGGGGCCCCCAAGTCCTTGGTATCCCATCTTCATTCTGACCTGTTGTCTTGCAGGATGACTCTGGAGGGCCACTCGTCTGCCAGGTGGCCGGGACTTGGCAGCAGGCGGGCGTGGTCAGCTGGGGTGAGGGCTGTGGCCGCCCTGACAAGCCCGGTGTCTATGCTCGAGTTACTGCCTATGTAAACTGGATACACCAAAACATCCCAGAATCAGGGGGCTCAGGACTGCAAGGGCTCTCCTGGATTCCCCTTCTGGCTGGCCTCTTCCTGCCCAGCCTCCTCCTGCTGCTGGTCTCCGGGGTCCTGATGGCCAAGCGCTGGCTGGGCTCTCCCTCCCAGTCAACTTCAGACCTCTGACTCAGGTGTCACAACCCAAGCGTATTTTTTTAAATAAGTTAGTGTTTATTCATCTTCGCATTGCCCCTCCCCTCCCCTTATCTTTGACTTAGGAAGCCAAGGTTTCTGCATGAGATTATTGCAACATTTAACCTGAATTTGTGAAACAGATGACACAAAGCAAATGGATGTCAAATGGATGTCAAGGCCAATGGCCTGGGGCGGACGGGAAGCCCCCACTCAGTTGGGACTTCGATGTCTTATTGCACGGGCCAGCACTCCTTGGCAGCGTGGCCCTTCCCAAGGTCCCTGGGAAGTTTCTAGACCATCTAAGAGGATGGAATGGGGAGATGGGTGGTGTGAGAGCAAAGGACGCTGAGTGGTGGACAAAAACAAGACTGTCAGTGAAGGCTGTGGTGGCTGCAGGGCCAAATGTCCGCCCACCGGGACACAAGGGTCTCAAGCGTGTGCTCCCTGCGGAAACCAGTGTCGTGCAGATGGAGCTGCGGTGCCCTCCTGCCCATGAGGAGTTTCCGGTCCTTCTCAGGACATAGCCTCTCCCCCTGAGATGCTGACCTGGTCCTGGCACGACTTCAGATGGTGGTAGTTAAAACTCAGGAAAACCCAAACCTGGATCACCACGAGGGAGGCTCGTGGGGCCCGAGGCTGCTCCTGCGACACGGTGCAGAGACTGAGTGTCTGCTGCCTCTCCCGGGATGACATCTTCTCCGGGTCCCTCTGCCTCGGTGGGGCCTGAGGCGGGGTCCGCTCATGGCCCTGACCGGGGCTACCACCCTGCAGGGAGCCACCAACCCCAAAGCCAAAGCCCTGTGTACACGCAGCTCAAGCTACACAGGCTCAGCTCCACTGTCATCTGGGGCAGGGGTGGCTGGGGGAGACCCTGGTTTCTTCAAGGGGGTCTGGGGCACAGTGAGGTACAGTCCTTGCCCCTTCTCTGGGGGGTCACCAGAGGGCATGGAAAGTTCAGTTTCATGGTGCACCAGAGGCACTATAGCCCCCGAGGAGGGAACTCTGGGTTCTGGGGTCACACTTCGGTCACTGTCCAAGTAAGAGTCTCCACCAGGTCCCACTATGTCCAGAGGCTCGAAGGCAAAGTTGGGGACGGTCAGATGATCTGCCCGGCAGGAAGCCTGGGCCCAGCGCTCACCCTTGGCTACAGGGTCCCCTCCAGTGCCTGGGCCCTCTGTGGACTCCAGGCAGTCCCTGTGGAGGGCGGCCTCACAGGATGGGGTTCGGCGCCTCAGGGTGGTGTTGCCGCCTTCAGCGGCAGGGGGCCTGGAAGAGCCCTCGTCCTCAGTGGGAGGCTCAATGGAAATACATGGAGGGCTCATCTTCTTCTTCCTTCGTGCCCCTAGAGCTGGCTCCAGCTCTGAGGCCCGGCCCCTCGGCTCCCCAGACTCTAAGTGGCTATCTCCACTCTCCAGTTCCACCGAGGGCCACCGCTGTGGATCTGCCCGGCCTGGTTTATCCAGGAAGCTCTGAGCATCTACACTGCAGAGCCTGCGTGGGTCCCGCCCACTGCCCACTGTGCCTTTGGCAGCAGGGGAGGCCGTTGGGGAGGCCTCTGGGCTGTGGGGTTCTGTAGCCGGCCAGGAGTGGGCTGAGCTGGTGATGTGGCTGACCTCCTCATCTGCTGGGTCTGCGGCTTCAGCCTCATCCCCTCCCAGTGTGGGAGGGCGGCTAGAGATGCAGCGCTGCCCAAAAGTGTGCTTACGGGTACGGACGCTGGCTGGCCGTGGAGAGCAGGGGGGCGACCGCAGGGAGCCCAGGGACACCTGCCTCATGGAGGTGTGTGTAGCGGGCTCTGTGTAGTCTGGGGTGCTATCTTCCTCAGGGTTGTCAACCTGCCCTTCCAGGGACTCGGTGTGCATCGCCTCCTGAAATGGCACAGAGGTCCAAGTTAAAGACCCTGTCAGGCACCCAGCAGTCAGGCACCTTCTTTCCCATGTGGGCCCTGGGAAGGTCAGGGTTGGCAATACCCTAGGTGGCTCTCGTCCCCCAGGCTGGGGACTCAGGGCAGGGTAGACTGGGAGCTGTTGATGTGAACATCCCAGACTCTGGCCTTACCCACTGACCTAAGAGACTTCAGAGGAAGAATCTGCTACACTGCAGGCTCATAGAGAAGAGGCCTGGGGATCAGAGCTCCTAGAGTCAGAGTCTTTCAGGGCCCCGGGAACCTTAAAGGGTTTAGGTTACCTCCTCCCTCTTGAGACCCACAGCCCAAGGTGGTACCCTAAGAACAGGAAGTTCCCAAGAGCTTCCACGTTCTAAGAGGCTCTTGCGCCACGCAGTGGGAGCTGAGGGTAAGGACAGGCAGAGGCTATGGACCAGGCTGAGTGGCGTGAGCACATCAACCACCGTGGGGGCCTGAGTCTTCCACCTAAGAGAGGGACTTGAGTCCCATGAGGTGCTCTGCTATTACAGCAGGCCTGCTGATGGGACACGCTGAGCTACCTGGTTAAGGACCCGAGACCCACTGAGCAGAGATAGGAAACTCCAAGTCCAGTGATATGTGTAGCACGTATGTTGCAGCCTTGCAACCTCTCCAAGTGGGGAAAAGGAACCCAAAGGCCTGTGGGATGCAGTTTTCCCTTACCTGTCTGCAGAGTATCCGTGAGAGGCTCAGAGAGCGGGGTGTACCTCGAGGTGAAAGGGCGTGAAGGGGGTCGCTGACCCTGGCTGGGGAGGATGCAGCTGATAGGACCTGGAAGGAGGCACGGGGCTCCAGGGGTGGCGAGTGAGCAGAGTGGACCGGGCCTGGGGTAGGGATACATCTGAACTGTGTGGCCTGGGGATATGGCCCCCATCTTTCCTCCCGCCCTCTCTGCCATGCTGTCAAATTTCCCGCCGGCCCATCTTCCCTGCCCTGTCCCATTTCCCTACTGTCCCTGCCAGAGTCCATACCTGAAGGGACACTACCTGTGTAGGTCTCCATCTCTACTTCCTGCAGTGGGTGAGGGTGTGGGGCAGCGGCGGGAGCCACAGGCCGGAACATGTAGCTGTCATTGGGCAGCGAGAGCATCCTGGACACAGATACTTTGCGCACAACCAGAAGGTTTGGGGTGTCTGGATGGGTACCCGGGCTTTCCTGTGGTGAAGGAGGCTGCTTATCAGCTCAGCAGTACCCCCAGAAGCCCCGGGAACACCCTAGGTCCCCAAGAAGCCTTACCTGCGCTGCAGGTGGGGGCTGGGCTGTGGACCCCTGTGCCATCTCCAGCTCGATCTCAGCATCCATCTCAGCATCCTCCCGAGCCTCCTTGTTGCTCTCCTCCAGATGCTTCATGAGTACAGCCACCACCACATTGACCAGCACGAACTGCGCAACCAGCACGAAGGTGACGAAGTAGACGGGGGACAGTGCAGGCAGGTAGCTGAGGCAGTGCTTGTCCTCACGCGCACATTCACGCAGAGTGTCCTAGGGTGGGCGGCAGGGTCATGGCTCTGTCTTCCTTCTCTGTTAGAGCCAGGAGTGGGGAGGGGCACCCCCGCAAGTACCTTCATGATCCCATTCCAGTTGTCCCCAGTAGAAACTCGGAACAGTGTGAGGAAGGCCATGCCAAAGTTGGTGAAGGTGGCGTGCCTGCTCAGGCCCTCGCAGGGATTGTCCTCGCTGCACTCTGCAAGGAGAGTCCCCTCCTATTCAGAGCACTCCTGCCTCTGTGGGACTGGGACAAGGTCAGCAGACTACATCCCGTGTGGGGCTGGCTGGGGTGTGTGTGTTTGGAAGCCGGGCCCGGGCCTCTGTTCTGCACTGACTTGTCCTCAGGAGACAGCACCATCTCAACTACTAAGCACCTTCAGAAGCCCCCAGGCCTGGCCTCTCTGCTCATGGCTGGTAGATACCAATAAATGGGGCTCCCTGGGGAACACCAGACATATCTTGGAGGTCTTGGAGGCAGAGAAGAAAGGATTCAAGTATTTGTTGTGATTGTGTGTGTGATGCCTGGATGGCTCTCAGGATGGGCAGACAACAGGTTCTGAGAACCTGCATGGCCTCTGTCCAGTTGGGGCATGGGAAGGCCTCAGAAAATCCCCATAGCTAGTAGAAGGATCCAGAAGCAAGTGAGCTTTCTATGGAGAATTCCCAACATGCCCTAGCCTAGACAGGATAAGGTCTCAGACTTGTCTAAGGTAATAATTCGGAAGACACATTGCTGGCGACATTTCCTGGGGACAAAGTTCAGGGTGAGGCACGGGCATGTGCTAGTGTAAGCATGTCTTCCAGTGTACACACTCACCCTAGAACGAGGCCCTGCCTGGCTGGAACCACAGATCCTGGAGCATGCTTCTGAACAGACATGTCTGTGTGCACAGGTTGAGTGTGTGTACCTGCTCTAAGCACTGGCCTGGTGAGCTGAAGGTAAATGGGGGGTCAGGCAGTCTGAGGACACACCAGGAGGCTCGCGGCCTACCTGGTTTAGGCCAGTGCCTCACATTCTCCATAAACCTCTGGGGAGATGAGGTGGAACAGACACAAGAGCCACCTTCCTGAGGGTGTGTATCATCTTGTGGGAGAGGCACAGAGAAGCCACACTCACCTAGTCTCCCAAAGAGCTCCACTCCCAGGGCAGCATAGATAAAAAACAGGAGCATGAAAAGAAGACCAAGGTTCCCTACCTACACAAGAGAGAAGCAGAATAATGTCAGCCCCATGCTGGCCCGCCTCTGCCCTGCCCCACCACTGCCGTCCCTGGGAAGTGGCCTCAGCTACAGTTCCATTTCAGTCCCATGGCCTTCCTGGACCTAGAGTATCACCCATCCTCAGATCTCTGTCCTGGCCCAGCATCCCTCTGCAATCCAGCCTCTTCACCTCTGTGGTTCCCAATACCTACTTTGTTCTCTCAATTGCCCCTGGGAGCTGCTCTACCCTCTGCATGGATCCCCAAGGCCAAGAGGGTCCCTCTCAGGGACCATGCCTACTCCATGCAGAGGTTACCTCAGGCTTAGAGTCCCTACACTTGGCTGGTGCTCAGTGGACAGGAGTATCAGCAGGGATCTCATATAATCACTACCACAAGAACCTGCCAGCCCCCGCACCTGCACACACCACACCCCAGCATCTGCTCCAATCCCTAGGCAGGGCATTACCCAGGCTTCCCTCCCCAACCCCAGACAGTAAAAATGGTGGAAAGTCACTCAGAATGGGGCTCAAAATGCTGCTGAGGCCAACATGTGTCAGGCAAGATGGAGTCGGGCAGTACAGAGGCCGGAGAGTGGGCATATGGGCATGAGGGCACGTTAGACACAGGTGAGGGGGTTGAGTGAGTAGGAGCTAGGTGGACAGGAACATGCTGATTGGTGGCCTGTCAGCTGGAGGACAGGGCACAAGTGGAGGGGTAGTCAGGGAGCAGGCTGGGCTGTGAAGAGGGTTCCTGTCTGGTGCAGATGGGGCTGGACACTGCAGATGTACCCTGCAGTCCAGGGATAGGAAGGACCAGGGCAGGGCTGATGGTGCAGAAAGTTAGGATACTGGTTTGTATTGGCTCAAAAGCCACTACCTGAGTCCTCTGTCCACTGGCAAGCTCACCTTGGTGGCCTTGCTGTGGCCCCTTACCTCCCATGTGCACCAGCTGGGCAGGCACCAGTCACTAATGCTCTTGCCCAGAACCTGAGGCCAAGGTGGGGTACCATCTCCAACCTCTTCCAGGTGAGCTGAGCCAAACATTCGGGCATTACCCTGGCCTCAGGACAAAGCAAGCAAGCAAGGGACATGTGCCATGCCTTCCCTGAGGCCTGTCACCTGAAGGCGTGTGGTGGCCTTCAGGAGTGCTGGACCCCAACCTACCTGAGGCAGAGCTTGAACCACGGTATCCAGCAGGGCACGCATGCCTGTGGCCATCTTCAGTAGCTTCAGCACTAGGGCAGGAGCCGAATGTCAGCAGGGCTGAGCTGACCCGACAGCACCCTGGGACACCAGTCCTCTTTACTCTCTATCTACAGACCAGGGTTCCTTCTAGCTGCAGGCATCAGCTAAGGATGGAGCCTGCCTATAGCCCATCCTGCTGGGTCTGGGGGTCTCCTAATGATAGCCTAGGTAGACCCTGGAGGGCACACAGAGGCCACCTACCACGGGCGATGCGAAGCACACGCATGATGCGGATGATGGTGGGGTTGATGGGCAGGGCAGCATTCATCTCAATTTCCTCCAGCGCAATGCCCATGATGGACAGGAGGACTATGGCCAAATCCAGCTGGTTCCACCTGGCCAGCCATGGGTGAAGCTTAGTGTGGCCACAGCTTGGAGTAGCTGTAGCCCAGCCAAAACTCACCTATAAGGGAAAGGCGCCTCCTCCCTATCACCCGCAGCCTGTCCCAGGCCACCTGCAGCCCCGACCTGCCCTGCCTCCGAGACCACACACCTGTCCTTGAAGAACCTCCGGAACCCAAAGGCCACCAGCTTCAGTGCGGCCTCAAACACGAAGACGATGGTAAAGACGTAATTGCAGTACTTGAGGGCCTCGTCCAGAGACTAGGGACAGAGGAGAGGCTAGCTGAGGTGCCCTGTGGCTCCCGGCTGCCCCATCTTTTGTCTCCCTGAGTACCAACTTCATGACGCCTGTGGCATGCCCGAGGTCATCACCTGATGACCCTGTGAGCAGGCTGATGACTTAGGAGAGGGAGGAACCAGGATGTTCCGTCCTCAGCCCTGATGGATAGATGTTTTTTTTTTTTTTTCTGAAGGCCAAGTGTATTCCCATCAAAAGGCTCTGCAGTAGAGACCCCGCACTCCCCGAGGGGTGCAGAGAAAGTCCTTCAGCATATCCATGGAGGGTGATGAGAAGGACAACGGCCCCCAGCCTTCAGGTCTCCGGCTACCCCCTCTTGCTTTGGTGTTCACACAGCAGTGTCTACACTTGGAGGCAGGGCCTGGTGAGTTTCAGCTTCTAGTCTTGTGTTGGAACACAAGCTCTGTGTCCCTCCCACCCCTGCTGGGGCCCTCTTCCCAGTCCAAGCCCTGCCTCTGGCCACCTTGGGCTGGTTGTAGTGCTCCATGGACATGGTGATGACATTGAGGCAGATGATGAAGGTGATAAAGAGGTCCAGGTAGTGGCTGGTGCACAGCGAATGGATGGAGCGGCGCGTGTGTGAATAGTCTGCGTAGTAGGGCCGGCGCTGGGCCTCTGTGGAAAAGGGAACCACTGAGCCACCTGGAAGCTGAGAAATTGCCGGTGCCCTCCCCCCTTTCACATCAGAGACCCTGTCCTTATTCTGGAATACAAAGGGTGTGGAAGTGGCCCAGGCAGGGCCTCAGATGGGCTGGGTAGCCCCTAGGACCAGCGCCAGGCTGGGGGAGGGAAGATTCTTTTTTAGAAAGAGGTGGTTCCTGTGAGTCCATGGTACCCAGGGGGCAGGACTAGAGCTCCCAATAGTATCCAGGGGGGACGAACCATCCTAGCCTACCTGAGTCCCTGCCTAGACCCTATTCTTCTGTGGCTTAGTCTGGGGAGCAGGAGGGACTGTCCTTTTCATCGGCCATGTGCTGACATTAGGGTTTAAGACACATTCTCTGCAGGCTCCACTTGGACAGAGATGACACAAGCCATCCATGGTCCCTTCAGTGGTCCCTTTCTCCCAACCTCCAAGGGTCCATAGTGACTGCCTGTGGCCTGGGATGTGCTCACCCCAGCCAGCCTGAGGCTGTTGTAAGGACAGGAGGCCACCTTGGGGTGTCCCTCCCCACATGCATCCCCACAAGCTTATCTACACTAAATGCTGTGCCTGCAGCAATCCTCTTAGAGGACTCCAGTGCAGTTAAGGAGTCCCATTGGTGAAGGTTTCAGACACCCACCCTGTATCCCAGAACCAAACTCAGCCTAGACCCATACACTCAGGGGCTGAAGGCCAGGGCCTGGAAGAGCAGGACCTGATGGCGACCATCCCACCCTGGACCCGCATGCTCCTCAGCCCAACATGCAGTCATCAGCGAACTCAGCTCAGTGCAAGCAGCCAGGGGGGCCGACAGCTGAGACACCAGGGAGCAGCCACAAGCCTCGGGGAACAAGGATGGACCTTGTACCCTGGGCACCATGGATGTGTGCACATGCTAGCCACGAGGAGGGCCAAGCAAGGGCAAGGGCAGCTACATGGACATTGGTGGGCAAGCTGTTGCCCTTCCTCCCACCCTGTGGCACCCAGCACCCTGGCACTTGTACCCCACCCTAAGGTGGCCCCTGGAGGCCTATGACGCCCGTCTTTCCCACTGCAGCAGCAGCAGCAGCAGCAGTAGCAGCAGGCTGAGCATGCAGAGCAGGGCAGGTACCTGGGT
This sequence comes from Cricetomys ansorgei, assembly GCA_026225945.1. NCBI lineage: Eukaryota > Metazoa > Chordata > Mammalia > Rodentia > Nesomyidae > Cricetomys > Cricetomys ansorgei. Next base: position 6,757,398 of record JAMJFZ010004061.1, read on the forward strand.
TGGGGAAAGTGCCTGGAAAAACAAGGACATGTCTGAGTGGTTGTGGGGGGGGGCCACTGTGCGGGAAGCCCTCCTTGCTCCCAAGCTAGGGCCCACTGTCCTGTCTCTCCAACTCATGAGGGGTCTGGGAGTGTCCCAGCTATCTCCTGAGCCCTCGTGGGGTACCCTGCATCCTGCCATGGCAGGTGCCCAGCTGCTCACTCCTGTTGGCCCCTCTTCCAAGGCCTGGCCCCCATGCAAGGTGGCCACGTGCAGAGCCGTCTGGGCTAGGGGCTGCAGGCCCAGAGCTGGGTGCCACACGGCATGCATTCAGGTTACCGACCCTCCACCTTGGGGGCCGCCTTACTCCTGCGCCTCCTCTCCAGGCGCCTCAGCCGTTTCTCCTCGCGCCGCCGTGCCTCCTCAGCCTCCTGGTGCTGCCGGCATTTGTGGAAGTTCTCCACCACCACACCCACAAACATGTTAAGCACGAAGAAGCTGACGATGAGCAGGAAGGAGATGAAGTACAGCAGCATCCAGGGGTTGTGGTTCTGTACGGGCTGCAGCACACAAAGAGGTGGGTCCCTGACCGTCCAACTTCCTACCCGGAAGCTCTCCCTGGTACTGCCCTTTAGGGCCAGAGGAAGTGGCGGCACTGTAACAGTCAGAAATCCTGGGGAAGGTTTCTGAGATGATCCACCTCATCCCAGAGACATGCAGGATTTGCTCAAGGTTGCCCATGAGGACTGCGCCAGCCTCAGCCTTGCGTACCTGCTGGTCAATGCCCACGGCATCAAGCCCATCGTACATGATGTTCACCCAGCCATCCTTGGACGACAGCACGAACAGGGACATCAGTGCCTGTGCAGCAGGGTAGGTGTCACTGGTAGCGTAAGATTGTAGCCATGCTCCCTACACCCCTAGTCACCTCCATGCTACACTGCACACCACCCATACCTACCTGACCCAGGTTGTCAAAGTTGTACTTGCGCCTCACCCAGCGGTAGTGGGCGGCATGGCACTCGGCCTTGGTGGTGATATTCCTGGTATCTGTGCCCTCACAGTAGTAGAACTTGCCCTTGAAAAGCTGACCGGAAGGGGCTGTCACTCCAGTGGGCCCGGCTCAATCACTGGCCCACAGACCTGCCTACCTCAGGCCTCTTGGATTCCAAACTAGACATGCTGACCACCCTCTGGGGAGGACAGGACCCATCCCACCAGTGGGGAGCAGAGGCCCAGGGTGGGGCAGACCCTGGACAAGCCAGGGCCACACACCTGCACCCCGAGGATGCCAAAGATAATGAAGAAGGCACAGCAGATGAGGACGATGTTCCCAATGGGCCTGAGTGATGATATCAGAGTCTCTACAACCAGCTTGAGGCCCGGAGCTCGGCTGATGACCCTGCACCCAGGCAGAGGGGAAATGCTGTTGGGCGCATCTAAGAGGGTGACCATCAGGCAGAAGCAACGGCACATGCACAGGCCCTAAGGTGATGTGAAAGTGTGGCTGGAGAGCTATACAGGTGGGCAGAGGTAGGGCTGGGCTTCTGGGTCTTTTCTGGATGTGTATGGGTGGCTCCCTCCCCCACACCCTCACCTGAGAGGCCGCAGGGTCCGCAACAGGCGCAGCACACGCAGGACACCCAGGATCTTGGCACCACCAGCTGAGGCCATGGCTACAATGATGTCTACCAGGGACACCAGGACAAGCAGCCCGTCCAGCACATTCCAGCTGCTCTGCAGGTAGGCGTGCTCACCCCACAGCAGTCCCAGAGCTACCACCTGGGGGAGGGACAGTCACATACAGGCTTGGCGGAAGGTCCCAGGACAGGGTGGTGTGGGACAGGGACCCAAATAGGAGGGAGGCATCAGTACCTTCACCATCATCTCTACCACAAAGATGGCTGTGAAGATGTAATTGGAGACGCTGAGGAAGGCCCGCTCCTGCAGGGAGAGACCAGTGGGAAGTCCAAGTCCACCCCGCCGTGTCCCACCCAGAGAGAGGGCCAGCTGTCTTCCGGGACTCACGGTACTGCCTGGGTCAATGTCTGGCCTCTCCAGGGCAATGGTGATACAGTTGAGGAAGATGAAGACAAGGACCACATGGTCAAACATCTTGTGTGCGATGACCTTCTGGCAGGAGACTCGCAGCCTGAGGAGGCAGCCGAGGTGAGAAGACCCCAAACACTATTCATGCTGCCTGAGGTGAAGAGCTTGGCCATGGGTGGGTGAGGCCCGGCTCACTCTACATTCCCAGTAGGATTTAGCCTCAGTGGCTGCTGGGTTTGACGCAGCTCACCTGTTCTGCGGTGGGAAGAGGTACAGCGCCCAGGACTCGCGGCTGCGGCACCACTGGGGTGCGTAAGGTTCTAGCACTTTCTGCAGGCGGAAGCAGCAGCTCTGGGAATACAGAGATGGGTTCTGAATCACAGCAGCCTTCTACACACGGCCACCCCGACCTTCCCACCTCGGCCCGGTCTTTCTTGCCACTCTCCCGCCTCTACCTCACCTTCCCAATCTAGGCAATGGGAGGGTAGCTATGCTGGGAGGCCATGCGAATGGAAGAGTTGACTGGCTCCTGAAGAGCTACCCTCAGCCAGTAAGAGCTGCTTTTTGTAGTAACCACCTCCTTTCTTCAACCACAGAGGCAGTTTCTGAGGGGTCTGGCCCCCAACCTCCTGACACCATGACATAGCTCCTAACCGGGGACAAACTGCAGCTGGACACGTGTCCTGGGGGGCCTGCTCCCGACCCTTCCACCAGGTCACCATGAGCAACGCTGAGTCCCTGCCTCAGATTCTGCTCTGGAGAACCAGCCCTGAGAAGGGATTAGGGATAGCTGTAGGTCTAGTCAGCACTGTGCCTTCTGTCGCTCCCAGAAAGGGATGAACACGGCTTTGAGTGGAGCCCATGCCCCACCTCAGTTTCACCCACTCACATCCTCTATGTCGTCATCAAACTCCGAGGCATCCTCCTTGTGGCCGTCGATGCGCAGGAAGAACTCGCTGGGCAGGGCCACCATCTGCCCATTGCAGTCGTGGAACTTGGTAGGTAGGAGGGCGGCAGGCTGTGGGGGACCCAGGTCCAGCGTGCTGCGGTGGTCCAACGACTCGGCACGCCTCAGTGGGGTGGCACGGGGCCCAAGTGAGGCCCCTGGGTGAGTTCCTGCGCCTGGTCTGCCATCCTCAGCCTCGTCATCTGTGCTGCCCTTTCCCTCGCCAGAGAGCAGTGACTCACGCTCCCCACACTGGCTGCGGCGTTTGAGGCTGGGTGCACGGCCCAGGCTGTTCCAGCTGGAGCGCCTGCTGCTCCCCGCGCTGTTGGGGCCCCATGGGGCACAAGGGGAACTGCGGAGGCTGGCCTGGGGAGTGGCAGGGAGTGAGCAGACTGGCACAGGCCTGAGGATCACCACGTACCCCCGGTTCTGGAACGAGACCACTGTCAACTGCTACCATGGGCATCTATGAAATACTTGCTGTAAGCCTGGCTGCGCCCGGCTATCCCACCTAACAAGTACTCCACAGGGCACTACCAACGCTGTGTTTGTGGGTCAACACCTGACTCAGCTGAGGATAGTTAGAGAGAGGCCCAGGACCAGCCAGGGCTGGCAAAGCATGACTCTGACCAGCCTCTGGATTTGCAGAGGCCCACAGTCCTCCCCAGCTTTCTACACTGCTCAGTCTCTTCAGGCTCATCCTCACCTCCGGGGTCTCATAGGAGCTGAGCCTTACTATCACTAGCTTGTCTCTGTCTCCCAGGGCAAGTGACTGTGCTAGGTGGCTCAGCCCCGACTTCTCCACCAGACACACTTTTCTTGTCTTCATCCTTCCCTCCCCTGATTCCTGCCCTCAGATCTGCCCCTAAGTTCCTCCCTGTGGTCTAGCCTCTGAACCCCCTCACTTAGCCCTTCTCAGGGTCCCCAAGGCCATGGGAAGCCGTCATCAGGCATGGCTAGTTCTTGCATGGAAGGCATTCTGGGTGTGAACAGGAGTGAGCTGCCAAGTTCCCCATGACCTATGGACCCTTAGCCTGGCCTGCTTGCTTGTTTCCCAAGTTGCTTTCAAGTGTCTTTGTCAGACCCTTTGTTTCTCTGATGTGCCCTGTGCTTGGCCAGCTTTTATCTTCTACTTTCGCACTGCTGCAACCAGGAAGGATCATAATACACGATCATTCCTCGCTGTGTCTCTAGGCGCATATCATACAACGGCCACCCTGGCTTCCAGAAACAGAGTGGCCCTGACTTCAGTCTCAGACAGGGATGGGGTGTCATGGGGACCCTCCCTTATCTCAGGGTCTGGGGTTGGTTCCTACCGGAGACTTCTGGTCCCCAACTTGGGGGTCTACAGAACTGCTGCTGCTGCGCCGGGAGTCCAGGAGAGCATGGGCCACGTCCAGGTGTGGGGAGCTTTTGGGAGTAGGCATAGGTGTAGCCGCTGTGTGTGTGATGAGAGGAGGCGGCAGGCTGCCCCGGCCCTCTAGGTGCCCGTTAGGGGTCACAGCCAGTGAGTACATCTTCATCTCTAGGGGTGAAGGAGCTGTCTGAGCCTCCAGAGGTCCCAGCAGTAGGAACCTACCAACCAGAACCCCACCTCAGACTACACCATCTAAGCACATACCTGTGGCCCGAAGATCTCTGAGCTTATCAAAATCTTCCTCTAAGTGCGCAGATGTCTTGTCCTCGTCAGTGTCAGATCTGGTGGCATCACCCTGCAACATAAAGTAAGCGTGAGGTTCCCACAGCAGGATCTTCTGCGCCCAGCCCAGAAAGCCCTGTGCTTGGAAGCATAAGGTGGATGTGTGGATGGTTGCTGCATGAACGTGTGGGGAGTCAGCCGGTCTCCCCCATGCCCAGGCTCTAGCCTCTTCACGCCTCACCTCTGCCTGGAAGCCTTCCACCAGGATGGCTACCAGCAGGTTGAAGAGCACGTAGTTCCCAAAGGTCATCAAGGCCACAAAGTAAAGGGCAGCCCAGGAGGAGGTAGAAGCCATGCCATTGTAGAGAACCACGTTCCAGTCTTCCTGTGTCAGGATCTGGATGGAGAGACATGTTTGCAGGGCTGAAAGTGGCTCTGGTCCCATAAGTAGACCCCATGCACCTCCCAGCTGTCTCTACAGCCCCTCAGCTCCTTGGGGCTTTAGAGTTGGCTGTTTTAGAGACACCTGGGACTGTACCTGGAATACAGTGACAATGGCCCACAGAAGGGAGTCGAAGTTCTTCCTGTCAGGGACTGTATCTCCAGAGTCTGTCTTCAGGCTGAACTTACAGCCAAACAGGTGCATGCCCAGGATGCTGAGGAGGATGGGCACTAAGCAGGAGGAGCCCAGGACTCTGCCCGAGTCAGCTGCCAGCATCACCATACCCTACCTTTGCAGTAAGGACCAACCCTGGGGCTCAACAATTCTCCTACAGCTGAGAAGGCCTTAACCATTAAAGGGATGGACACAAGGCCACCACTCTGCCCTTGGACAGTGGCAAGGACATCCAGTCTTAGTAGCCTGTGGGATGCTAATTCTCCCACCCCTCCCCAAATGGCAAGACTGGCACAGAGAAGGTGCTAAACAAAACCCACTAGAAGCCTGGCACCATCCCCAGGGCCCAATTTTATCCTTCCATCTGTAGACCCCACAAAGCAGAGTCCCACCCCGCACTACGCCTTGTGCCCTAGTGTCAGTGCTACCTGAGGGAGGAGCTTGGGACCCACCCACCTGAAAATGAAGATGAAGAGCATGAGTAGCATGCAGAAAGTGGCCACATTGTCCATGGTCCTCATAAGCACCACCAGCTGGCGCCGCAGGGCCGGCAGGAAGCGCACCAACTTCAGCACCCGCAGCAGCCGGAATGTGCGGAGCACAGACAAGCCACCATCTGCCTGCCCCACAATCTCCCAGACGCTATGGGTTGGGATGATAGTGTGAGGGTCAGGATGGCCCATCCTATGACCCTGGGATGTAGGCAAGATGGCCAGTCTGGGAGCCACCATAGCCTCTGTTCAACCCCAGGTTCAGGCAGCAAGGTATCCTGGGACTACACTAGAACTATCAGCTGGCTCCTGAAGCTCAGGGAAGCCCTGGCTCCCAGCTGCTCAGAAAGCTCCTGGTCTTTCATGCCTGGCTCATCTTCATGAACTCATTTCTTCCAGGTACAAGACACTCTTCTGAAGGGAGATGGGGTGCAATCTCAAGTGTTCCTATCATTTTGGGCTTATTTTGCTATTGCAAACATCACCTCCCCATCCCGGGAGCAGCGTTACTGTCTGTAAGATGGTCCCCTCCATGGACACGGCTGACTAACTGTACAGCAAGGACGGGGCTCCAAGGTGGAGGAGCTTAGACTCCATGTTTTTTACGTAGCCAGGGTCCTCACACCCTCACCCTGCCCACTATGAATTCCAGAATCAGGCTTCTAACCATGGCAAGCTTTGCTCCCTGCAGTGCCTACTGAGTGGGGGTCCCTGGGCCTCTGAGCTGGGTGGGGCTGGGTCTTACCTGATGACGACAACAATGCCGTCAAAGATGTTGTAGGGGTTCCGAATGTAGCCAAGGGGGCCACAGGCCAGCAGCTTCAGCAGCATCTCCAAGGCGAACATGCTGGTGAACACTATGTTGCTGATCTCCAGGGCATTGGTCAGCTCGTCAGGCTGTGGGTCAGGAGAGGTGGTCAGGACCCACAGCTCCTACCCTTTTGGGGCACAGAACCCAGAAGCAAAAGCGAGTTCACTCCATCAAGAACGCAAGGGACTCATGTCTACCCAGCATCTCAGAAAGAGCAGCCTACTATTTAGAAAAGGAAACCAGGTCCCGAGAATGTCTCCTCTAGCTAGGCAGCCAACTTGTCCGGCTCTCTTACTCTTGACAGTCCCCATCCTGACCTTCCAATAATGATGACTGGGCACAAGAGCTGCCAAGTCTCCAAGACCCCCCTTCTTCTGCAGGTCCTGCAAACACAGGTGAGCTCTGAGACACTGTGCTGGGGCTCAGAGTGGGCTCTGGAAGCGCAACACATGAACAATACCTGCACAGCAGCTTTGGTACCTGTAGTCTCACCCACCTCTTCCTCTGCAGAAGGCCCGGCTGGTGTCTTACCCAAGTGTGCTGACCCTCCTGCATGTGTAGGAGTATGTGCATGTGTGTTTGCCTATACCTGTACCACTGTGACCTGCGTGTCTGCGTATGTATGCACACCTGCATGTTAGATAGGTTGGGATGTGTGCCTTCTAGCACAATTTGAACATGAACGTGAATGTATGCGTGTATGGACACTTGATGTGTGGAAACCTGCCCGTATCCTCATATATGTGTTTTCATTTGCACCTGCCCCCCATGAACATATTTCTATGCTTATTGGTTAATCTTGTGTGTTCAGTGCAAATGCATGTTCACTAGTCTCCATGTACGTACGAGAGCCTTGAACACGTATGGTGCACATGCATATATAATTTTCCTTTCTTCTGAGGGGGGTGGCAAGGTTTCTCTGTTGTAACTCTGGCTGTCCTGGAACTCACTCTGTAGACCAGGCTGGCCTTGAACTCACAGAGATCCACCTGCCTCTGCCTCTACCTGACCTGTGCAACACTTTCACATATGCATGTATGCAGGGGTTCTTCAAGATGGAGTTGACCTATCCTCACCCTAGCACCACTTGCCCAGGCCTGCCTAAGGACAATGGTGGGTAGACTTCCTTTACTTACTCCAAGAAGAAGGAACTAAAAAATCCCAGAGGCAAAAGCCCCCAGGAAATCACTCCATTTAGGCCTGCAGAACCCTGGCAGGTGAGGAGTCCCAGGCACCTGCAATCCTTCTCCAGGGCCCAAGAATCCTTGAGGGACTAGCCCATGCTGCTGATCCCTTCTAGACTCTCAGGTCCCCAAGGACATGGTCAGGAGGTCAGGGAAGTTTAGGGAACCCCTCTCCAGGGAGTCTTAGCAAGCGCTTACTCCTTGGGATGAGGCAGCTAGGTGGAGGCCCTGGCAGTGACTCTGGGCCCCCTCACTCTTGGGGGTAATCTTGGGGGTAATCTCGGGTTCTCAAGCCACCTATCCCCTCAGTAGCAGAAGCTGCTGAACTAGAGCCAATGGTGTCGTGCTCACCACTCAGCAGAATCCCAGCCCAAGGAGCCATAACTGCAGACTGAATAAAACTCCCAGAACAGACAGCTCCCTAGCTCTGGTACCAAGCCTCAGAGACCCCAAGAAAAGGCGGGAAAGTCTAGGAAGACACGAGGACCTGCTTTCTACTTCCAAAACTGGTGCTCTTCATTCTGTAAGCCCAGCCCTACTTTGCCCCAGGGGAGGGGGCCCACCTGCTCATGATACTCAACGCCCATGCTCAGAGTGTTGACGAGGATGGCGGCCATAATGCCTCGGTTGAAGTACTTGCTGTCTACAATGCGACGAAGCTTGCTACTGAAGGAAGCCCAGAGGCGGCCTAGCCCTCCTGGCTCTGAGGCTGTCTGCCGTGGTGGCCGCCGCCGCTCGCTGCCATGACCTGGTGTGCCCACTTCATTGGGCTGCTGCACAGGGTCCCGGCAATCCCCGTGCCGTAGGTCCTGGGTAAACTCATAGACTCCGTGGGGGTCTGAGTCTCCACTCTCTGAACCACTGAACTCAAACTCAGGGTCCTCCAGAGCACTGGCACAGTATGGACAGCTCTTCAGCTCACAGGTCAGTGTGCCTGGCTGGGGGCTGGGCAGGGGGCAAGGCACACTCAGGCCGGACAGGTGGCTAGAGGCTCGGCCTAGTCCTGCGAGGCAAAGACACAGATGTGGTTAGGCTATTGCAGCACCCGTGGCCCCGGCATCCCCGAGACTCTGATCTTCATTTCCCCTTCTGCACAACCATAGAGAAGGAGGTAGCTTGTGTACCCGAAGTCTTTCAGAGATATGGCGAGTACACAGAAATGGCCTTACAGTGCCTCTGGGGGCCAATGGGATGTGGGGCCCAGAACACTTCGGAAGACCGGCCCTGCCTGGGTACACCCTTCCCTCTACATGGTGGGGTTGGGTTCTCACCTTGCTCCCCAACCACATGCTGGATCTTCTCGTAGGGGCTGGGGCTTCCCAGGCTCAGAGGGCTGTGAGCTGCAGCCCCTGGGGTTCCAGCACCCCGCAGCCCCTTGGGTCGTGGGACGGCTCCACCTTTGCTGTTGACTGTTCCTGAAGGCAGGATGGTTGGGTAGTTCATGGTGCCCAAACCTGAGGCTAGCTTGAGGCTGGCAGCAGTGGCTATGGAGTGCGCCACCCGGGCTCTTTCCTGTGGCCCCTCCACATGGCAGTCAGCATGGTAGATACTGTGCACAGACTCAGAGTCTGGTGGCCCATGGCCTGGGGATGGTGGCGAGGGTGGCGCACAGGCCCGGACCAGCCTGGTGTCACCAGCACCTGGCTCTGGGCTGGGCCTGCGTGGGCCACTGTGGCTGAAGTGGTAATGGTGGTGATGGTGGTGGTGGTGATGGTAAACCAGATGGTGCACGGAAGCTGTGCGCCGGCCTGCCCGCCGCGGCCGCCGCCTGGGACCTTGGCCATGCAGGGTGCTGCTGGGGTCCACCTTCTTACGCCAGCGGCTCTGCCAGCGGGCATAAAGGCGCAGGCTACGGCGCTTAACCTTGCGGAAGATGTGGCCCACATACTTGAGGAGCTCTTCATAGCAGCTGCCAGGCTCTGAGAAGCTGGCCAGAGTGCTGTCGTTTGACAGATAGCGGGCCCGCTGTTCGCGCATCAGCTGGTTTTCCCTCTGCTTTGTCTCTGAGAACTGTGTGGCTATCACCACCAGGCACAGGTTGATCATGAAGAAGGAGCCCACCTGTGGCAGGGTGGGTGTTATGACCACCAGCAGCTCCATATCCAGCCCAGCCAGGTCCTCCTCTGGGAACTGGGGCCTAGCCACAACGCCATAGGCAGTAATATTCCAGAAAGTGGCACACAACAGGTATTTTACAACTGTGTGATGATGGGACAGGGACCTCCCTTGGGGTCCTGCACGACCTCCTGCTCCTGAGATCTGTCCTCAGCATATTCCCCACTGTGGCCATGCTGCCCTTCTGTGGGACCTGCCCAGCCAGCCTGTATAGCCAGTTCTCCCTGGTACAGGCCATTATTGGCTCTTCTCTAAGTACCTGCCGTGTGGGCTGTCTGAGAATACAACTGTATGACATCCCTTCCCTGCTGGGTCCCTGAGGGCAGCTCCTGTGCATCCAGGATCGGGAACATCTGTTTGATGGACTAACAACGTTCTAACTGAAGACCACAGGACATTGAGGGACAAGACGAGACTAAATATGAGACATGGGTGCTTTAGGGAGCTGTGTGTGGGGCGAATGCTAATGGGGAGTCGTGGAACAAAGAAGTGTGGGGCTATGGATGCTGTGAGAGACTGCTGGAGATCCATGTTCACTCCAGGGTCTGTGCTTGGAGATCATACGTTTGCTGTGCAGAGGCTGTGCCAAAGGGCCAGATGCAATGTGGAGGCTGGGACCAACTGTTCTGAAGATTCTGGGCATCACCTTGGGCCTAGGGGCTGTACTGTACCTCCTTCTATCCTGTCTACTTACTTCCACGGCAGACAGGGCAGAGCAGCCCCTGTCCGCCCACCCACCGAAGCCCATCCCAGAAGCTGCCTCTATACCACTGAGCTCAGGGACTCTGGGAGGTCCAGGATGAACAGCGAGGGGGAGGGGCAGGATATGGCTTCTTCCCCCAACAAATGCAGGATGCCCACCAGCCGGTCACGCCCACACTCACAATGATGAGGAGGATGAAGTAGATGAAGTTGTAGAACGAGTGGGCATCCATGACGTAGTACATGATGTCTACCCAGCCCTCCAGTGTGATGACCTGAGGAGGCAGGCAGCTGGACATGGGCCCACGTTCTCCAGCTCCCAAGGACAGCAGTGTGTGTCACGCCCCAGTGTGGGTACCTTTCTCAGGGGTCACCATCCCACACCCCCAGGTATCCCCAGGCCATCCTAGCGCATACCTGGAAGATGGCGATCCAAGCGTAGCCAATGTTGTCAAAGTTGATGGCACCATTGTGAGGGTTGAAGTCCCCTGAGCGGCACACGTTGTAGTACTGGTTCCAGTTGATACAGGCATTGCGGCCAGTACCCCCATCCTCAGCCTGTGGCTGCCCGTAGGCCTCCCAGCCAAGCGTGCACTGCACACGAAGCTCCCGGCGGCTGGGGATGTGCGAGCACTTCTGCATGCCATTGTCTCGGCGTGAAGAACAGATGAAAGGGTTCTCCTCACCCTCCTCTGTTTGGTAGTATGGCCGCAGGAAGGTCAGGTTGTTGTTCCTGGGTTGCAGAAGATCAAGGCATGACTAGGGGTTCCTGAGCCAAACACCTCTCCCCACATCCACTCATGCAGTCTCCTCAGGGCTGCTGAGCCTGAATCCCACAGGCCCCTCAGATAGCAATCTCCCCGTTCCCCCAACTGTGCCTATACTTGAGGTGATGATGGAAAGGCCCCAGTACTCAGTGTGGTACCCAGCCCACCATGTTATCACTGCTGCGAGGACTCACAAGCCATCCTGGAAGCCTCTCAAGGCCTCTGGGTCTACCCTCACTCCCTTCCCACGTTGTCCACAACATCTGGCCCAATAGTTTGACTCCTCCTGAGTGGGGCCTGGCAGCATGGGCCAGGCAGGGTGTCTCCATGGCTCTAGGCTCCCTAGAATCTCCTCGTGGACCTACCACCTCCCTCTCTCCCAGCCCCCACATCCTTCTCTGCGAACATCTCAGAAGCTCTGAGCCCAGACACCCAGACAGCAGAAGACACCATGGCCTGTGGGTATCCAGCCTAGAGGCTTAGCACACAAATATCTGACTGGTGCTGGAGGGGGCAGTTCATAAGCAGGGCCTAGCAGAGAGCAGTGCCTCACAGCAGCACGGTCCCTTTCCAGGGGAACCCTACTAGGTTGTCAGCCTTGGGTTGCCTGTCTTCTAATGCTGTAGAGTGGGGCCTGGGATGAAGGGGATGGGCACACCCTCACTCCCATGAAGTAAGTGCCACGTTGACACCACAAGGGTGTCTACACTGAGGAGGCGCTTGAGTCAGGCAGATGCAAGGGAGCAAGAACAGAGGGCAGCAGCCACTGGGAAAACTGCGAGCAGCTGGCAGACAGATGAGAATGGCTGCCTCCCTCAGGCAGGCCTCTGGTATCAAACCCTCACACCTACACACAGAGCAAAACTGCTCAAGGGGAAGTGGCCTCTACTCAAGACCCCCTAGCGCCTGTCCTGAACCACCAAGCCTGTCTCCACTCCACCTTGATCCTGTCTTGGGGGACCATACTTGTACCAACTGTGGCTTGTCCAACTAGGGTGGGGATCCACACCCCTCACCACAAACTAGGTTCACTGTCTGGGTATTCGAGGACAGAACACCTGTATAGATGCCTGGAGATACATAGAGCCCTTGGTGGTGAGGCCTTAGACCAGGGTGGGGCCGAAGAACAGAGTCTGGGAGGGAAGATCCCTTTGGGGGTGGGGCCTGCAGAAGGGGAAGACCATCACCCCAAGGATGAAGCCTGAAGGGCAAGGTCAGGAAAGAACATTTTGAGCTCATGGTTGGCTAGGTGGGTTGACCCTTACACTAGGGGGTAGGGCCCGCACACCTGACAAAGGTGCTGTCCAGGAAGCAGCGGTTCCGCAGCAGGCCAGCCCAGAGCTGGACCCCAACAATGCCGAAGATGAAGAAGACGAAGAAGCAGAGCAGAAGGACATTCCCGAGCATGGGCAGTGTGTCCAGCAGCAGAGTGACCAGGATCCGCATGCCTGAGGGGGGCAGGGCTGGTGCTCAACATAGCTAAGACCTGGTAGAGGGTCCTGGGGGTGCCTCCCCTCATGCCCTGCCCACCGCTCACAAATCCGTATCAAGGCCATCTGTGTGCAGAGGCCAGGGACAGGTAAGGCCTAATGAACCCCCAGAGCAGAGTCAGGTTGCAGCCCCAGACAGCCAGGGCAAACTTGTCCCTGCTCCACCTTATCGCGCAGCATCTCCAGGGCCTCGGGTGGACCAGTCAGAAGGCCAGTGCAGCTTCTGTGGGGACCCCGGCACACTGGGCTCTGGGGCTCTGCTGTGGGAAGGAGCTTTCTTATCTCCAATGCAAGAACAGACCTGCAGGGCCCCGTTACAGGGAAGGCATGGACAGGTACAATATCTCAACACAACTTCAGAGTCCCTTTTCCTGGGTGGTATATGAACTTGAACACATCTACGAAGTGTATCAACAGAGGCCCAAGAGTCCCTGGCCTCATCCTGGGCTCCCGTTCTCAAGACAGCAGGAGAACAGAGCTCAAAACCTGCACAGGGCCACACAACTTGGTTCAACATGGAACCACGGTTTTGAGGATTCCAGAGAGGGGTGGTCATGGAATGGGGGCCCTTGGGTCACAGGGGAGTCCAAGATGATAGGGGCACCAACATTTCAATTGGAGAGGAAATGTCTCATGGGCAGACAGCAACTAACTCAAGGGTCATGTGATCTAGGGCTCAGAGTAGGCCCACGGTAGGCAGCTGGACAGCTCTGCAGGTGCTGGGGTTGCCATGAGGAACACATCTGGGTAAGAACTCCAGAGTCACCTGGATATTTAACCTAAACAGTATCACTTTGGATGGGAGCGGAGCTAGGTTTCATCTCTAGTCCAAAACACAGATAGTGCAAGGGAAGGGCCATGGGCACTGCCAGGAAGACTGAGCACACAGGGTGCTTAGGCAGAGCCTCAGAACCACACATGCACCCTTCACCCCACACCCACTGCTGTGCCTGGGAGGTATATTCTGAACTCCATTATTACAACGGGAACCTGGGGCTTGGAGAGGTTTGGTAATTTGCCCAACCTCACACGGCATTTGAACTCTATCTGATCCCAGAAGTCACGGCCAGGCAGGTGGGTGGAAGACCGAGTGCTGAGGCCAAAAGTCCAGATTAGGCAGCTGAAGAGATGGCGTGTATTCCCAGGCGGACCCGAGAACCATGCCTGTTCACGCATGCGCGCACACACGCTGTGCACAGCTCTGAGGGTATTGCACTTTTCACCCCCAAACTGAACGTCTGAATTCGGCTACTGAGGAAACACCAAAACTATCCCTAAATGCAGGCAGATGGCCAGCACCTGGACAGGCCGTGTCCTGAGCACAGCCATGTAACTTCTGCATGCACTCTGTCCACGTGTAGTGGGAGCACACAGTGTGTCCCTCAGGTCAGTGGGGCTGCAGAGTACCTCCCCCAGAGCCTAGTCTCTAATGTGTCTTCACATGCCTCAGGCATCACTGGACAGCGATGTATCTGGGAGGTTTCTCAGCTCCCAGTCTCACCCTAGATACTATGCAAACAAGGAGGTCAAGGTTCAGAGTGGCTCCTGTCACTAAGCACTGGGAGCCACATCCCAACTGGGAGTATCCTAGAAGGACCAAGTCTGCTGGTGTCTAGGTGGGCAGCAGGACCAGCAGGACACACAGGCTGATCTCTCATTCAGGGCAGGGGTGACACTTACTGGGGACCCGGTTGATGGCGCGGAGGGGCCGCAGCACACGCACCGTGCGGATGGCGGAGAGGCTCACATTGTGTCCATCCAGGGAGTACTCCATCATGCTGGGGGAACAGGGGAGGAGCCCTAAGGACCACGTCTCCTCTCCCCATCACCCACTGCCCCTCAGGAGATATCAACACGTGCATCCTGCCCAGCATGGCTTCCTGTCAGACCCTGGCCTCTCTCAGGTCACAGCCCTGACATCAGTCCTAGGATTCCCAAGCATACCCTGCCATGACAATGAAGAAGTCCAGCCTGTTCCAGGTGTCACCCAGGTAGCACTTCTGCCCAAACAGCCCCAGAGCCACCATCTTGATAACCATCTCCACAGCAAAGAAGGCAAAGATGAAGTCGTCAAAGGCCTGGAGGGAAGGGAGTCAGAGTGAGGGAGCAGGACACACCTGGGGCCTTCCTGGTTCTCCTCACCACCCTTCACACCTACCTCCAAGATGCTGCAACGTTCTGAGCGACATTCAACATCCTCGCAGGGCCGGAACATGCCGAGTGTCACACAGTTCAGCATGATGACCAGCATGCTGACGTGCTCGAACCACCTGCAGGCTGTGTGTTAAGGGCTGTGTGCAGCAGACAACCCCGCTCTGCCTCCTCCCAGGTGCTCCCTCTCATACATACGCAGTCGGCTGAGTGGACCCTCTCCCAAGTCTGGGGCAGGGTTCAGATCCATATCCACAGTGCAGTCAACAACACCAGAACATGGCCACCAGGTGGCGCCACGTCACCGTGCTGGCCTCAAAGGTTTTCCAGCATCCCAAGTTTTCTCCAGGGGAAGGTAGTCACTGCCCCCTGCCCGGGCCTCATTCCCAGCAATGGCCCTGGAATTGTTGCAGTGAGCCGGCGGTGTCACATGAGTCCCAGGTGAGGACATCAAACATACTGGAGCCTGGCAGCCTTAGTGAGGGAAAAACATACATGGGGTACAATAAAGGGCTGACTGCAGCCAAAAGGACACGGGAGCTCAAGAACACATGGTAGGGAGAGAATCTCCTGAAGGTGACCTTGAGCAGGTCATGCACCTCTAAGTCTGTGTGGGTTGCTGATCAACGAAGTGCCCACAAGGACGGTAGCACAGAGCCCCACCCAGCGGGAGTCCATGTCCCCAAACAGGAGCACTATGAACTCAGTGTGGGGACATGGGCTGGCATTGGTGTGGTCTGTGACCACAATCTACAGAACTAGTAGCAGCCAAAGCAACCTGTCAGAGGTACAGGGACAGAACAAGCTGGAAGACAGTCTCATTTATGAGAGGCAGGGCTGTACTATCCCTGCCCATGGGGCTACCTGGGAGCAAGGGAAGGTGTGTGTGGGTGGGGGAAGGTAGGCCATTCTTTGAATGCCCTTCTTGCAGTCTGACTGAGACCCCTCTCTTACACTCACAGAACTGCACCCCCTCCCCCTACCCACATAGGCGGTGTGCTCCATGGCGCCAAGCCACCAATGTAATTACACGCTCCTGCTGAGAGCGTCATAATTACACTTAATGGGTTCAGCAGTAACAAGCGCCTCTGCTATAATGGGGCTGCGGAAAACAGAAATCAGCCTCCTGCTAGCGCAGCACTGGCCTGTCTCCGACAGGCATCACAGTGCTCTCGGGCACAAGACTGTAGAGTTCTCATCCCCTGTACTCGCCTACATCTGGCCAAGAGCCTGTGGCTCCAAGTGGCTTCTGCACACCCCACACACCCAGCAGCAGTTCTCAGCTCTGCCAAGCTCATTCACAACAACATGGTCTCCACCTGGATAGACAAGAGGTGACAAGGGGTGGTCATTCTGGGCTACCCTTACTGTGGGGAGGTGGGCATCGTCCTCGTGTGGTCCAGTGGTAGACTTTAATTTCCAAGGTGAGAGAGTGCTGGTCTGAGTTAAAGAAAACAGGCTTGGGGAAGAAGCACAAAGCTGTGGGGGACAGAAGCCCCCTGTCACACCAGCCAGGTCACCAGAAGGGCATATGGGCGGACCAGACTAAAACAAGTGGCTCCCGGGTCTGACTGGACTCTGAGTCTACCAAGTGCCATGCCCTTCCAAGCCTGCCTGCCACCAATGGAGATGCAATTGTCCCTCTCCCGGAAGCAGTAGGCCTTACTATTCTTATTACCTCTCTGAGCTTTGCCTGCCCATTGCTAGAAGAGGCTGTATCAGCAAACAGAGGCTCACCTGGCTATCCCCACCCACCCAGACTCCAGAATCTAGGACCGAAGCCTCCTTCTTGACTTCTTTGGCCATCATTCGGCTTCTTCCAGGCCTGGATCACACTCACCCACTCACAGATTCTCCCAGAAGGACTGAGATGGGCTAACTCTCCAGAAGCTGGCCTGCCTGGACTATCTCTAGAATCTACAGTCAACCTACTGTGTAGCCTCAGGACCGGACTGTTACGTTCACACACAGCTACTGCCAAGACTGATAGCGAGGTTGGAGCATGGCCTCCCTGAGTGAGTGACTGTTCCTTCTGGACAAGAGGCAGGCACAGGCATCTTTGGAGTCAGGGAAACTTGCAGGGGGCCTGCCAGGACCCCTAACCTAGTGTAGGGGGGCAGATCAGGTTCAGAGTCCAGGTCTGTTCTGTACCAGGTACAGACCTGGGACCTGCCTAAGCAAAAAATCTTTGGCCTTCTTCATCAGCAAGGACACACCTCACGTGTCACACTGCCCTGTGGTCATGCTCTGTGGGCAGTTAAGGACAGGCAGCACCAACTGGTCACATCGCGTGGAGCCGGGTGACTTCCAGAGGCTTAATTACAACAGATAGATTTTCTGGGTTTAATTAAAATTCCTGCAGGCTTTGAACTGACTTCTACAAATTAGAATTAATTTCCATGGGGGTTAGAGGAAACCAAGTGGATATGTGGGCAGGAGGTGGTGCTGGTAGAGCTCAGGGCCTGAATCAAAGGTGTGCTAATCTGGACCCTCCTTGGGGGGGGGTCTCAACCAGACAGCTAGGACCCACCCAGCTCTGAGGCTTAGCAAAGAGCAAAGTCTGAGACCAGGAGAAAGGCTGAACAAGAGGTCCCAGGAGACCCTCCCAGATGGCAGGATCCTGGGGTTAGAGACCATCAAACATAGTACTTACATACCTTGTTGGCCCCCACTCCAAACTCCAAGCATCCCTACTGTCTGCCTGGCCACCTCTCTTGAGTCTGTATTCTTTGGAGGGCCCCAACTGACTTCTTACTCTGAATCACACCATGATGGGGGACCAGGAGCCCAGTCAGCATCCAGAAAGGGAAGGTGCTGTCCTGGGGATTTCAAGACATTGGGAAAATATTAGCTGTCTCTAGGATCCCCAGGCTGTCTGCTATGGACATAGCTTTCCTGGGGTACTTAGAACACAAGGCTACCCCCACATCAAGGTCTCCAACTCCTCACCTGTACAGGAAACCCACAGTGGGCCCATGGCAGAGTCCACAGAAGGGTCCACAGGCCACAGCTAGGTGGTTTCCAATGTACCCCAAATACAACCCCAGAATACAGCCTTATGAAAACCTGACAGAGGATGACACTGGACGGAAGGCACTGGTGGTGGTTGCTGTCCATGGTGCTGAAGCAGCTGTCCCACCTGGGGCCTGTCCAGGATGAGCACCAGGCTGGGCTGGCTGGGCTGGCTGGGCTGGGGAAGGGGTACAACCCAAGGAGGGCAGGTCTCACTGGAGTAGAGTGGCTGTTCTGGAAAGACATCTTGTATCTTCTCTTCCTCAAAGGGAGCCAAAAGGAAGACAACACAACACACAGCGGTGTGTTGAGAAAGGCAATGACTGCCATGATCCTAGCAGAGGTGAGAAAGCCACAGGGCATTGCCTGTGTGTGCAAGAAGATGAGGTCACACCTAACCTGCTGGCTGCGGTGGCCACTGTCACTTCTACGAAGTCACTGGGGCCTGGTAGGTCAGAGTTTCTTGTTGCTCGTTTGGTTAACAAGCTGTGGCTCCCCATGGGTGACAGTCCCCACTGGATCTCCGGATGAAACAGTCCCTCATGGTGGAAATGCAGGAAACAGAATGGTATGGCCCAGTATAGTCCTGCACACTCAGATCCCAGTCTTCATTTACACTCAGCTTGGCACAACCCCATGTCTACTGGCTTAGAGTCTCTGGGATTCCCCTCACACTCCAGTGATTCGTGTCTAGACTAGAGCCAGGGGACAGGAAATCTGCTCTGGTTCTACTATAACCCCCGCTCTTTGAGTCTCAGTTTCTCCATCTGTCACAACACTCTGGTACAGCATCAGCAAGGTCTTTAGTCCTCCTGACACGTGCTGGAAGGGGGGGCGGGGGGGCCCAGGCAGGGTTTCTGAATATCATACACCATAGTGTCAATCTGCACAAGGGGGACCAGGGAAGGATGCCACCACAGAAAAGCAGGGCAGTGGCAGCAGTAAGATTTGCGGTACTTAATCCAGGGAGACAGCCAAGGCCTGGCCATGCTAGCTGGGGTGAGGGTCAGGAGTCTCCAGGTGTGGCTGCTGCCTGGCTTCCTTTGCCAGAGTGGCCTCCAAGTAAAACAAGGACTCAGGATTCCAAGCAGGGCTCCCTGCTAGGTGATGCATGAGATCAGAGGATTAGCTCTGAGCTGCTCTAGCCCCGCCTGCCAGCCCCCAGAGCAATCTGCACAGCTAGCTAAGCTCCATTAGGCCAGATCCAGAACAGCTTGGCTTGCGTGAGAGAAACTGGGCAGGAGGGACAGGAGGCTGGAGGTCCTGCTGTAGGAAAAGAGATCAGGCAGTCAGCACCACACTTAAGCCCCATGCTTCCTGCCTTGGGGGTCTGGGGCTTCCCTTGGCAGGGTCCCCTGGTTTTGTAGAGCCCCCACACCCACTCCTACCCTGTGTCCTCAGGGTATGGGGCCTTCATGCCACTCTGCAGGGTGAAGCCCACATACTATGCTCACTGCTGCCCCTCCTGCCACTGTGTTCTAAGGAGCACTCAACATTACTTTTCTAATTTGTTCAGGAAGAAAGGAACATGTTTATTCATGGTAAAGGACAGGCAGTGAGGAGGTGAGACTGCCAATGAGTCCTCAGTCACTTCACGGAAGTTGTCTGTATCAGCTGTCATCAAATAACCCTCCTGGGAAGGTGGCTGCAGTGCCTGGCACACAGGCGACCTACTCAAGAAACAGTCCAACTCCCCCAGCACAGTTTTCCTGGCCTTTCTCTCTATGACGATGGGACCGGGACGGACTCGTCACCCTGAAGTCTAAACAGCCGTGGTGGTAGGAAGGCCCAAGCATCAGGGCTCCCTGTGTTGAAAACAAGATAGAATGGCAGAACCTCTGGGCAGGTGTACATGGCTCACCACACATGGTGAGCACATGTGGCACTGCTGCCCAAAGAAATGATGATGCTGTCTGAATTAGGACACACCGATGCGGGCTGGACAGAGAAGGGGGTAACAGCAAGTTGCAGAAGGCACACAGCCTCATCTATGGAAAACGTCACAATGCACAACTGTCCCCTGAGGATGTGAATTCCCTATGTGCACGTAAAGGCAAAAACAAGTAGGGTCATCACTCTTCCGTGGGCATGTGGAAAAGGTACAAGGTGGGAGACAGAGAGCGGGACAAACAGTCACTCAGATTTGGCTCCCGTCACACAACCACTGTCACAGCTTTTGACTTTCTGCGCTGAGGACCCAGGTACTGTCTCTACTTGTGGAAGTGCTGTGACTTGAACAAGGAGTGCTAGACCTCTGAAATGAAACAGGAAGCCACAGCAACCTCCAGGCGGTAAGGAGCCCTCATGTGGGCCTCTCCAGGGATCAGGCCATGAACTATTGGGACAGAGACGACAAGGAAGAGGGAGCGGAGGCATGCCTGCCCTGGGCTGCCAGCCCAGTTAACCTGATCGATGCAGGAGTCGGCCTGACTCTTCCCACACCTGGGTGCAGTGAGGGGCTCCAGGCTCCATGCTTAGTGACCTCCATGATCCCTCACTCTCTGTGCCTCAGTCACATCTTCTGGTCCTGGAGATCTGGGAGCCTGAAAGGGTCTGTACCTGGAGGATGTGAATTCCGTACATGCATGTAAAGGCAAATACAAGACAGGTCTCTGGGGCATGCACTGGGGGAGGGAGCAGATGTGGGAGGCCTGTGGACACGCCCATGCACTGTGAAAGCCAGTTTTCCACCTGACCTTGCCAGCACCCTCTTTGTAGCCAGCAGGGCAGTACAGCCCTGTACTGTACGGGTGGTCAGCTCACATGGGATGGATGTGATCCTGTAGGGCCTTCAGCCAGCTGATAGACTAATTAGCTAGTGATTACTCTGTGGCAGTGGGCATGTCTGGGGCAAGGTGTCTGAAGATCTTAGGAGTCTCCAAAGGGAGATAGGAGCCACCCACTGTGGGATAACACACTCCAGGACAATTGTACATGCATACTGCACTAAGCACCATCACCTTGATGAGATCTCCAATGCTGGGGACTCAGGCACCCTAACCTTTTCCCGCCTTATCCTTCCTGGGCTGACCCTCAACCCCAGGACTAACCTCTAACACTTGTCACTCCTCAAAGCCATAGGTCCCATGCTCAACCCCAAATAACTGGGCACCCACAGTGCCATCTCCCACGGTCCATTGTGACCCTGTGAAACACCCCTCCGAGTGGCCCCAGATCTGCCCTTGTTCTTGCCATGATGGCATCCTTCAATCCCTCTGAGCTGTCTTTAAAACACAGCACTGACAGACACATCTGCTCAGCACCCTGCTATGGCTTCCAAGTGCCCTGGACACATAATCCAAAGCAGAGCCCTGTGTGTCCTAGGAAATGCTGGATTCTACCTTGTCCAGGGATCCAGCCCTCTGCTATTCCCTACAATGACCTCTACAGTCTGTAGGGTGGCTCTCCCAGCCTTCCTGAAAAGTTACTATGGATGGAACCTGAGCAAATGACCACAGAAGCATCTATTGATACACAGGGACCTTTGTGCTAGACACCTAGCAAGCTTAGCACAGATGTCTCTGGTTTCTGTCCTAATCAGGAGGCTCTGGGAAGATGCTCTGAAGGGCAGTCCCACCAAGTAAAACATGAGGGGAAGCCGGCTACAGGGGCTAAGTGGGTTCT
The DNA here is from genome assembly GCA_026225945.1 of Cricetomys ansorgei. Taxonomy (NCBI): domain Eukaryota; kingdom Metazoa; phylum Chordata; class Mammalia; order Rodentia; family Nesomyidae; genus Cricetomys; species Cricetomys ansorgei. Next base: position 6,778,974 of record JAMJFZ010004061.1, read on the forward strand.
GCCGCCCTCACATGCTCCTCCATGACAGGTGACCCCATCTTGGATTAGCAACCTCCAGATGGGCGGGATGAAGCACTGTGGCTGAGGAAGCATAACCCCAGCAGGAACCCCAAAGCTGGCTCATGGATTCTAGCGACCTCACAAGTCAGACTAGGTGGGGCCTGCTACTCCTTTCTCTGGGAGAGCCTGGAATGCACAGGAGGCCTGAAGATACTGGGTATTATCACTGTGCCCTCTAGCCTGGCATTGCTACCCATGACCGGTGGGGTGAAGACTGCAAACAAAGCCAGCCCCTAAACTGGGCCTGTATGGCCTCCTTCTTCCCCAGAAGAGGTGGTGGAAATCCCAAACCCTTCTCACAGGCAGGTAGCCAGGGAGCTCTCTACAGGCATTTGTCCTGGTCTCCTGTGAGGTCTTAGGGGTAGAGCACTCACTCTGCAGGATGTGCTGATTGAAGGAGGTTTCTCTTTCTTCCCTGAGGCTGTTGCCATGCCGACATGCTGATAACAAGGTGAGGAGGAATCTGGAGACCCAATTAGGGCAAAGGCAGAGGGGATCCCCAGCTCAGCTCCATTTCCAAAGGCTTCCAGCAGCCCTATCACAGCTTAGCTACCCATTCCTGCATTGTACTGTTGTCTTAAGAGGGGAGGATGTGTGTTGAGGATCCTATTTGGGTTTGGGATGTGGGAAGAAAGACAGGGATGCAGGAGGGGTCAGGGACAAGGTAGCCCTGTTGGCGTCATCAAAGTGATCCCACAACAAGGAACACTGGCATGGGTGGCAGCTTCCTTCCCAACTGCCCTCCCCTTGAGGGACAGTGTGCCCCACCCCCCACTCCTCATCCGACCCTGTACGTACGCCAGCTGGTCTGAGCTAGAGCTTTCCAGAAGTGGACTGTTTAAGTGTACGCATATCTGCGCCAGCTACCACAGTACCGGCTGTACCCCACCCAGGTCCCTCCTCCTGGGGAGGAGGTGTGTGCAGCAGTTATCTAAGGTCATGGGGTCGGGATCTCTGGGCCCTTTCTCCATCAGCACAGGAGGCCAGGAGGCATGGATACAAGTGGTCTTGGATACTGTAGCCTGGGTCCTGTCACCAGATGCTCAGGGCTCAGTAATGCTAGCCATCACCTGTGGCAGTTATCTGAAGGTAACATGGGCTCCGTGACGCTCAGAGTTTGCTCAGAAACAGGTTGGGTTGTTGGACCCAGTGCATCGCTTGTGTCCGGGACTCAAGGTTTTGGAGAGGGGGAGCTGTGGGATCCTGACCCTGTTTTCCCCTCATTAGACTTTCTAAGCCACTTCCGCTGTCTAGCAAACCTGCTTCCTGCTCTCAGCTCCCACTCCAGGAGACCCTTTTTCCTCTATCCCTGCCCCCATGGCCTGGCCCAGGGAACATGGCCTGGGAGCCTGGGCCTAGGCCTGCGTGACTCACAGCAGGCTGGGCTGAGCTGGGGCTGGGGGTGGGGGTGGGGAGTGAGGGCAGCGGACCAAACATGGAGCTGTTTGTTCTCCAGCTGCCTGCTCTGCTCGGGGTCACCCAGGGGAAGGGGGGCAGGCTGTCTGTGGGAGAATACTTCCCCCTGAAGCCAGGGTGTGGGAGCCACTCCCTACTATAGCCCCTCAAATGGGGGGAGGTAAACAGGCTACTCTATGAAAACTCAGCTCTAGCTGCCAGAGCGGTCTAGCTCATCCTCATCCTCCCCCTGAGCCCTATGAAGCACTTTGCTTTCCCAGTCCCTTGACTGTTAACAACCTCAGTGAGCTGACATTCCCCATATCCTGGGCGCTGCACAGCAGCTTCCCCCGCACCCCCTACCTGCTCATTGTTCTGGCCCTAGTTTAAGTGTATGCCCAGTTGGCCACGGGGGCAAGCTGGGGACAGTGGGGCACCCTTGGATACCAGGCATGTACCCATATGCCCATTTGTTTACTTCTATGTGTTCCAGTGTGCTGCACATGCCTCAAACACACACGACAGGGGCACTTGTACTGCACGAGTGAAGACCTATGAGGTCTTCAAAGGAGGGCAGGGCCCCAGTCGTCCGGAGCTAAGTCCCTATCCTTGGGGACTGACACCGTGGAGCCTGGCTGAGCACATGCCAGTGGCTCTAATTGTGCAGTTTTTAAAGCCATGCTAATTAGAAAGTGCGCTAATGTCTCTGCTTAGCTCTTAATAAAGAGCTTGATTCGGGATCTTTTCAAGGGATAATTGAGTGGAAAAGTGCCTGATCCCACCCCTCTAGTCCTGGTGCCTGCAGAAAGGCAGGCTGTGTAGGCGAGAAACCTCACCCAGACTCTGCCAGCCACTTGGCGGCAGCGCACAACCCCAACAAACATCATGGGGGTGTTGCTTTAAAGGGGAGCCAGACCCAGCCCCTTTCCCATATTTTCAGACTCTCCTGGTTAATCCTCATGAGCACCAGTCCTAGTGACACCCATTCCAGAGCTGCTCCTTAGACAGCCCCCCATTCCCCTCAGGGCTGCTGGTTTTATCCTTGGAAAAGGTGAGAGGGCCCAGCTCGAACTCTGCCCAGATGAATCCCCCAAATCATTCAGCACACCCAACTCCTCCAGTGGTCCTAAAAGGGAAGGATGGAAGGCAGACAAAAGAAACAGAGCCAGGTGATTCCTGGGAATGATGACTGCTGCCCAAAGGGATGGGCTTTCAGGGACTGCTCTACTGGAATTCTCTGGGCCAGAAATAACTGCCTGGGCCTCGCTACACAGCTGCCTGCAGCTCAAATTAGTGACCCCAGGGGATTGGACACTCCTTCCATGGGAACATGGCCTGGTACTCTTCTCCACCCCACCCCCACCCCTAGGGTCTGGCTCCTTTCTGCAGGAGAATTGTGGCAAGCCCATCTGGATGGGACCCCCAGGTGGCTTCTGTTCTCTATGGCTGGGCAGTAAGGACAGGAGCTGGCCCAAGAGGGTACAGATAGGGCCCTTCAATGGGATCCTGTGGGACCCTATGGTGTCTGGGCCTGGAGGCTCAAGGGAAGGATCACAGAGTATCTCTTAAGTTTGAAGCTTTGTCCCTTTCTGCCCAAGCTTTCCTTTCCAGGACTCTGCTTCTGTCCTGTGTCTCTGCTGCGTCATCCAGTTCCACTTAGCACCCACAGAGGATAGAGAAAATTATACGGAGAGGAGCCACTGCCAGCCACCACCACGTTCTTGCCAGCAAGCCCCCCCCCTCAAGCCACGTCTTTCTCACATCCCCACCATTTGCTCAGCACACAGGCTATCCTCTGCCCTCTCTAAGGGTTAAAAGACATTCTCTGTCCCTCAAGAGAAGGAGAGGCTGTGTGGGCCATGAGGGCAGGTGCTCAGTTCTCCCTCTGCTGGCTAGGGACAGGAGCCTTTCTGGGTGGGCCTCAGCTCCCCGGTCCATGTGGCTGAGTCCCTTCTCTTTTCTACATACTTTTAGTGATATGATCACCTTCATCTTGACATGAAAACCCAACTCACACTAGTGATCTGGCGTATACTGTGTACGGAATGTTACAAACACAAATGTGTGCCTACACGGGAGCTGGGTTCCCAGGCACACAGGGAAAGGGAACAGGTAGGGCACCTGTGGCAGGTTGGCTGGCATCCATGAGATACCAGGAGCCCTGCAGCAGGCTGTGTTCCAACTGGGTCCTCGCCCCCCCACCCCCAAATCCATGCAAAGCCTGGCTATCCCCACCAGTGTTGCCTGGCAACTGAGTATTTATTTAAAAGGGAGACCTCACAGCAATGCCTACTGCCAGCCTGCTCTCCCAGCCTGGCGCAAACTCCTCTCCAGTTTTTGGCTCCCACACCCTCAGAGACATACTGCTTTGTCTGTACCTGGGCCCCAAGTTCATCCTGCCCTACCACCCACTTCCCTACAGCCCTAAAAGCACTGCGCGCAGTGGGGGGGGGGGCAGTGGACTACACTTTCCAGCAGGTGGGGAGCAGCTGCCATATTCACAGGTTCCGCCAGCCTGTCAGGCTCCAAAGCCTCTTGTGCCTAGGACCCCCTGGCCACTCACTCTTCGTGGGCACCTATGTTCAAGATCCCAGATCTCACTGTGCAATGAGGCAGGGTCTCCTGGGCTGCTAAGTTACTGGGAACCCCTTACTGAACTTGGGCCAGTCCAGGATGTAAAGCCCAAGGCCCAGTTGGAGGCCTACACCCCAGTGGACAACATCTAGAACCTTCAAATCTTAGATACTGGTAGTGAGGTTGGCACCTGCCCTCCTAAGGAGCCCCAAGCCTAGCTGGTTGCTGAAAGATACTCAGCATAGGCTTTAGATGCTTCCTAGGCCCTACCTGCTATGCCTTCTACCATAACTCTTGGAGCCCCTTACCCTATCTACCAGACCTGGTTCAGACCTGTTTGTGAAAAGATAAATCTTCCTCATGCTCCTGCCTGGGCTGTTACTGCCTGGATCTGTGTGACAGGCTGCCAGGAAGCTCTGCCCAGATCAGGCCTCAGCTATGCTGACCCTCACTGCAGACTCCAAGCCTCAGGCAGCCTTCTTAAGTCTACACAGGGACTGGCCCTTCTCCACAGCACCTGGCCTATATCCCAAAGGCTGCTCAGGCTGTGGATGAACTGACTGGCTTTGGCCTTGTCCCTGTCCTCCTCCTCCAGCAGCCATGTTATTAATAGTGGTGACATTTTAAAAGGATGGCCCAGACCCCCGGAAAGTTTGATTTCAAAGTGAAGCTTGCCGGACCTTCATTTTCCAAGGCCGCTGCTTCACCCCCAAGGCCAGGCATCCTGCTACCTGGGCACCAGCCCCAGCATGACATTTATACACTGACTATGCTCTCAGAGGCTCTGCTCCAAAGTTCAGAACCATAAGTCCTGCTCTTCCCATTCTGGGAAGCCACCATCCAGTTACCCTGTTGGCTGGGCCAGGATGGCCCAGAGGTGGCTCAGAGTCCTGTTTCAGGTGTGGCCCAGTGGTGGATGGAGAACACGATGTGGAGGAGTCCCAGCCTCCAGACATACCCGGTCTCAGTCTGACACAGAGTGGAACAGGAGGGAGCCTGCTGGCTGTGACTGTAGAGCTGGACTGGGGGCTTTCACGCAACAGCTCATCTCTTAGTCTGCAGGCTGAAAGCTGGGATCAGGGTGTGTCAGGGAGGATTTCAGGGAGCAGGCAGAAGACTCCTGTGTCCATGTACATAGGTGACTCTGGGGACCCTTACCCTCACAACCTCAGCTGATCACCACAGAGCAGATAACACAGCCTGCAAAGGCCTCAGCTTCTAGTTCTAACACGCTCCTGGGATGTTCAGTGGCTGAATCTGAGGGGAAACAAGCCTTCAGTCCATGACAGGTGTTTACCTCCTGCTCAGGTTCAGTCATCCCAGGCAGTCCAGTCCCTCTCAGGTAGAATATTAAGAGCTAGCTCCAGGACCAAGAGCTTGAGAAGTGTGGACACAGGGTCTTCATAGAACAAAGTAAAATACGGCTCTAAGTAGGGCCTTTGTTCAGTGCATCAGGTCCTCATGGGAGAAAAACCAGGGCACAGATCACGTGAGGATAATTGTGTGAGGACACAGGAAGTAGTCGCCATCCACAGAATGTGGCGCCTTTGAATTTGCAGCTTCTGTGGTCTTAAGATAACAGCTTCTCTCAGGACATGTATATGACAATCCCTGTAGACATAACATTTTCTGGAAGAGAAACTGAAGCTCAGGGTTATGTCACCTGCCAGGCCACTGACATCTGGGGTTGGCTAGCCCAAGACCCCTGTCAGTCACTATCTGCCCACTACCCCAGAGAACTAGGTCATACACAGCCTTTGTGCTTAGAGTATACGGGCCTGCCGCAGCCTGCAGGGACAGGTCCTTCTAGGCCCAGCCCAACTTGCCTAGACTAAGGCATAGTTAAACTCATGGGCAGAATGGGACAACACAGAAACACCACAGCTATCCCATGTGCATGTACCCCAGGTCAGTGGAGGCTACCCATCAGGCACTAATTAGAGCTCCACGTGGCTCGTTCGAAGAACAGTCAGGGCGGCTCCAGCACAAATATTTCAAACCACACGGCATTTGTGTTTAATGGGATGAAATTCTTTAAGCCCAGAACCCAGCTGAGCCATTATGCCAGCCAATTTGCAGAGAAGTGGGAAGCACTGTGCCTGGAGCCTTATGTGGCTCATCCACATGACTGGAGAGGAAGCTGAGCAGGCTAAGCACAGCCTGCCTCCTGGTTCCAGAGACTGATGCCACCTTGGCCTGGAAATGTTGCATCCTTAGGCCATAGGATCAGGAGAGCCAGTAGAACCCTAGGGGGTGGTCACACTGGGAGTCTAGGGGGGGAGATTGGGGCATCATGGCTGATTTGAGACTTGGTGTCAGCTACTACACCTGGCAACACTCACTCCTCTTTCTGCTTTGGTAAATTCTACTCGGCCTCAAAAGCCCATCTCAGGAGGTCTTTCCTGGGAATGACCCAGACTCCTCTGGGGCTCTGCCTGTCACCGAGCAGCAAAACCATCACGGAGTACACACTGCATGTCTGTGGACCTGAGAGGGGACCAACAGAGGCTGGCCTTCATCAAGCTAGGCGCAGGGACAGTGAAGGACACACGATAAGCGAGCGGCATGGGACAAGCCTCAAAGAGTAAGTGGTGAAGGTGGGGAGCCCGAGGCCACTCACAGGCCCATCCCTGGGATGGGATCAGTGGGAGCCCTGTGGTCCAGGTTATTACCCAGCACTGGGGCTTCACAATGCAAACCCATAAGCAGATCTACTGGGGGAAAAGGAGCCTACTGGGCCTCTACAGAGCACCCTTGCTTCCTCCAACAGTGGGGTGGAGGGCGCACAGAGGAGTCCTTACACCCAGCAAGGACCTTTCACAACATAGGACCACAGACACAAGCACAGTAAGGTCTAAGTAGATAACACATTAGGTCACCACAAGAGGCAAACGGGAGTGTATGTGTACATGCACACTCTTTCCCTCTTCTCTCCCCCTCTCTCCCTCCCCACCTTCACCTCCCCTCCTCTCCCCTCTTCTCTCTCCACAGCAGGCCCCCAGTGAAGGGACTGGCCACCCTGCCAGAACTATGATCCCCTGAGGCCACCGGGAGCCTCTCACTGGCTGCCTGCCTGCCTACTAGCCTGCTGACCGCAGACCTGGACCCCAGGGAGTCTCCTGGCCAGTGCCACACCAATTTGCTGGGTCTGGCTCCCCTCCAGCTACCCATGTCTCAATCGATCCCCTAATAACTCGATCCATTATGTCGGAGCAGGATTCTTGGAAACCGGCAAGAAAAGGAAGCTCTGCAAATCATCTGAGTCATTTTTTTTTTAAAGAAAAAAATAATAATGGGGCATCTCTCCTCTCCCCAGCGTGGTTCTAGAAGGTGTGTGCGGTGTTTTGGAAGGTGCTAGATATCCTTTGCAGGAGAGGGGGGTCCAGACAGCCTTGTGCAGAGCAGGGTCTTCCTAATGGAGCTCATCCCTTCTTCCTCTCAGGCTGGCCCCATACCAGCTCCCAATCCATCAAGGCTGGCTGGCCCTGTGGCTCTGGCTACCCACAGCTGGGGAATCCTGGTGCTATCCCCCTCCCTGGGAGCCAGGGAGACACCCACACACACACCCGCAAATTGGAGGATGAGCTCAATTTACACTTGGCTGTGGGAGTGTGTTACTCATGGCTCTTCAGCTCCTCACAGTTGGTATGTGCACCTCAGGGTCCAGCACGGAACAAAGGGGGAGGGAAACACTGTGCCCAGTCCTCTCCACAGCCTCAGAAACTCAAGGTAATGCAGCCAGGCCTGAGAACAAACACACAGAGGCAGAGACATGGCCCATAACCTGGGTGATGGAGGCTCATAGCCTACAAAAAGCCCGGAGAGTTCTCTGTGGCATGACAGCATGGATCCTTCCTCTGTGCCTTGCTCCTCTACAGGCCACAGTTCTCCACTGGGACAGATGGCTGAGACCCCGAAGATTAACAAGCAATGCCCCTGCTCCCACTGCGTTTGGGGAAAAAAAAAAAAAACCCCAGCCATTTCTCATGAAAGAATGAGTTAACATATAAGGTGTTGTTTTTAATGGTGTTTTAAAGTGAACTGGTCAGTCAGGAGTTTTAAATTTCCCAGTCTTAAGATCTATTTTTAAATTAAGTGTGTCTGTCTGTGCCCATGTGTAGGCACATGCGCAGTAGTCCTCAGAGGTGCCAGATGCCCTGAAGCTGGGTTACAAGTGGTTGTGAGAACCCAGATGTAGGTGCTGGGAACCGAATCTGGGTCCTCTGCAAGATAGTGCATGCTTGTAGTTACAGAGCCATCTCTCTAGCCCCTAGATTTCCAGGTTCTTAAGCATCATTAGGCTAAACTACCAGGTGCTCACCCTCATCCACTTGCACATCCAAGATCCTGAGACCCCTCTGAGTATGTCAGCCACTGTCCTGAGAGCTGGAGAGCAGGCCTTGTCAGAGAACACAGGCTCAGACCTGAGTGTATTTACTCTTGCTTCCTAATCAGGCTCCCAAACACCCTACTCAGGACCAGCCAAGACCTGCACTTCCCACTGGCACAGGGCTCCCGTGAGCCACTGCACTCAACCATCTACAGCCTTGGAACATAAGCTCCATACCTACACCAGCCTGATACCCCAACACCCTAGGAGTTTCCACGCTGCTGTCAAAGGGTGCCTCCCCCTCTTTCAGACACCAACCACTCAGCATGATGTCCCTCCCTCCCTTACTGTCACTAGGATGTCTCTGAGGCCTGGCTCGTGGTTGAACAAATCACCCAGGGCAGAACAGCCTGACAACCTTGGACTCTTGTTTAATCCTAGGAACAAAGATGGGGAGTCTCACAAACATCCTCTGGACTCCAAGATGACCCCAAGGGGACATGGAGCAACATTCAGGGCTACTGGTGAGCTACACAAGCTAAGAATTCTAAATGGGGTGTCAAGTTGCATACTGTCCACCAGCGCAGCCCGGTGGGATGCCCGCCTGTCTGTCCCCACGGCAGCAGTAGAAAGCAGGCTCCAAGGATGACGGCTGCTTTAATAATAAATCACTTAATTAGGGAACCTCCAGGCTCCCGTGAGGAGCCAGCACAGTGTGCAACACCGGCTTGAGGCTTGTTACCTGCTGTTCCCACATCTTGGGGATCCACCCCCTCCCATGCCAAGGAGCTGATGCTGCAAAACTCAGCACATACTGCAGATACAATCTTGCCATCATGCCGCAGAGAGGGGAGGACAGCCTACAGGGGAGTATTTCATACGACAGGATAGCTATCCTGCGGCTCCAGGCTCTAGTAGGTAAGGTAGATGAGGGAGAACCCAGAGCTAGCCTGTGGCCCCTCAAACCACCGAGACAGTCCTGTCCACCCCGACGTGGTCTCAGCGATACCACCCTGGCAACTGCGCCCAGAGACAGGGAACTGCCAAGTGGCATACGTGAGGGGATGCAGGACCTGAGCCAGCAGGGCCAAAGGGGATGACTAGAAACTACTACATCCTCCTTTCAGCCACCCGGAGGACTCTCACGGTACTAGCTCCCTGACCAAAGACCTATACAGCCTGCAAAATTCCCACAGGTGTGGAGCATCGTTACAACCTCCTCTGAATGAAGGGGGAAGGTGGCCACATTTTGAAGGATAAATAGGGACGAGGTGGGGGCATTCAGGGGACCACCTTACACTTTACTCTGTCTGACCCTGAGTAAGAATGGCCTAAAACAGGTGGTGTGGGACCAAGATGACCAGCAGCTATGGAGCTGGGGTCAGAGGTCTGGGATGGAAGGCAGTGAAAGTAAGCACCAAGCGTGGCAGGTCACAGGCTTCCTGGGAACCAGGTCCCTGCAGGCTCAAGTAGTTAGCCCTGTAGAGAATAAAAGTCCAGCATACCCAATTCCCTGCCTCCTTCAAGATTCAGATTTTATTTCCAGAAGCGTCCATGTAGCCTCTATTGAGTGGTAAAGTCTTGTGATGAGGCTTCTGTGATCTACTTGTTCTATGGACAGGAACCTGAAATAAGCAGGCAGGCTGTGAAGCTCACCAGCACCCTGCTCTATTTAAATGGCCCTGTCCTTGGACCCTTGCGGCCCCTGTTCTCCCAGCTACCCCAGTCTCATCTCATAAAGGTCAACAGTTCTCCGAGGGAAAGAATCTGGGTTGTACAAGAAAAAGGGGACATGGAGGCTACCCCATAGGGTGGGGTTCCAAGATACCACCAAAAGAGGGAATTCCAGCCTGGCCAATAGGGAGGGTCTAGGTTAGGTAAAGACCTAGAGGGGGGTGGTGGGACGGGGAGCCCTGGCTCTGGATGAGTCTGTAGGTATTCTGAGGGTAGAGAGCTGAGATGGACACAGGGTCTTGCCCAGCCCCTCAGCAGCATCTTTCAGCCTGTGCCTCTCTTTCCTCAGGGCCAGGGTCACCTGAGTCTTGGCTCCTGGACCACCAGGCAGTGTCATACAGAGATCCCTCTGAACTCTCCTGTATGTTCTCTGAACAAGCTGTGGCCACACATGTGTATACAGGAGGAGAGGCAAGTGGCCAAAACCCAGTCCCTGCTGTCTTGGAGGATCAAGCTGTGGGTCCTGCTTACAAGGGTCCCTACCCTTTCCCTATAGCCTGAGTATCTTGGCAGGAGTGGAGGTGACAGCCTCCAACTTGGTTGATATGGCAACCAGGAAGACAGTCCAGGCCCCATCAGACCAGTCCTTGCAGAATATATTTCCTAATTAAAGCCAAGCAGTCAACATCAATCCTCAGGCGGTCCTTACAGCTCATAAAAGGAGCCAAGAGTGGTGGTCAGTAAGGGGTTCCCTGCTGCCCGTTTCCGTTTCTGTCTCCCTGGGCGACAACTGGATGCATCCAGTGTTGCTGCCAGATTCTGCTCCCTGCCCTGTGGCTCCGCCCAGGCGGCCCAGCTGGCAGGACAGCCTAGCCACAGCATGACCTCAGATCCTCATCCCAAAGGGGCCTAGAGCATGTGGGTAGGGGGCTGCCACTCACAAAGAGGGCTCTGTGGTGGGATCTGGAAGAGGGCAGTGCTCACTAACCTGGTAACCCTGCCGGGCTGGTGATGATACTTGGGGCTAGCAGGGATGGGGGCTAGGGGCTTGGCTCTGCCTCGGTAGCTCCCCTGACACATACACCCCATACACCCCAGGGGACCTTGCAACCCCCAGACAGCTGGAAGCAGAGGGTTGTGAAGAGGGAGGCACTGAGGGGCAGGCAGAAACTCCAGCCCAGCACATAAACAGTCTAAATTAGGAATTAAAACATCCCGAAGCCAATCCCAGCCACCATCACTGGGCAGGGTGTATTTCAAAGGAGTAGGAAAACATCCCTGCTACAAGCACTAAATTTCCCAGTATGATTCCAGCATAGTAGTCAAGGACAAGTGTCCACACAAAACAGACCCTGCATGGACACAGCCCTATGCGCACATGGACAGCTCACTCTAGGGACAGGAAAAGGCCTGAGAGGGAGACAAAGGATCCCCCAGAGAGAAACTGGGCAGGATGGTCCCAATCCCCACCCCCCAGCAGTCAAGACTTCTGTGGCCTCCTGCCAACCCCAACCCCCACGCTGTGGCTTAGCCCAGCTCCTAGTTTCCAGGGAAGGAAGACTTGTGAATTGAACTGTGATGCTCCCACTCTGCCCTGTGACTGGGGCCACCAGTCCTGGCCCTGCTCCCCCAGGAAAGAAGTCAGGGTGAACAGCAGGTATAAGGAACCCTAAGCAGATATGGGGTGGGGCAGTACTAGAACACAGCTCCTTTCTGACTGAGCTGTGGCTTTTGAAAGTTTAAGAGCAGATGGTAGCCAATGGAGCCTCTGGACCCCTCTGTCACGCTGTCCTGCCTTCCTGGCCTGAACACCTGAATCACTGTTCCCATGGACTAGGGTGCAGCCCCCAGGAGGGAGGGCGCTCTGCATTAGAGCTCAGATACAGGGGCAGCCAGTGTCTCTGGGATCCAGGCTGAGGACAGGAGCTTCATCAGAGGTTACCTATGGGCTAGGAGGCTAAGCAGGCTCAACCAGGCCAATACTGTGACGCCACAGGGGTTGAGGATCACTCAGTGTGGCCATTCTTTGGGTTGACTCTTAAGTTAAGAATAAAGAAGAGTTGCTTCCTGCATTGGGAGCCATGAAGGCCCTTTCAAACCCTCTGACACCCATAGGGACTCCATCCTATCATCTTCGGGATTGTGTGTCATGTTTGACATGACATAGGCCTAACAGTTGACCACACTCTATCTATCCGGCTGCTGTTCCCCCTAACACAAGGCCAGAAACCCAAGCCCATAACCACTAGCACACATCAGCAGACTCAGGTTTTGGGCTATGTAGCTTAGCAATGGGGACTCTGTCACTACACCAGGCCAGAGGGGTAGAGGGCTGCAGAACCCAGGCGACCGGGGCACACGGGACCTGGTCTCTGCACCATCAGCTGCTACCATGGCCACCAGTCCCAAGTCCACCAACACACCAAGATGCTAAAGACTACGAGTGGACACCTCAGCCACAAGGGTCATGCTGCTGCAGTGATCTAAGAAAGAGGATTGCTGAACAGTGGTGGCGCATGCCTTTAATCCCAGCACTTGGGAGGCAAAAGGCAGTCAGATCTCTGTGAGTTCAAGGCCAGCCTGGTCTACAGAGTGAGTTTCAGGACAGCCAGAGGTACAGTACAGAAACCCTGTCTCGAAAAACAAAACAAAACGAAACGAAACAAACAAAACAGGGATCCTGCTAGTGTCCCTGAATAGTGGGTACTGGGCCCCTCATCTCAAGTCTGGTTTATCTCGCTGTCCCCCCCCCATCTTCCACCTGCCCACGACATTTATCCACCCAGCTCTCCAAGGATCAAAGGTCCAAAACCTACCAAGGCAGGCATCAATTGTCCAGGCTCTGTAACATGGGATATGAGCAGAAGCAACTCCAACGCCACTGAGAAATACCTAGCAATTAAAATGCACACCTCTGAGTGTTTCTCTGAGGGTGCTTCCAGAGAAGACTAAGGGGCATGCCTGTGTGTGGGCAGTCCCATCCCATAGTCTAGGGACCTAAAAGGAAGAAGGGAAGGAGCTGAAGCCTGCTGATGCACAAGCTCTTTCTGCTTCCGGACCTTCTCCACACACTCCCTGGATATCCTGCTGGAAGTAAAGGAGTCTATTGACCATGGACTTCTGAAACCACGAACCAAAACCAGTCTTTCTCCTAAATTGTTTTCTCTCGCCATTTGACACAGGAATAAGAAATTGACTCACGCAGGGGCCACAGAGATCCTGGAACAAAGGGGTCATGTGCTGACTCCTGGAACTGACTGGAGCACGGGGCTTAGCACTGTGTGGACATGTCATCCACTCTAGTCCTTTCCAGCCACACCATCTTCTACAACAACATCTTAGACAAGCAAACTGAAGCTGGGGGAGTCTGCCTGAAGCTGTCCACACTCTATCAGCCTCCTTGTGTATGACCACCCCTTCCCTGCAAGCCCTACAAGACATCCTAAGAACACAGGCTGATAGGAACTAGGGCCAACCACTGATCCAACAGCTGACCTTGGCCAGTAGTCAGCCCAAGAAAGGATCGCTCGGTTGAGAAGCTGAGTATCTCAGGCCCATGCTTGGGGTTTATGCCAAATGTTTCACTACCCTGAGTGACACAGAACCTTCCCTCCGTCCTCTCCAGGATCCTACCCAACTACCTATTAAATACCCAAACCCTTGAATTCAAGTCTCTTCAGCACTTCCCCATGACCTGGCCTGGCAGGATTAACCCACACACAGCAGTTCTCCAGACCCTGAGACCCTATCCCTGACCAATTCCTTGTATCACCTGGTGGGTGGGACACTAGGATTCAGGATAGCCTATGTCTCTCCAAGGCCTACGGGGCTCCGTCAAGCTGGCAGCCACGGGCCAGCAAAGCTATGCACTTGGTGGGTGGCAGCTATACACAAGTGTCATCTCATGGGTCCTATTTTAGGCCCAGCTTGTACCCTTGTCTGCTGGGGTACTTCACAGAGTAGTACCTGACCTATCCAATCCATGTAGTCCTGAGACACCATATCTGTTCTCTACTTCTTGGGGAGCCTATTTGTGGCCCAAGAGGAAGGGTGATGCTCCCAAGAGGAGCCTGGTGGGGCTGAGAGCAGCTAGGATCAGAGTCTGAGGCTTTATGTAAGCATAAGCGGGCAGCTGGCTCCTGGGGCCAGGCCGGTAAACCAGAAGCTGGCTGGGGATTAGTGACAGGCGTTGCCACGGCAACCCAAGGAGAGGGAAGCATGCCTGGTCTGAGCGTAGCTCAGCCTTGCTCTAGCTCCGCAAAGGTAAGAGGAAACCCCAGAGATTCATTAGCAACAAGTTCCCATGGCAACTGCACCAAGCTCATTAATATTTTTTTTTTTTTTAATTTCAAGTGTGGGTGTTGAAATCCTCCTGAGAATGAAGGGAGGGACGGATGCAGAGCAAACACACGCGCCAGATACTCCTACCCATGGCCCAGACACCACCTGACAGTGACACCTGTCCCTACCCCAACTGGGAATCAGGACATAGATGTTCCTTATAGCAGAGGGCAGTCAAGCTCAGGGACCACAGCCATGGCCCCTATTGCAGACCCACTAGGCAGGCTGCCACACCCAGGAGATGCCACACATCCTGTCATGGCACCTTGGGGTCCAAACTCATGGGTGGTGGGATAAAGGGTTAGCAAGTGGGGTTGTTTGGGAAAACTGGTAGTTTCTCATTTACCCAGGAGGACTTAACTTAGGAATCTGCACTAAATTTCAGCCACACTTGGGCACCTGTTAGTCCGGGAGCACAAAAACCTCCACCTGCACCCATAAAAGAAAACCTTTGGGCATTGGGGACTGTTACAGTGAAACTAAACCTCAAAACCAGATGGTCCTCTGGGCAGTGGTGCTGCACGCCTTTAATCCCAGCACTCGGGAGGCAGAGGCAAGCAGATCTCTGTGAGTTCGAGGTCAGCCTGGTCTAAAGTGTTAGTTCCAGTGCAGCCAGAGTTACAACAAAGACACCTTGTCTGAAACAAACAAAACAAGCAGATGATTCACGGTGCTCCATCACTGACACACGCAGGCATGTGACCCCACTACACTGCACTTCCAGAACGGGGAATGTGGATGAATGTGGTGGTTGGCAGAGATGGCCTGGGCATGGTGCTCCTTCCATGGTAAGAAGTGCTCAGAAGCATACTGAAGCCATGGATGTCCCAGCGTAAGACTAGGGTGACAGATGCAGAGCTGTACACTACACTCATGTGATGCATGATCCACCCCAGTAATACATGCCGTGTTGGGGTCAGCGTACCAGTTCCAAACCCTGCATAGTAGTAGCTGCTGCTGTCTTCACGGAGCCTCTGGGCCCCTGGGTGGCACACACAGGGGTTTGGTGAGGTGAACAGGATGTAGATCCTTGGGCATGTCACATGTTACCCAGACATAGGGGCTCCTGCCTTCTGCTCTGGACAGGTAACTAAAGACTACTGACTTCTGGGACAAGATGGACCAGCAGGAACTTGCCAACAATTAGAGACACACAGCAAACTCCACAAAGCTCATTTACACCCACACTGGGTCCCAGACCACCTAACGGGGTAAAATGTGCTCTCTCATCCCCAGTGCCGCTCAGGCCACTAGAAGCTTGATGTCCTCTTTCTCAGTCCTTGCTGAGCCCTGAGAAAGCATCAAATAAGAAGAAATCCCCGCCACCACTCCTGAGAACCTCTTGGTGGGTAGCTCATAATCAGGAACATGTCCTTTACAGAACCATGAAGACAAGGGAGTGGTCACAGAGATATGGCAATGCACAATTAAAAGGCAAGAATCAGGAACTGTTTGCAGCCTGTGCCGCTCACACCCCACACTGTAGTAACAGCCCAGTGGGCCAGGCCCAGACAGCCAATTTCCCAATTAGAAGCCACGAGCCCGCCCATGCACAGGGCACAGTGTATTATAGTCCATTCTTTCACAGCAAGTGAGAAGAAACCAGCTTACATCCCGACACCCTGGAAAAAGGAAAGTCAGCAGGGAAGGTGCAGAGGGGATGCCAGCCTGGTGTGGAATTGAAGCAGCCAGAGCTATAGGCAGTGTGCACCTTGGGAAGGGTGGTACACTGCCACTGGGGACGGAGTTAGGGACACAGAGAGTATGACAAGGACTTGGGCATGGGAAGGAATGGGGTGGCCTGAAGATCTCTCCCTCTGGCTTTCTGAATTCCCAAAGTTGATTCTGAGATGCCAAGTACCCCCAAGAAGCTCTACTGAACCACGCCTTGGTAGGTAAGACTCTCTATCCCTTCTCATCACATACCGAGCCTCCCCTTGTGGCTTCATGCTGGCTAGGCCTTGTCCTATTTGCTTGGTGACCCAGATCCCAACGTTGAGAAGCACATGAGATTCTGGGATGCTATGGAAGAGCAGGGCAGCAGGCCCAGCTTCTGAGACAAACACCATGGCCTGGAATCTGCTACTAGTTGGTGAGCCTTTGTTCCCAGGCTAACCTGACAAGCTCACTCTGATGGTACTTCTAGCTTGGGAACATCTCTCTGGATGGTGCACTGGGAGCACGGTGGTCTGAGGGAGTCATTCTCGGGCAGTGGCCTCACCTTCCTTATGACACACAACCTGCCCCACAGACGTCTTCAGGAACCCCCTCTTCGCCAAGCAGGCCAGCACTACCCACCTGTGTTATTGAAGAGTATTTCACATCCTGGAACCCCCACAGAACCAACTCGCCTGGGATTCATTGCGGAGAGGGTGCTCCTGGTGGACACACAGTTTAGGGGCAGGACTGTGGTAGTGAAAGAAGATGAAGCCATCAGCCTCCAGGAGCTAGGCAAATCTAGGGAACTGGAATGACTCATACTCAGAAACTCAACAGGGGCCACGAGCCCCCATGCGTCCTATTCCTGAGCTACAATGGCCCACACCCAGCTTGTGACAACATAAGCAAAACCCAGACCAACCATGTTGCACAAGGTCCTCTCTATGGGGCTCAGGCCTGAATCCCATAGAAATGGGTCTGGCAGGGTCTCCTACACAGGAACAATGAAGACCCAGGACCAACCTGGGGCCTCAGAAGGAGGTGTGCCACCGACAAGCCGGTCCCGCTGAGGTTCCTTAGAGAATAAGGTGGGGAAGCAGCAGCCAGTCCACACCCAAAGCCAGGACTGGCTGTGCCAGGGTTGTGAGGGGGACAAGTGACCAGAAGCCCCAGAACTTGGAGAGGGGCAGAGCTTGGCGGGGACTACCTACATGGGTCATGCTGCAGAGAAGTAAACTGAGGCTCTGGCAGGTGGGGGTAGCCACATCATATACTCAGTTAGCATGTGATGACCAATACATCCCCTCTGTTCAGGGCCAGGGGCCAGGTGTTCCAAGTAGGTACCATCTCACCAGACTGGGTGCCAGAGGCTTCCCTGGATCCAGGGTCTGAAGGGCTAACCAGAGACACACTCACACAAGAATGTCAGACAGTGCTGATCACATCAATGAGGAGGATCCCACACCTGGAGGCTGAAGGCCATGTCCCCACTAGGTAACTAAAGCCCTCTAAACCAAAGTGCTTGGGATGAGGTCATACAATTCCTAAGATTTAAAAAGACACGGGCTGGAGATAGAGCTCAGGTGGTAGAGTATATGCTTAGCATCCACAGAGTCCCAAGTCTGAGCCCAGTGATCACATCAACTAGGCATAGTGGTACAGACCTATAATCTCAGCATTCGGGAGATAGAGGCAGGGAGATCAAAAGTTCAAGGTCATCCTTGGTTGCATATAAAGTCAAGGCCAGCCTGGGCTTCATGAGATTCTGTCTCAAAACCAAGAGCCTGAGATAGCTCTGCAGGTAACGACATATGCCACTAAGCATAACAGTGGAGCTGGATTTCCAAGATCCACATGATACAAGGAGAGAACTGACCCCCACAAGGTGTCTCTGACCTCCACATGTGCACAGTGGCACACATGCACATACACAACATGTAATAATAATCAATTCCCCAAGCTTTAAACCTGGATTTCAAATGGAAAAAAAAACACTCTTATTTTATGTTTCATTTACTTTAACCCTAGTCCGCACCGTTTGGTAGAAACACTAATTTCACAGAGTACCCTAAGTTTCCTCCAGCAACAAGACCCACCCCCAGAGCTGGCCTGTATCACCCACAGACAACACTGGAGAAGATTGCCATGCCTGCACCCCACCCCAACACCACTACTGTGAAATCAGCCTGGAAAATGGCCATGTGGACTCAGCACTACGAGCTGTGGGCAAGGAACCGACTTGGACCCTCACTCCACAGTGCAGAAGATGCTGGGTGACCCTAGGCGGATCCTAAGACCTGGCAAAGCTGGTGATAGTTGCAAGTCCCATCTAGTCACCACAGTGACACAGCAGGCCTAGGCTGCCGCCACCCTAGAAGGGACTGGAGGGAAGTGTCTTATGGGAAGTATCCTATGGGCACCCTGAACCTCGCTGAGTCCATGGTGTGGTGGGTATGGGTGGTGATGCAGCAAGCACAGCTGTCAGAGTGGAGGCTTTGACCAGTTTTAGGCACAGCCAGGGCAAGGGCAGGAGAAGACTGGGTTTCCCTCAGTAGCCCAGGAAGAGCCTGTCCATTTTAATGAGGCACTAATGCAGGCTGACTCACCAGCTGTCGGCCAGAGGCTGGACTGGTGTCTGCTGCCAAAGACAAAGGGACATGGCAGGATACTGCCATGTGGTCCCCATGGCCCTCATGGCCCTCTGTTCCTTCCTGACAGCAGTGTCTGTTCCCTGGGCATCTGGGCAGGAGGTTTCTTATGCCCGTATCACATTAGACTGCTCCTCAGGGAATACTGACCAGGCATCCTAGGGCTAGAATCCTTGGCTTAGAAAAAAAAGGGGTCCTGCTGAATAACAGACATCCTTATACTTCCCCAACCCCAAGCCCTACACAGGGTCCCTGGTTCTCACCAGGCTCTCCACCACCTTCAGCTGCATAACTGGGTCCTGCCAGATGCAGATGGGGCATGGCTTTTCTAAACAGGGGTGTAGGCCTTCAACTTGTAGACTACCTCTCCTGCTTGAAGCATAGATCAGAGAAGTTGGGCATGAACCTAAAGGACACAAAAATCTTGAAGGTCAGTTATCCTCAAGGCAGGAACACATGGCCACTAGCCAGGAAGTACCCAGACAGCTTCAAGGTGGCCACAGGACCTTATTCCCACAGAGTAGCCACAAGAACAAGCACCCCGGGAGTCTCACTCTCAGGCCACAGCTGCTCCCTCCAGCCATCCCTACTTATACCCATCCCACATCCCCTTAGCCTGATCACTATCCAATGGTCAGCCTTAGCAGAGCAGGGCCTGAGTATCCCCTGGAGAAACCTAATGGGCAATAATGTACTTCCTAGTCTTCTCTGAGCTGGGGCTAGAAGCTGGGGGCAGGGTCAACTTCACTAGAGCAATCTCCTCCCTGGCCATCTGTGGTCAACACCCCTCTCCATGGACACCAAGAGGGAGACGATCCTGTTCCTCTGGGCACAGTTACAAACAGCTAGATCCAGGTAACATACAAGGCCTTAGTGGCCACAGTTCTGGGAACCCGAACATCAGCTTTCACAGCCGAGCGAGCTCACCTGTTGTTTCCATCCACTATTGTACTCACAAACAGCAGAAAAGCTCCTGAAGGACTGAGACCACCAGGATGGAGAGAGGGCTGAGGAATCCCAGGGAGGCTCAGCAGGCTCCCTCCTAAGCAGAGTGGTCCTCTCTGTAAAAACTCACCTGAGACCCCCATTGAGGACTGTCCTGCAGGGCGCCTTCCAGAGATTCCCTGGTCTGGATGGGAGTGGCTCAGATCTCCCTGGAGATCTCCCCATGATCTCCTCACCAGGCACCTACAGTAGCCTCTGTGTGGGGCCTCTGACAAGAATAGGGAGCCCGTGCATGGCCTGCCTGGCAGACCAGGCAGTCAGAATGACCAATTTCATGGCTGATTTTCTCCTCTCCCTAGGTGGCCCACCCCTTGTCTTAGAGCCTGACACTGAGCATCTGATTTATCCCAAGTGGCCACCTCCAGTTAGCACATCACAGCCTCCTGCCCTAGCCAAGCGGAACCGCTCATCTCCCTCCAGGGGTGGGGCATGCTATCCGGGAAAGGCTCACTCAAGCGTGCATGCACAGAAAGGCACACTCACAACCATGTGGGCAAGCATGCCACCAGCTGGGCTGGGTTCTCTGGCTCTGTAAAAAGCACCACAGGCCTCAAACCACAGAACTCACTCCTGCTCAGTCTGGGCCAGAAGTCCCCAGTCCAGGCCTTTCAGCAGGGATTGCTTATCTCCAAGGCTCCAGGGAGGCTGTGCTTGGCCTTCTACACCTCCTGGTGTCAGCGACAGTCCTTGTGTTCTATGGCTGTGGTCACACTGCTCCAGTATCTCTCACAGTTGTCACGCAGCCTGTCTTCTCCTCACAGAGACTCCCATCATTGGATCTGGGGCACCCAGTCCAGCCTATCCTCAGCTCAACTAGTTACATCTGGAAACATCCCATTGTTGAATGGGGGGATGGGGAGATGATGACTGGCTGCCTCCTATTCTGCTGGTCACAGACTTTGAAGGGGACAATGTTCAACCCAACACAGCAACTGAAGTATTGTGTGTGTAGGCCCTCAGCTGGAGACTATAGGGCCACAGGGGGGAAAAAAAAAACAAGGCCCAAAAGGTGATCTGTCCACAGAAACAATGCAATTTGGCACCTCCGCCACCACCCCAATTTCACTCTAGTCTGCTTACCCTAAAGGTCCCACTACTTTCCAGAAGACCCACTGAACCCATCCTTTCTGTCACCATGTCTGATACTGCTTATCCCAGTACTGGCCAACACATTAAGCCCCAGGGAGTCCAGGTGCTGTTCAGAACTGGGGCTGAGAGCAGCCCCAGGGGATGGAGCCTGTCCTTACCAGCCTGAGTCCCCGCTGGAGCACCTGCTGCACTAGCCCTGTGTACAACAGACCTGGCCAACAGACCTCACCCTGCACCACATCTAGCCACTGCACCTGCTCATTCATCACCCTGCCCCCAACTACTCTGTATACATAGGTATCAGAGTCAACTGGACTGCTAACCTCCCTGCAGCTACAGGGACCTACAGGATCCAAGAGGTTCCAGCTCCTCCAACTGTAAATGGCACTGTCCTCTGACACAGTATCAGGGTGCCTCCCTTAGTCTCCATGCCTGTGAGAGGCCCAAAGATGAGCACCACCCTCAATACCAAGGGCTCCACCAGGCAGAGACTGGTAAAGAGAAGGACCAGAATGAATTGGGGTGGCAGTGCAATCAGCCTTATACCCTTGTAGCCCCTTCCTCTGGTCGCTGTTCCAGCTGTACCAACCAGAGCCCAGCCTGGGGAGGGGACAGCACTAGCACAGTCTAAAGGGAAGAGGACAGAGTAACTTAGCCAACCACTGTGCCTGCCAGGAACATCCTGTGTGCTGCCAGGGTCAGGTCACGGCAGGATGCAACATTCATCTATTTCCACATAGCCAGGCAGGGGTTGTGGTCCCCAGGACCGGACTGTTCCCCAGCCCTAAGCAGGTCCTCTCCCTACTGTTTGCTACAGGTCTGGCCAGCCAAGAAACTGAAGCTCCATGCTGATTCTTTACCTAATGCTCAATTTTATGCCATAGTTACTTCTCTAAGTGAAAGAACACAAAAGTACCAAGGGACACAGACAGCAAAGGGTGAAGAAATCTGGCTGGACAACGCAGGGCTGAGGCCTTGCCCCTGGGTCTCTTATTAGGAGGTGTGTGTGGGTGTGGGTGCAGGAATGAGTGTGCTTGCATCAAGTCTGATGGACTCCCCCCAACACGGGCAGTCAGAAAAACTGCTTTAATCACTAGGGCAACACCTAACTTTCAGAGCATGGCAGGGGTTTCTGAGTCCAGCCCTCAACTCCAGGAAAGGCTTGGGTAGCCTACATGTGAAAAGAGTCCTCTAGGACCCCTGAAATCCTCCTGTACCAAGATCAGCCTGTGCTGAGCTAGGAGGGGCTGGCTCCTGACTCGGCTTCTCTGTCCAAGGCTCACACATCCCAGTGGTGGAGGCAATGAGCATGTAGAGGCCGAAATTCCCCAGCCCAGCACCCACTTTAACATTCCTCAGTTGTCCCTGATTATCTGCCCTTGCAGGCTGTGACAGTTCAGCCAGAACCCCAATCTCCCTGCCAGCCTGTGGCTCACCTCCTCCTCCTGCCAGCCACACTGCCTAGAGGGATTTGAGATGCCAGAGATACCAGCCTTGGCGACCACGTGGCAGCAGTGGCTCAAGTCCATTCCATATGGCCCTTCCTGAGGAAATGGTGAGTGGCTTGAGTGGCGAGCCTGTCATCCCAGGCAGGCATATCGCTCTGGGTATGATGCCCAGACCTTCTGCCAACTCTCTAGAGCTGGGGATGGGGCTGAAAGCCAGTAGGTCCCTTTCCTCTGCATCCCTGGTCCCCTGGACTGTGCCTTGTCCCTTATCTCTGATCAAGGACCAGCTCTAACCACAGCACAAGGTTTATGATGCACACCACACCTTGCTTCCGCCCAGAGCTGTAGCCAGCCTTTAATCTCAGGCTTGGAAATTTAACCTGGGCCCACATTTCTTAGGGGTGCTCCAAGTTAGGCCAGGATTGACCACCCAGGATCAGAGAAAAGGTTAATGGCTTACAAGGTGGGGGAAGGAACATTTTGAGTCAGGTCCTGAGAGCCACTGCCCCTTCCCCAGCAGGCTCAGATCAGCACCAGGGCCGACATCTGCATAAACAAAGGTAACGGATTTGCACGCCTGACCTTGACTGCTCAAGACCGAGGATTGGACTTGGCCACAAGCCACTGCTCTGGATTCATCCCTGTTTGACAAGCTGCCCCATCCCCCGCATTCTTCCACATCCTGACCCTGAGTGGGGCGTCTGCCAGCAGCTCTGGGAGCCAGGCCCACTGCACACGAGGAAGCAAAGGGAGCTCCCAGACCACCCTGTGTGCTCATACAGGTCACGGAGACACTCACAGCAAGCATCAGTGGCTTACTCTACCAGCATAGAGCTGGGTGTCTTAAGCATGCTATCCAGGCCATGCCTCCAGAGTATAATGGCACCAGCACCCACCTCTCATTCTTTGTCCTGCAGTACCCTTACATTCCCGGCTTACCTCAATGTCCCACCAGGCTGGGTTCCAACACTGCCCTCTTTCTGAGGAAGGATCCAAAACCCCACCAGGGAGTACACTAGATTCCCAAGTCCCCAGACTGGCCTACCAACTCCTCTTCCATATCCCAATTATCCATCCCATCTCACAGTCCACACTCCTAACAGCACACTCTGGAGATCCAGAACCCTTTCCCCATAGTCCCCTCTACTTCAGATCAGCTGTAGTTCCCACTTACCTCAGGAGCAGAACTATGGCACTTGCTGGCCTGTCTGGTCCTGCTACCAGCCTCTTCTCACACAGACTCAGTGTTTGCAAGTAGCTACCACTTCCCTGGTACTGGAACCAGCAGCCTCTGGTCCAGACTCCATGCCCTCCAAAGGATTCTACCTACCACAGGCACGAAGACAGTTGTATTCTGGATGGGTTCTGTTGGGAAGACCTTTGCTGAATGAGGTAGCTAAGGCAACTGGTATGAGGAATCCCTCCGTTTATAATTTCTTACAACACAGGGAGGTTAAGGATCCATTAGGGAAGGTGCACATGGAGAACAAGGGTGGTGGGGCCTGCCATGGTCCCCATTGTGTCCACTTGAGGTACTGAGACTATCAGGAAGGAGCACTGGGTTTGGTCAACACCAGGGATGATTAGGTACAAACAGGGTAAGGCCTGGTAAAAGGAGCCACCATCCAACGGCAACAGAGATGAGCCTGGGGTCACCCATCCCTGGTGGCCAGTATACAGATGGGTGATATGTTGGTTAGGAAGACAACGCTTCAGTTAGGAGGTCAGTCCACCTGGACACTGTATGATGGTCATGACAGCCCTAACAAAGCCAAACACACTAAGGTAACATAACTACTTCTAAGACACATAAGCATATCTGGGAGGCATGGTCCCTGCCAGAGCACAGCCCATCCTAGACTGTGTCTCCTACTTTGTCCTCATGGGCCTTTATGTACCCTGAGTCCTTCACCAGGACATGCTCGACCTCACTGGCATCATGCCCATTTCATGGAGGATAAGACAGGAAAGGTGATATCACATGGTTATGTGGACCTGTCACCTCCCTAATGTGGGTATGAATGACTCTCCAACAGAAGTTTGGAAGACTCTGTCCTGGGAGACTTCCATCTAGGGCATCCCAACATCCCTCTACTATGTACAGATCTTAGTAACCCTGTTCCAAATGAGCCCCAGAACCATGGTGCATCCTCACCCAGACACAGCATGAATCAACACATGCTCCAGATTCCTGCTTGGCAAATGTATTAGAGTGCCAAGATGTTAGCTAGTAGTTTCAAAGGTGTGGGACATGTGTCCTGCAACTCCTTTCCCAGCAATGACCTGCACACATGGCTCAGATCAAGGACCTTGGGGAAAGCTGACTCCTGAAATGCAGGGCTAACATCCTAAGGCAGATGAGAGTGCCCATCAAGATGCAGGAAGCCAGTATTCCTCTGATCCACATCCCATAATTCTAACTGAGTGAGAGTGGTGGACATTAAAGGAGATAGCAGCTTCCCTGCCAGACTGTCAATCAGAGTCTCCAGAGTCTAAAGAAGTGGACATGGATAGTTAACAGTAGGAGGAAGACCCAGCAAGGTGTCAGGCTATGGACAGAGATTAGGAGAGAGCAATCACCTCCACCTAGGATCCAAGAGTCCTTAAAGGACCCCCTAAGAGACCACAGTGCTCCTTGGGCAAGGTGCCAGCCAAGGCCACAGGAGTCCTGGCTCAGAATTTAGACTCAGGAGTCCCTAGAGGGCCAGTCACCTCCAACAATCAAGACAGTTCCTGGGAGCCAGCTTGGATGCTCTGAAACAGCAGAGATAGATCGTTCTCAAAGCTCAGGATTCAGGCAAAGCCAGGGCAAGGACAAAGGACTGACCCTACCAGACCAGTGCCCTGTGTGTCCCCACCAGGGACGTGCATGCCAGTGGTGACCCAGGTACTGGCAACCACCTTGGAGCAGAGTGCCCTTGAATATCTCAAAACATTATTTTTAAAAGATGCCATAATTGTCTAGCCAAGGGTACATCAGATGTGTGCGCTTCCAAGCTGGGCTGGGCCCAACAAGCTCCTCCTCACCTACATGACCTTGACATGTCCTTCAATTTGTCAGTGACGTGGTACTTCGGGTGTCTGTTATGGGGAAGGAGAGGTTAGAAGGAATCCTAAAAACTCTCACCTCTGAATGTCTCAGGTCACTCCCAGATCCTAAACATCCTTAGCTCATATCCCTTGTTGACACAGAACAGCCGTGTGCCCACTCCTGAGCTTCACACCCTTGGGAGGCCCCGCCTTCCCTTGCTGGGACAGGCAGCTACACAGCAGGCAGTTCTGGGTCAGGAGCCTGGGGTGGGGTTGGGGGAGCCGGGGCAGAACATAACCCAGTGGAGCAGGCTACAACACACGGGTCCCACCCACCTTCCTCTATAAATAAGCCTGTGTAGGAGAAACAGCGCTCTCCCCAAAAGTTCCAGCCCGATTGTATTTTTAAAGAGCAAATGAAATCAATAAAGACAAAGGCTGTCCTTGGAGGCTCCTTTGCCACAGGGAGGGGGGAGACACCATCCAGGCAGAACCAGAACCAGTGTATATTGGTAGCCTGGCTAGCCATAGAAAAGTTCCAGAAAGGTCCGGGACTGAGAGAAGGTCCTTCCCTGTGTTCCAACAGCCAATAGAAGTCTAGCTATGGCTAGCAGGCATCTGCTGGGAACCAGGAGCTGCTTCTTAAGAGTCAAGGTTCACCTGGGCAAAGCTGATTTTCCTCCTTTTGGAGTTCACCCTCTAGGAAAGACGAAGGGTCCCGCTGACACTATGTCTACCTGTAGGGCAGAACTAAGGCCCAGGAAATAACCCCTAGGCACAGGACACTACACAGTCCCTTATAAAACCCTGGCCATGCCAATCACCTGGCTCCCCTACCTCATACAAAGCCAGCCCCTCCCAACTCCAAGGAATGTAAAGAGCCTCAAAGAGCTCAGAAAGCCTCAGCCCACATGGGCTTCCCCAGTAAGCTGATCCCCCGCCTGTCCCGGCATGCAGCTTATTTTAGGATCTCTCTGAGGCCCAGGTTCACACCCCTACTTCGGAGCCTGGCATCTGTTGGGGGGGTGTGTGTGAGACCCATCCCCATGTGGCCAGGGCTTTAATGACACTGGACAAATCCAGAGTGCTGAGAACCCAGATCTTTGTAGGGCACCACCCCCCAAGTTGGGAATACTCAGAATCCCTCTTTCCAGCAGTAGGAGAGTAAAACTGTGTCTTGGGGTACATGCAGCAAGAAGATGGGGGTGTGGCAGGGCTCCTGGAAACTGCCAGCAGCTCTAAGGCAGGGGTATACTTGAGAGCAGGAGGGGAAGACCCACCTCTCTCCCTTTGCTGGTCTCACTTGCAGGGATGGCCTGGCATTCTCTTCCCCAGCTGAGAGTTCTCCACAGCCTCCTGCCTCCCTTCCAGGGCTGGCAACACCTGAGTCTCTCTCAGATGACAAAGGTATCTTCTACTTCAGGACACAAAGCTGGCTCAGGCCGGGTGGCAATGTCAGCTCCGCAGCCCTTGAGGACTCATTCTACCTACACGAGCCACCCATTCCCACCTCTCCTGCACACAGCAACAGAAACAGCCTTGTTAGAAGTCTTCAGGGACACAGCAGCCCAGAGATCCAGGGTCAGCCTCAGATCCTGGCTGTCAGGAGAGCAAATCTAGGCCCACTTCATGCTTCCCCTTGTGTGTATAGTGTTGGAAATGAAAAAACAGGCATTAACACAGGGTTGGTCTCTGTCCCCTCCCTGGGATCCACAGTGGCACTGCTCAGTGGCCCACCACAACTCTCAGCCACACCTCCTCTCCACCAAAACCAAATGGCCTAGTCACCTCTGGTCTAGATCCTGCAGAGGGGACAAACTGACAGCTGACATACAAGGTCACCCTGCTCCTGCACATAGGGCCAGCCAACCCAGAGGATGCCCACCACCAACAGTTACCACACTCAGCTGCAGAGGACAAAGACGGTGGTAGGTACTGGAGCCCAAGCTGGCTCAGACTAGGCCACAGCCCTGGGACCACCATCCTCCTTTATAAGCAGAGAAAAATCTGACTCACCCGGTGTTTGGATTGGAGTGAAAAGAAACACGGGCTTTATTACTTTTTTTGGTACAGATTTCTCTTTTGTATTTAATATTTATACAGTTAAACACACAAGGTAGAGAAACATATACACACATTGCTCATTTTGCCTCTGTCTCCGACTCTGCTCAAGAGTGTTTATGGGCCCATGTCAACTCCCCTTGGCCCTCCACCCACCCAGCCCAGGAAGGAAGCAGCAGCACCCACAGCCCAGCCTACTCTGATGACCAGCTCCGATGAGTTGCTGGGGGTGGGGGTGGGGGTGGGCAAGCACTACTAGGCACTATTTCAGCTCCCCTCAGAGCCTGCCAGGGAAGTCCCCGAAAGGCCACCTGCTCCGAGGCCAGAAGCCTCTTTTTGCACTCCAGATATATCAAGGCACTGACCCAACCCTTTTCTGGAAGCTTCTCTGAAAGACTATGCCCTTGGGGCCAAGAAAAAAGGCGCAATCCCTTCCTCTCTAGAAAGGCAACTGTGGAGAAGGGGGTCGGTTCAATGCTAGCTGCCTCCTCCCCTCCCCTAGCTGCGCCATGTCTTAAATCAGCCCCTTGAATGGACTTCATCCTGGAAGAGTGAGTTCTCAACCAACGCCACTACCTCTCCGCGGAGAACTAAGGACCAGTCCTGCCCGACACACAGCGCCCACAGAGCAGGTGGAAAACTTTCTCCCTTTCCGGCCTCCCAGCCTCCAGCGAGGGTCCTTAACACATGGTCAGGTGTTCGTTTGGAAAGCTCAGAAGGCAGGGATTCCCATCTCCTCCCCACCTCATCCCACCCCACAAAGAATGCCAGGAGTTTCTTTTCCTTCCAAGCCGGCGGCATCCTCGCTGCTTCTGCCCATACGCTCCCGTCCCGAGTTATCTCTGAACCTTGATCCCACAGGCGAGTTCCGAGGCGTACCCCCATCATCTTTAAGAACGCTGCCCTAGCACCCCTACCTAGCTCGCGTCGGATGCCACAAGCTGGGGTTCACAGGGTATACGCAGGGAGAGTCCCACACCCCAGTCCCCAGCGCCTTCCAACCCTTTAAGGATATGGGTTACAAACCAGTCGGAGGCACCAGCTGCGCGGCCGCGTGGTTTGCCCGAGGCAGAAGAAGACGGTGGCCGCCAGTGCCGGGTATGGGACCGGCTGTTCCTCGTCGGTGCCCAAGTCCGCACCACACTCTGTCGCTGGGCTCTCGGGAGCCAACACGCCGGACCCGGATCCTCGCTGCTCCTCGCGCCCCGGAGCCCCAGGGCTCGCCGGGGAAGCCCTCACCGGCGCTGCAGGGGCCGGAGGCGAAGCTCCCAGGGGCACCCGGACCTCTTCCGCGGCCAGCGTGCCCTCGGTCATGGTGGCGGCGGGCAGCACCTGCGAAGGGAGGGCAGGCGGTGACCCTGGTCCAGGAACGACGCCCCCGCCCCGCCTCAGGCGGAGCGGAGCTGCGGGAACAGCCGCGGCCGCCGGGATGTCTTTGTCTCTCCTTATTAGAGACAAATGCGCCCCCCGCCCCCTCCCGCCCCCTCCCGCCCGCAAAGGCTGGCAGCCCCACCCCCAAGGCCGAGGCGAAGGGCTGCGGGAGCCTGAGGGGCTCTGCGCCCACAGAGCTCAAGTTCAGAGGGTCCCAGGCGCGCAGTAAGCGCGCGTACCCGCCGCGTCTGACCTCGCTCCGGTGGCCGGTGGCGTCCCCGCGGGCATCACCCAGGCGGCGCTGTCAGTGGGGACCCAGCCCGGAGTCCGGAGCTCGGCCAGTACCGCCGCCCCGGCCCGCGCCCCCGGCCCACCGGGCACCAGCTCTCGTGAAGGCTCTGGCTCCGGCCCTCCCAGCAGCGGTAACGGTGTCCCGATGCGGAAAACCGCTAAATGCACGGCGGGGCGGGCGCGGACCGCGGGCACGGGCCGGGGGCGCGGCCGAGCCGGAGAGGGAGCCAGCGAGCCCTGGAGCCCGTCCGCGCACAGCGCAGGAAACTTCGGAGTGAGCAGTGGCGGGGGGCGGGGCGGCGGGGGCGGCCCATGGGGCGGGGCCAGCGCGGCCGGGGCGGGCCGGGGGCGACCCGCAGGGACCGAGATGGGGACAGAGAGTGGGCGAGGGTCATCAGCCCGCCCCGCCCCCACCCAAGCGCACGCTTCCCCAAGACATCCCCTGCTCCGTGCCTCTCCGGTGCCCGTATCCCGCCTGCCCCAAGTCCAGGACTGGGCGAACCCGGTCCGCGCCCCCCCCTCCTCCACGGCAGCAGGGGGCGCTCGCAGGGATGCTCCGGCGAGGGGCGGAGGAAGCAGCGCCAACGTCCTTCCCCGCCCCCACTGCGGGGGCACAGAGCCGGCGGGGACCCCCTCCTTTCCTCGCGCGCCGCCCCTTCCCTCCGCTGCTAGGGTCGGGTAGGGGGCGGGGCTCAGCAGGCGTGGGAGGCACGCCGTGTCCATGTCCGCGAGGCGCGTGCCCTTCCCCCACCGCATGTGTCTTGGGTGTGTCGGGGCGCCAGTGTGTCCTGATGCGCGTGGGCGACGTGGGGCGCGATGCACGATACAACACCGATTGTCCTGGGGAAGTCCGGGCCCTCCTGTATGCAGCTCCCCCACATTTCCAGTTTCCGAAAACTTGCCGGTACCCATTCCCCTCCCCCTCTCTCTTGGGGACTGGGGCACACAGAAGGACCTGATGAAGGAGTGCAAGCCGAATGGGCCCTCCCAGCACCCTCTGGTGCACAGGGTATACCCTGAGCATATCGCTGAATCTCCCTTTATACTCCAGGGGTTGCACAACCCTTGTCCCATGGAAGCATGAGCAGAGGGGCAGCACCCCCTCTTCCACTGAAGGTATGCAGGGATTTTTGCTTTCTCCCAATTACCATTCCAGGGTCGTAAAATTCCAGCTACTAGGTGTGTATCCACTCAAATTTCAACCAACAAGGGGCTCTTTCACCTTCACTTCAGGCTCTGTTATTGGGAAAGACCACTCCTGTCCTAGACAAAGAGCAGCCTCCCTCTCTGCCCTGGGGCAGCATTAGCTGCTGGGTTCTTTGGAGGGCTTAGAGCTGCTTAGTAACCTCAGACCTGGACGGGCAGGGTGAGATGCAGAGAAGTGGAGCTTCCCATGTGTGGTTCTGGGACTGTGGGAGGATCTCACAACTGGGCCTGGGAAGGGCACAGGCTGGAGGAAGGTGGTGGAAGGCAGGAGCTATAGCCTTTGTGTGCAGGTCCAGGCTGGGCAGGCCACTGGGGCCAACAGCACCTCTTGTATATGTGAACTTTTCAAGAAAAGGAAAACATTTACTCTATTTTAATGCTTCTACTTACCAGTGGGTGGCTGTGCCTCATAATTAAGGTCCTCAAAGAGCAATTAAGGACCCATCCACCCAGGAGAGGGACCAGGGAGAGCCTAGAGCCTTGAACACAGCCAAAAGAAGTGCAGTCACGTGAAACAAATCATGCCAAAGCAGGGTCCTGGACAAGGTCACTGGTAAACCTAGCTATTTCCTTAAACCCCTTGTTAAAGGTTAAGATGAAGTGCAAGATTCAGTGGTTTGCTTGAAAAGTAGTTGGAGGCCGATAATGTGTCAGGCCCTAATTGGAGCTGAAAGTACAGCAGAAGTGACCACTGTAAATCTTATCCTTGTTCCTGGGAGCTTCATTCCAGTGGGAGGCAGGTTATGAACAAGTGTATGGATGGAGGGAACAAATATTTGTTGGCCAGGGCAAGTGCTTCAGAGGTCAAGCTAGACTTCCTGGAGGATAAGGATCTGAGAGCTCTCCAGCCCCTGTGCAAAGGCCCTCTGGAAACCAGGAGATGGCTGAGGAATGGGAGGACACAAGCAGAGCAGGAGGCATCCTTGCAGAGCCCAGCTGTAAAGTAGAAGGAGAGGGCCAGACTGGTTTTCTACAGGGCCCTGTGGCGCCTACAGGAACTTCAAATACCCTAGATTTGAGGGCCGTCTCGCCCATTTCTGGTACACTCGACTGTCCAAATTTCTGTAAAAGGGAAAGGGCCCTGGACTTGTGTATGTTTGTGTATATGTATGACTGAGCCATTTCCTTAGCTCTGGCTATGGACTTTTGAACTGTTATTTAAAGGAAAGCTATGGTCTGACAGTACTCACAGCCAGCAGGAACCAGAGTGCATTTATGGACTAGCTACAGGGCCACCTACAGTGTGATTTACACCTTAGGAAACTTCTTCCCATGTCTCCTCCCCCTCCCACGTTGTCAAGCCTTTTGAGGACCTGCTGTACTGTCCTTACAGGGTCTCATGTTCCTGTGATGACACTGTCTCCTCAATGTCCTGTGGTGATTTGTGGTGGCCTTCCACACCTGAGCACCCATCAGCCAGAGATAATGTCTGTTTTGCTGCAGGGGGTAAGCACATCCACGTGACACAGACTTGCCTTCAGGAGAGGAAATGAAAAGCAGACACTACTCAGATAGAGATGAGAAAGTCGGGTTCAAAACAATGAACACATAATATGTTCACGTGGCTAGCAAGGAATGAGAGCGACAAGCATAGGACAACTTGGAAGTTGGCGTTAAAATTGTTTAATTAAACCGTACAGAGTGTTCGGATGCATTTTAAAATCCTCCAGGCCTCTGGGAAATTTGGTTCTGCTTTTTGCTGTTTCCTTTGTGTGTGTGTGTGTGCGCGTGTGCGTGTGTGTGCGTGCGTGTGCGTGTATAAAGCTGCTGCTTGACAAAGAGCTGGCTAGAAGGGGGACAAATAATGTGGGAATTCTGCCAATGGGAGCCTCAGGGCCATGATTCTGAGGATCACTGGCCCCTCCACCTAGCAGTTCATGGCCAGCTAAAGGCATGTTGGCCCGCAGGGCAGTGGGGATACCTTAGCCACAGCCTGTGGGCACCTGTGCAGCTCAGAAGATACTCTTGGCACGTACCCCAACCCAGCTACAGATCTTCAAGACCTTCCATCCTTGCTTTGTGTAGCCCATGTCCCTCCTGAAAATCCCAGTGGTTCCCATACTGCCTGGGTCAAGTCTGTGCATGGAGCTTGGATCTTTATCCTCCGTGAATGAGTGGGTAGTCACAGCTAGAGTATCCTGTCTTTCCTCAACTGTCTCCTTCAGACCACAGGCATCTTCTCCCTGCCACAATGGCCCTTCTAGGCTCCCAGCCCTGGTTTTACCTGTTAGGTCCCTCCAACTAAGGAGCCTTGGGGTCCTCTTGGATTCCACCACCCAACACTTCCCTTCACTTGTTGGGGTATATTTGAATGTATCTCCAGATATTATATTCGCTGAAGATTCATTGCACTGACTGCCTGAAGCCTGGCAGGAATTGATTTCTTTGGTTGAACTAGCATGTTTTCTCATATGAATAAGAGCCACTCTCTCTTAGCTTAATGTAAATAGAGTTGCTGATAAAGAAGTCATTTGTTTGCATCACCAGTCCCCACTATAGATGAGGACAGGCCTCAGTGGCCAGAGTTTGGGAGGAGTAAACCAATGTATCTCTGATCATGCACATAGTCTTTTAAGAGAGAACTAGGAGGGGCTTTTAGAATTAATAAACTTCCAGGATGGGAGAGGAGTGGGGGTTGGAAGATGGCGTGTTGTGAACTCTCCTAGGTCTATCTGGATGGTATCTTTAAACATGTCTCATGTGTCTTTATTAATATATCGCCGGACTTAATAATTCTTCAACACTCACCTACATGTCGACTAGGCCAGGTGTCTTCAGGTCCTGCATGGTATTCCTGTGGGTGCTCCTTTCTTATGTATAAGATGGTGCCTTGACCCCAGGCATGCTCCTGCCCACAGGTGGGTTGACAGAAAATATTTATTGTGTGAGTGGGTGACAGCGCAGCAACCTTAGGGCTCAGAGAGGCTAATGGGACCACCTAGCAGGTGGCAGCTTCAGGTAGGTGTTGAGTTAGAATTAGAGCGGAAGTTCTTGATTCTATACCCTGCCTGCCTTAAGCATGCCAAGCACCCTCTGGGGGTGCAGAACTCAGAGGTGGAAATGGGCACCTTAAGGTTGCCATAGATTCTAACCGTCTTACCTCTCTAGAAGGAGGGTGTCTAGGACAGAGGGGTCAAACAAGGCACTGGGGATAGTATATTCCCCGAGTGGCCCTGAGATGCCCTGTGTACTGGCCAGTTTTATGTCAACTTGGCACAAGCTAGAATCGTCAGAGGAGGGAACCTCAATTGAGAAAAAAGTCTCCATAAGATTTGGCTGTAGGCAAGCCTCTAGGGATTTTTCTTAATTAGTGACTGATTTGGGAGAACTCACATCAATTTGGGGAGTTGTGGATGGGACCACCTCTGGGATTGACAGTCCTTGTTCTGTAAGAAAGCAGGCTGAGCAAGCCATGGGAAGCAAACCAGTAAGCAGCACCTTTCCATAACCTCTGCGTCATTTCCTGCCTCCTGTGTGAGTTCCTGTCCTCATCTGTTATATGTATATAGAACCCTTTCTTCCCCAAGTTGCTTTTGTTCGTGGTGTTTCATCACAGCAATGGTAACCCTAACAAAGGCCAGTTGGTGCCTGGATAGTGGAGCCCTGCTGTGACAGACTTGACCATGTTGTTTTGGGAAGCATTTGGGAAGCATCTGGAACTTTGGGCTAGAAAAGCCACTGAATGTTGAGACCTCTGTGGGTTGTTCTGTCGGATCTTGGAAGATAAGAATGTTGAGAGCAATGCAGACAATGGAGGCCTGGCTTGTGAAGTTTCAGAGAAAAGTAAAGACTCTACCTGGCCATTTGTGTGAAGAAGCTGTGGTGTTTGGTCAGCTGGAATGGAATAATCAGCTATGATTAACAAGACACCAGAACCGCTAAAGTAAAACCTTTGCTTTGCTGGGACAGTGGATGGGGATCAGCTAGCACTGAAGAATCAGCAATGATTAAGAAGAAGCCAGCATCACTAAAGGTAAGTCTTCTGGGAACTGCTTCCTCAGGGTCAGCACACCGAAGCTGTGGTACAAGGGCAGCCAAGGTTGTACCTCTTGCTGGCAGCAGAACTTGGTGATATAAGAGTCCCAGGTGGTACTGGTTTTGAAAGCGTGATGGAGTCATGGAGAACAGTTGAGGCTTGGCACTTTGTAGCAGGGCTTGAGTCCCTAAAGAGAGCCCAGGAGAGGCTGTTGGTGAAAGTGCAGCCAAATTGCACCAAGGGACCTCAGCAGTTTTGGAGATGCCAGTACCATGGAACGACCAGAAAGAACAGCAGTGATGGAGTGGAGCCAGCCAGAACAGAGGACAAGCTGGCGGTCCTGGGTTCTATAAGAAAGCAGGCTGAGCAAGCCATGGGAAGCAAGCCAGTAAGGAGCGCCCCTCCATGGTCTCTGCATCAGCTCTTGCCTCCAGGTTCCTGCCCTGCTTGAGTTCCTGTCCTCACTGCTTTTGATGGACTGTTCTATGGAATTGTGAGCAAAATAAACTCTTTCCTCTCCCAAGTTGCTTTTGGCCATGGTGTTTCATCACAGCAATAGTAACCCTAACCCAGACACTGTTTCCCTGCTAGCTGATCTGTGTGAGCTGGACTTAGAGCACTATGATCAGAGAGCTTTGTTCCTACAGTCTGCAGACTTAGCCATGATGCGCATCTCTTTAGATCAGTAAGGCCCTTTATTCTCCCTAGCTCCCTTTGGCATCTTTTCTGCCCTGTAAGCAAGTAAATGCTTCTCTAAGGCCACTTGTCACCCAAGGTCTGTCCTAGCCCATTGCTACCTGGAAACCAGACCAACACTGCTCTGCTTTGTGTCCAGATGCTGGGGCCAGCTTGGGCCCCTAAGCAGAAATGGGCCTTCATAACCAGCAGCAGGCCATGCTAATCCTCTGGGCTGCACCCAGCTCTATCATATCTTGGATGTGTGGCCTTGCACAAACGTTTTGACCTGAGAATTAAATTTGCTGCCCTGGAAAATATTTTTGCATCAGATGACAAGTGAAGGTAAAATGGCAGGTCAGGGAACAGTCCAGCACGGAACTGTGAGAGTGTCCACGCAGAAATGTGTCCAGGAACAGCCACAGCAGCCCAATTCACACTAGGGGTGAAAACTGCCAGATGTTGGGTAGACATAGAGATAAGTGGCATGTGGCCTCTCCACACGGTCCGATGTTGTTCAGAAGGTAGAGCCCCAACGCGTGTGGAAGATTGAAGATTTCCTACCTCAAGAAAACAGCCAAACACAGAAGACGGTTATCTATGGCTTTGTGTATATGAAATTATAAAGACAGACACAGCCAGCTGTGGCTTCCAGAAGAGAGGGGGGGTGAGAGCAGTGAATGGGGGACCCTTTGTGAGTAATGGAGGGGTCTGAGGGGATAGTGATAACTGAACCTGCTGAAACCCATGGCTTGATCTCTGAAGGATTCTTGTCTGTGTGAGGCTGTGGAAGCCACAGGAAAGGGGCAGGCTGGATACCCATAGGGGAGTTGGCGCCCCTGGGGTGCAGCCTACATGGGAGCTTGTTGGAGTAGCTGTTGTTGTAGCTAAGCAAGGGATCCAGGCTTACAGCTGTCCTGTGGGTCCTTGGGGGGTCTCAGAAATTCTGAGAGTTGGGAGCTGAGCTGTAGAAACATCTGGTCAGTCAAATGGGTGAACCCTTGGGAATTTGGCTCAGGCTGTGAGCTTGCAGGCATTGGAAGGACAAATGCCAGGCCCTGCTGATGGCTGGCCCTGCCCAGGCCAGGGCCTGCCAAGCCCCTCTACAGCAGAAAGGCCTTGCAGGTCCACTCACGGAGCTGCTGCTTCCTGAGAGTGACCTTTTTTTCACAGAGGGATGCCCAGAGGTACGTGTGGCAGATTCTTCAGTCACATGTCAGACAGACTTCCATACCTCCTCAAGACCCCAAGCAGTAGTCCTCTGGGAAGGGCTCTATGTCCTCCAAACACTGGCCTAGTACCCAGAGAAGGTACCACATACACTGGAGACATCCCTGAAATGCATCTACATGAGACTCTAGACCCTTAGCTCCCCCAACCCCAGATATCCAGCCTGGCTAAGAACATGGGGCTAATGATGTTCACTTGGGTGAGAGATCTTGACAAAGAGAGGACACCCCTGCCTGTGACACTGGAAGGACAGCTTGGGTGGTCAAAGGGTGACAGCATCCCAGGGACTCCTGGAAGGGCAACAAAGGGTAGAGAACTGGGCTTGGGCTCCCGCTAAGTGCAGAAGGTATGGATAACACCATAACTTGGCTTTTGTTGTAGAGACTGAACAGGAAGCATAACCAGTTTAGAGTCCACATAGGCAGGTGAAGAGGCCAGGTGAGCAGTCTGAGGTCAGCAGGATCCAGGGCTGCAAAGACCATGCCCAGCTGGGAGACTAGGCGGACTCTCTCTGACTCATCTCTTTCCTACAGTCACCCCCAGGGATGTTTTCTATCTTTACAGTTAACTGAGCTAAGTCATCAACTGCCAAATATTTGAACAGCCTCTCTAGGGATGCCCTCATCCAGTTGTGACAAAGGTCAGCACCTGCTCGCCCACCCCCAGCTTCAGCATCAGCGGATGGTGGTAGCAGATGCATGTGTCTGCCCAGCCACTGCTGAGCCTTGCTCCTTGGCCTTATTTGAGGGCTCCGACACCATTTACATAATTTATTGTAAATCATTTGCTCTTTGTTTAATGTTCTGTTGATTCTACTTAATACTGGTTTCCTGGCTGGCCTGCTGGAGTAAGATGCAGACAGTAGGTTCAGAGAAAGAGAGCTGAATCCAGCACAGCAGATGTGGACAATCAGGGCAGCCACAACGGGCATCCCCAGAGTAATGGTGTACTGGGTTTGTGGAACAAACATCATGTGTTGGCTACCCATCTCTATCTGTGTTCAGAGCCTGTGGTGACCCCACTGTGGCCAGCACCCTTGTTAGGTCCTTCCTCCCCAGTAGAATGAGTGTTGATAGGAGATCCAGAGTCTAGAACCTGCCCTGGGGATTCACCTCCAATAGAGGCAATGGCAGTCTGCCAGTGTGCCCAGGTTGGGCAAAGAATACTTCATCCATTTTAAAACCTTGAAAATGACCAAAGAATCAGAAGGCTAGTTATCAGGGATGATAGTGGCAAATAAGCAGAAGGAGATGCTTGGTGTGGTTGAGGTCTTAGGGAACATTGAAACACAAAGGCAATGTCTAAAGGCAGGAGACACTAGGTGAGGGGAGGCTAGGGAGAAAGTCCACACACTGGGAGGGGCTGTGATTTGGATCGGAGGTGTCCTTCCAAGGTCCAGATGTTGAAGGCTCAGTCTCTAGAGTAGGTGATTAAATCCTGAGAGCTCCGATATCATTGATAGATTTATCCCATGATGGATTTATAAACTGCTGGCATTATTGGGAGGTGGCCAAAATTAGGAGGGCTTGGTTGGAAGACGTGGGATACTGTGGATGTGCCTGCTTGCTTGCGTCCCCTCCCTCTCCCTCCCCCCATCCCTTCCACACCCTTCCTGGCCATCATAAGAAGAGCTCTGCTCTGCCACACCCTCCCACCACCATGCTCTGCCTTACTTCAATCCCAGAAACAGAACCAGTTGACTGGGGGGGGGGGGAGTGGGAACCTCTGAAACTGTGAGCCAAATGAGTCTTTCCTCCTTTAAACTGTCTCTCTTGTGTATTCATCACAGAGACAGAAAACCTGACTAACAAAACAGTGGCATCTGCAACACGTTGCAGCAGCTTTGGGAAACCACGTGGCAGTTTCTTAGGATGGGAAACACATCATCATTACACGAGCCTAGAGAGGCAGTGTCTAGTGAAGTGAAGACTGATCTAAATGTGCAAGGCAGTCCCTAAGGGAGACAATGCCCAATGCCTGGTCCCTTCCCAACAAGTCGCAGTTCTGTAGCATACGACAGGGTGCAGCACACACAGAATGAATGAGCTTTTGACACAAAACACCCAAAGCAATGTTGTTGAGTTAAAAAAAAGCCAAACAAGAAAGAGTACAGTGTGCCGATTTCCTCTGTGTAATTCTAGAAAATGCAAACTGACCTGCAATGACAGGAAACAGGTGGGCAGAGCCACCTCGGGGTCAGAGAAGAGAGAGGCATTGCAGCTTGAGATGTTTCCACAATCTTGACTGAAGTGATGGTTTTGCAAATGTACATGTGACGAACTTCAAATGTGTACAGCGCACTTGGTTACATCTCAGCAAAGCTCTTTAAAATACATGTGCTCAATCAAAAAAAAAATTCCCCTCACCAGGCCTGGTGGTATTGACCTGTCTTTCTAGCTACTCAGGAGGCTGAGGCAGGAAGATCGAAAGTTCTAGGCCAGCCTGGACTACAGAGAGAGTTCAAGACAAGCCTGGGGAATTTAGTGAGACCACGTCTCAAAATTAGAAAGAGGGCTAGGCTTCAGGTCAGTGATAGGAAGCTTGCCTAGCATAAGCAGGGCCCTGGCTGTAGGGTGCTGGGTGCACACACCCAAAAGGAATAAAATATAATACCTTATAGACAGGCAATTCTGGGTATGTAAAGTTTTTTTTCAAGGCTAAGTAGAGTCTGAAAAGAGATTTGCCCAGACTCAAAACGTGGGAGAAAAACCTTTCACGCAGGTGCAGGGAGCAGGCTGACCTGCTTTGGCTGTCTGCCTGTGTCCTGTCGCCCATCCTGCCTGCCCTGCTGGGGCCCCTGGAGGCCTGAACCTTGCCTGTGGATTCCCGATCGGCACAGGGAGTTCTTGGAGATGTTTTGGTCATAGACCACACACATCCTCTCATTGCACAGTGTTGTCTGTCTTCCCGGATCTGATCCTTCTGCTGATGGCAGGCTCAGGGATGCAGCCTGTGCTGAGCAACAGTGAGCCTGAGCAACGCCATACAGAATACCAGAACTCTGGATCATTACTCTTAGGGCAGAGGCTCCAAGCCCTCTGGCCCAAGTGGGCTTTTCAGTCTCTAGTGCATGCTCCTGAGCTCATGTAGATATTGCAGAGTCACAGTGTGAGCCACCAGAGCATGTCCCCATCACAGACCACACTCCTGGAAGGCAATTGCAGGTAGAGCCAGCAGCTCCAATGAAGAAGCTGAACCCTCTGCTCCAAAGGCCCCATCTCTTCCTACCACTCACTAGCCTAGTCCACCCTTCCATGATAAGCCAACCTCTCATTCCCCTAAAGCAGTGGTTCTCAACCTGTGAGTCGAGCCCCCTTTCAAATGTGGGTCAAATAACCCTTTCACAGGGGTCACCTAAGATCATCTGCATATCAGATATTTACATTACAGTTCATAATAGTAGCAAATTTACAGTTATGAAGTAGCAACTAAAATAATTTTATGGTTTGGCGGGTCACCACAGCATGAGGAACTGTATTAAAGGGTCCTAGCATTAGGAAGGTTGAGGACCACTCCATAAAGGGACACTAAGCCCCAGTGAAAAGAAGGAGCTCGGCCCAGGGTCATTCTGTTAGCTGATAACAGAGGACAAGCATTTGGATGGGGATTGCTGCAATCTGCCTGAGGCCTCTAATCCCAGAGAAAATGTGGGCTGTAGGCAAGGTGAGCGTCCCAAAGACACCTGGACAGTGCTTGCTCTGTATTGGGACCCTTCCTTCACAGGGAAGATCCCAGAGCAGTATCACCTGAGGTCAGGTAGGGAGGTCCCTAACCGTTCCCCAAGCCTGGTTTTCCCTTCCATGAGATGCAGACAATACCCACTCCCTCAGGATTGCTTGTGCCTGGAAGGACCCCATCTGAAGGTACTAAAACCAAGCTTTGTCTTGCCATTTACCACAGCGCCTGCCAGGAGCCCTTTCATTTGCTGTCCTGTGTCTGCAACACAGTATCACAAACACGAATGCTTAGAACAAAAGAAGACAGCTCTGTAGTGGCTCTAGAGGAAGGGTCTTTTCTGCCTCTCCCTGCTCTGATGTGCCCAGCAGCCTCAGTATCCCTCATCTTGAAGCTTTGTGGCTCAGCCTCTGCCATCCTTGCTTAGCACCTGGCCCCCTTTCTGTGCTAGCAACCTGCTCAGACGTTCCCAGGTTACCCCCACCTCATGATCTTTAGCTTAATTACACATGCCAAGATCCTTTGTCCAACACAGTGATCTCCATAGACAAACAGGGCTAGGATGTGGGTGCGTCTCTCAAGGACCACCATTCATCCTAAGGCAGCCTCTGGCTGAGAGAAGTTCCTGGGACTCTTGCCAGGCCACTGTGGCAGTTCAGCCCAGCCATCAGGAAGTTGCTCTTAGTCCAGCCTGGGGCCTCCTAGTTATCCAGCCCCTGATTTGCCCATGTTGTCCACAGAGGTCTGGCCCCATTCAGACTCATTCACGAGCCTGGTGCACAAAGCCTAGTTTGTAGCCTCGGGAGGGGCCTGGAGCTGCACAGGCTTCCCCGGGGAAATGCTCTCACTTGATGTATATAGATTGCCTTTGTGGCCATTTCCTTAGCCGTATCGAGCGGCTGCTGCAGCCACCTGGCAGATGACCTCCGTGTGTTGCCAGGACTGGAGTCTTCTCCCTCTTTGTTTTGCTTAGCTGGAACACGGACAGCAGCCTCGTCAATGTTTAATGTCTGTGCCGAGACAAGCTTTGAGCTTGCTCTGTGTCCCCAGGGCATGTGCTTGGCCCAGGGGTTGGGGGACTGGCCGTGTTGGCAGCTGTGAGTCCCTGGAACTTTAAGTCTGCAATGGAGACTCCAGACAAGTCCTGGGCCTGATGGGATTCCTGAGGATGAGTCTAGGAGTCCCAAGGAACTTGTAACACCAGGAAGGGTTGATGTGAGATCTACTCCAACAACACCCCAAATGTCAGACATGTTGAACAAACAGACAAACATTACCCAGGAGCTGGATTGATCAGAAAAGGAAGAGGATCTTTTCCACAGAGCCAGGCAAACAACCTGAGGTCTGTTCCAATGGATGAACATGAACATGAAGACATGGGTCAAGGCCTGCAATTGAGATCCTCGGGGAAGAGCAGCCTGGGAGAGGTCCACACTTGGGTGCAGCCTGTTTTCCTCAAACTCTGGGTGGAGAGTGCTGTCTCTGGGAAATTCAGTCTGCACTTCACAAAGGTATGAACTCACACCTCTAGGGTTGGCACTCCTCCAGCTAAGAAATTGAGAAATCCACACAGAAATTGATTTCCAGCCAGTTATACCCACAGCCACGGCAAGTGTGATGTCATGGCTTGGCGGGGGTGGGGGGGCAACCCTCTAGCCAGACCTGAACTCACAGCACCTGGCAGATGACTTCCTTGCATTGCCAGGTCTGGCGTCTTCTTTGTATTTCCCATAAATGAGAGACAGCTGGGCTGGAAGTCTCAACAGCAAGTTGAAAATTAGGAAAAACACAAGTTAAAATTGTAAGGACAGAAATAAGATAGCATAGGGGAAGAGGGATGGACCTTGCAGATAGTTGAACTACAATCTTTGAAGTAGAAAAGTGGCCAGGTGGGTTAGTCAGCTGACTGAACGTGACTGGTAAAAGAATCAATGAATTGGAAGATAGAGATGGGAAATTGTCAGATGCCCCACAGAGCATGCGCGAGGTGGAACACATGAAAAAAGGGCAAAGAGACCTGCAGCATGAGCACTGGGCCCCGCGCGCCTCTAGAATGGGCCGTAAAGAACAACTGGGGGCCGCCCTGTGCTTTTGTAGTGGTGCTTTGCTGGGACAGCTTCATCCAGCTGTTCACGCACTGTCCTACTCACGTGATAAACAGTTTCCACACTGAACCGAAGGAGTTGCAAAGTTGCAACAGGCCACCTAGGCCGTAAACGT
This sequence comes from Cricetomys ansorgei, assembly GCA_026225945.1. Classification (NCBI taxonomy): domain Eukaryota; kingdom Metazoa; phylum Chordata; class Mammalia; order Rodentia; family Nesomyidae; genus Cricetomys; species Cricetomys ansorgei. Next base: position 6,820,932 of record JAMJFZ010004061.1, read on the forward strand.
TTCTCTCTGGCTCTTTCCAGAAAAGGTTAGTGAATGCGCTAGAAGCTCTAGGAAGAGGTTAAGAAGTCATTGGAGACAACTGCTGAAATGAAGGCTGAGAACTTTCCAGAATCAATGAATTCTATGAATCCTCAGATTTGAGAAACATAATGAGCCCCAAACACCATAGACATGCAGGCTCACCAAGCAGAGCTACAGAGACCCAAGGGAGGCCAGGAACTGAGTGCTAGCTAGTATTGAAGAAAATCTGCAGCCTTGAGGGTAAGCAGGAGGACCTGGCCCGATGCTGCAGTCATGTAATTCCAGCTATGGAGGCTAAAGGTTGAGGATCATGAGTTTAAGGCCTGCCTGAGCACCTTAATGAGTCTCTGTAGAAAATGAAACAGGCCAGGCTATGGTGGCCTTCAATCCCAGCACTCGGGAGGCAGAGGCCAGCAGATCTCTGTGAGTTCAAGGCCAGCCTGGTCTACAAGGTGAGTTCCAGGACAGCCAGAGTTACAACAGAGAAACCCTGCCCCAACCCCCCAAAACCATAAATAAATAAATAAATAAATAAATAACAAAAGAGAACTAGGATTTTAGCTCATTGGTGGAATGCTTGCCTAGTGCGTGTGAGGCCTGGATTCCATCTCCAGTGCTGGATGCTATGGCAAGTGAATGCACAGCATACACAGAGAACCTGTGTTTGGTATCAACATCACACGACTGCAAGGAGGAACCCAGAGGCTTCACACAAACCAGAAAACTCCTTTTTCAAGATAAAAGCTGCACACGACATTGACAGAGGTAACAGAAAAACATGTTCTTCAAAGTCGTAAAGGAACGCCTAGAGCCGTGGTGAGCCAGGTCGCTCACAGAAGCGAAGACTTGATGACAGTTGTGCCCAAGTCAATTTACACATTCAATGCAATTTCCATCAAATCCCCAGCGGGTGTTTCTTGGGCTTGGAAAGGACGACCCCACATTTTAGTTGCATGGATGAAGAGCCAACCGTAGTGAAGCCTTCGAGAGAGAACAGGAAGAGAAGAGACCTTCCATCAGCTATCAGGGCTCATGCTCAAGGCTACATAGCTAAAGGCCTAGGGAACAGAGAGCAAGGGTGTGACAGAATCAACAGCAAGAGCAGTCTCCACAGGCCAGGCACATGGCCTGAGAAGTCACACTCTGATCAGGGGAATAGAGGTGCCACCAACTCCACAGGTGCTTAAGCAGGTGACACAGCCCTGTGTGGGAGCAGGTTCCTCTGAGCCAGTGGGTAAACCTTCAGGAAATTAGTAAGCTGCTCGTTAAACACAGCCACCAGTAAGAATTATGTTATGCAAACTTACAATTAGTGCTGAAGTTGAAAGACGCTTCTGTTTGACGAACATCATTTGTGGCATGTGAGAGGCAGTTGAACAGTGGATCACGTCTTGAGTTGGTGAGCACACACCTGTCAGGGACAGAGGTCGCCTGGGGAGGTAAGACATTGCTCTCAGAATGTGGCACACTGTAGTGCCAATACAGGAGGTAGGCAAAAGTCAAGGGAGGTGTTCTGTGAGACTCAGCAGACTATGTCGGACTTAAAACCAAAAGCATCGCAAGCCGTCTTCCTGTCGGTTGTTGGCTACACACGGTTTACCTCAGTACCCAGTTTAAGCTACAGTGCTGGTGCAGCTGCTTGCCTGCATTGCTGGATGGCGTTCACACCTAGACTGAAGTGGCAACTCACAAAAGCTGTACCAAATGTGCCTGATTTCCAGAAGTTTGCAAACACCCGAGGCCTCAGGATACTGCGTTACTGCAAAGGGTGGTGAAGGCAAGGCACCCTTTCCCTGCTTTTTAGGATATGGAAAATGCAGTTTGGAAATTATTATCATTTTTATTTGGCTTTTCAAGACAGAGTTTCTCTGGGTAGCCCTGGATGTCTTGGAACTTGCTCTGTAGACCAGGCTGGCCCCCAACTCACAGAGATCCACCTGCCACTGCCTCCTGCGTGCTGTGATTAAAGGTGTACACCACCACCACCCAGCTTGGAAGTTATTTTTAAACAGAAATAGGTCCAGCTCTCAAGGTCCCTGCCTGAGCCCTCTGCAGCCACCCACTCTGGCCCCCATCGCTCTAGGCAGAACCCACTGAATGGAAACTCCCGTGGGGCAGGCTAGGGGCGTTGGAGTTGCAGCAGGTCTTCCTTTTCTCCTTTTCTCTTCTGTTCCCATCAGACATCCTTAGGGACTAGAGGGAACATTCTCTTCCTGCCCAGTAAGGGCAGGGAAGCAGTTCTGGGAGGGTACTCACAGGTAGGGTCCCCCCCCTCCAGCAAGAGCCAGGTTAGCACCATGAGAGGCAAGAACAGCCCTACCTCCAAATCTCTCCCTCTCCCTGACCCCATCTCTGTGCCAGACCCCTCCTCTGCTTACAGGTCCCCCACTGACTTTGCCCCTCTCTGACCCCTCCCTGCCCAGAGACCCCTTCCTCCATTCCATCCCCACCAACTTCTGCTCAAGCTGATGGGCTTGGGCGGGGGAACAGAGCACCAGCCTGGGTCCCCACTGCCGGAGAGAATCGATCCAATTGTAATTGGGACTCGGAAGAGGTTTAATATTTAACTGGATTAAATATTTAAACAGGACAAGCTGGCAGCCAGTGTGACAGCCCGGAAGATGTGGGGGACAGGTCCTGAGATTGGAGCACCCCCTCTGGAAAGGATACTCAGGACCTGGTTCCATGTAAACAGCAGGCTCTGATAGATTCCATTGAGCGGTGATTTGACCTTGACTCAGACAATCACTGGAGCTTAATCTGGTCCCTGACCAAGCACAGCTGAAAGACCCCTCTTCATCTCAGCCTGTGAGCCCACCTGCCAGTTCTCAACTGAGAGCTGACAGGGTGGGGAAGCACCCCAAGTTTGGAGCCAAGAACACTGGGATGGTTGGGTATTATTCTGGGGTGAAGTCTAGACCTTCATTTTATCATCCGAGCCATGGCCCGTGTCCCTCTGACAACAAGGATGAACATCAGACCTCATTGCTTTTCCCACTGCCCCTTTTTTTTCACAGACTGGGAAGACAGCCTGTCCTAAAAGGTGTCCCCCAAGGGATGGCATGGCTGGGCAGGGCCCTACAGCAGCCTGCCACATGTCCTTGCTCTGCAAGTTCCAACCCCTGCTCTGTGGAGAAAGCTGTCCATCGCATGTCCAGGATTCCCTTGGACCTCACTCCCTCACTAGGTCAGCTCCCTGTGAGCTAGAAAGCCTCTGTGGCCTCTGGAATGCCTGCTGCCCAACACTTGCTCTGGCCTGCCTAGCAGCCAAGCGGGGCCCTATGGTGTTTGTTCGGGTCATCCTGGCAGCTGCTTCTGCACCTCACACCCCATGTGGACTGTCAGCTCTGTGAGGGGGACGTGAGCAGGTGGTTACCAGTCTTGAAGTCTAAGGAGGAACAAGCCTGTATACTAGGCCTGGCCACAGCCTCAGCTAAGGCCACCCTGGGCTTGAAGGTACTGGCTTAAACCCCAGAGCATGACCAAGGCTGAAGAACAAGAGAGCCCTGTGAATATCAGGTCCCTGGGATGCAGGCCTAGATAGCAGGTCAGCTGAACCTCCTGGCTGCGTGACCTCAGCAGGTGACTTTCACACTCAGAATCAATTTTCTCCCACTGTGAGTGGGTTTAATAATCGTTGCTATGCAGAGGGTGGCCACTGAGCAAGTCCTTCACTGGGGCCCCGATGCATGGTGCTCTGCTTGTCTTCACAGGGTCTCCTGCTAAGGGAAAGACAGACAAAGAGAAGGTAGGCAAAGTCTTGGATGGTAGAGGAGGCTAGGCAGTTGGGGAGGTGTCTGTGACCTGCCTCCCCACCCCAGCTTCCCTAAGGCACTGAGCATCTGGGAGAAGGGCCTGACCCACATTCCTCGATGCTGCTGGGCCCGGCAGCTCACTCCCTGCAGCTGGCTCCTTTGCACTTGGAGGTCTGCGCCTTTTATGGAATATTTGTCCTTGTTCTGGGCTCTGACCTTTGAGCAAAAGTCCAGCCCCAAGGTCTTGCCCTAGGGCTTCTCAGAGGCTATAGGGAGGGAGGGAGAGAGGGGTCTGGAGTCACACACAGGCAGGTGGGAGGGAGGTTGAGGAGGGAGGGGCTCCAGGCTCAATAGACGTGCTCTGTAGGCCCTGCCCTTCCCTATTAGCTGCTGGGCCTGAGAATGGCTCTGTCCCCAAGGTACTTTGTCCAGTCAGTGACCACGATGGGGCAAGGCCCTGGCAGCTGGAGGTGAAGGTTCACACAGGGGAGTTTCTGGGGTTGGTGGGGACACTGAAGCAGAGTCCCTCAGGCAGGGTCAGCATGATGGGCAGGACTGCAATTCATATGACATGTAGGTGTCCTGGGACCTGACCTCAACTTGCTGAGGGACAAGGCTAGGCTAAATTTACTCTGTCTTGCCTGGTCAGCAGACACAGGGCACCAGCTTAGGTAAGTAGATGGAAATATGGCGTGTGGATGGACAGGAGGGTGGGAGGGTGGATGGGTAAGTGGGTGGATGGTGGAGGGTGGGGAGTGGATTGATCCTTACCACCCTGGCGCTAGGCTCACACAGGGAATACCCAGCTGCCATTACAGTTAGATAACCAAGTATAACCAGCAAGCCTGCCTTCTCGGAAGGTGGGGACTAGAGGGAGCCTGGTGACTGGGATGTGTGGTCCTGCAGAGCTGACGCTCCCTCGCGCCACCCGGTGACTAATGAAGGTGGTAGCTAGACACACAGAGCCTGTTCAGATACCTTGGGTTTTCAAAGCAGGAATAAAAGGCCAGATGAGTTAGAGCTGAAAGGTCAGCCCAAGCCACTGGCTAGGCCACTAAACCCTATAGCAAGCTCTAGCTTGGCCATGAGCAGCACACCTTGACTACCCTAGGTGACAACAGTGGCCCGCTTTGAGCCATGATGCTAAAGGGTATCATGGGTCCTCTGGACGTGGTGGATACCTGGGCAGGTAGGCTGCAGTCTGGACAGTTCTGGGTAGACTCTTGTCACGAGCAAAGCTGATAAGCAGAGACTATCCCCCTGAGGGGCAAGGAGGAAACCATGAGGTATTCGCAGTATGTCTGCATTAGTGAAGCCCTAGAATGTACGTAGCATGTACTCGTCATGTATGGCCCATGCTCAGTGAACATGTGGGCGCTGTAACCCTTCACGTGTGTGCGTGTCCCACGTTACAGCTCCACGCCACGCCCCATCTCTGTTTCTTTTTTCTCCCTCAAAGCCTGCCTGCTGTTGCTAGTCTGCGGGTGTTGCTTCCCTGGCTTCCTGATGAGTTAACTCACAGTGTTTAATCCAATGAGGTAACTGCTTTCCGAATGAAGCATCAAGCCAAGACACGGTCATCTCTCCTGCGCAGCCTCAACTGCCAGGTAGAGGTAGGAGGGACATGCAGGGCCAGGCATGGCTGAGGCTCTCCTCTATGGGGACTCAGGCCCTGGTGGAGCTCAGGTTTTATTATCATATGGGATGAAGGTACTGGAGTTCCAAGAATGGACACTGCCCCCCACCCCCACCCCCACCCCCACATGAGGGCTGCTGTATTCAGTTTGAAATTGTGTTAGTGCAGATATAGAGGTCTGAAAGCCATGAGGCTCCTTCAAAACTGGGGATGCTGGTGCCAGGTCCATGAGGGAGGAGCCTCACCTGTGTTCATCCTGTGTTGGATTTGAATCTCTGAGCATCACATATTTGTAGAGTTTTTCCAAAGCTACCTAGTATCCCTAAGTAGGGGCTGCAGTTGGGCCTTACCAGCTCAAGGAAGAGGGTGGCTATGGTGGCCCTTCCTTTACCTTTGTCGCATCAGCCTCCAGCCCTTCCTAGGGAATGTTGACCCTCTCAGGGCAGGAGAGTGTGATCCTGGAACTCCAGGCCTGCAGCTGGTGTCTCTGTACCTGGGTTAGACCAAGGCCAATGTGCAGGACCTCTGACGCTTCTGTGACGAATGGCCAGGAGCAGCAGACACCTGCTACCCTAGCCCTGGAACCCAGAGGTCCAGCACAGGGGTGGCAGGTCTCCACAGCTCTGTGAATGCTGAGTCTTCCGGCCTCGCCTATGGCCACATAACCGCTTTTTCCCTCTGTTGTCATGCTCCGCCCTCCCTCCGCTACATCCTCCTGTCTCTTAGGAGGACAATGTCACTGGACTTGGGCCACTCAGATAATCCACACGATGATCCAGGATGATCCCGGCTTCGGAGCTTCAAGCATAATGACATCTGCTGAGATCCCTTTTCCGTAAGATCAGGGGTCGAGCCTCGCACATGTCTCTTGGAGGCCGCTGTCCCACCATCCCGCCCTTGCCTTCCCAGCACTGCTCACAGGCTCACTGGCAGCGAATACACAAGATGTGGCTCTCCAGCAGGGCCAGAGGTGGCCTCCGGCTTCCAACCCCATCATGTCCAGTGGACAGTGACCGAGTGGGGTCAGCCCTGAGTGCTGTGACCACCATTACCTGGCATAGGCAGAACAGGGTCAGTGATTAAGTGATTCTGGGAAATGGGATCTTTCAGTTTCTATTCAGGCATGCAGGAATGAACTGACTGTTTCTGAGGCATCTCACATTTAACCCTTAGGGTGCTTTTATTTTCAGAAGATCTCTCTCGCAACCACGAGTTGGTGACTACAGAAGAACTGTACTCAGCATGGCCTCTTTGGTGGTGTTTTTTTTTTTCTGATAAGAATGGTACACTTTCTTCTGCCACCAAACACATTCCTATTCCACCTTCAAATTCCCATGCGGACTGTACCCTTAAAATCTGGCTTTTTTGCTGCATGCAGTTACTCTTGAAGACACCTGAGAGATATCAGGGCAGAAAGTGGCCACTAGCCCTGGGCAGAGGCTGAGTGGGAGTGGGTGGACGGTGTAGGCTCAACACAGAGGGACTTGTGGGATGACACTGAGGATTGATTTGACCTGTTGATGTGGCTACAGGCGTCTGGGTCAAAGTGGGGTTCTCCTTCATTGTTCCCTCTGCTGCTCATAAGGGTCCCAGGCTGGGCTTTGAGTGGGAACTTAGGAACTTAGCTAGCTCCACTGCCCCTGAGTAAAGAGGGCTCCATGACTGCGGGTATGTCTCAGGAGCTGGGGAGGCCCTGCTTCGGTGGCTGTGGCTCTGCCCCTTTCCCACAAGGCATCCTGCTTCCACCATCAACTCACCCTTCACAGTTCATCCTGGCTCTTTGTAGACGCATGGAGCCTGAGTGGCCCAGCAAGGACAGTCTCCACAGAAACAGGTGTGGCGACCAGCCTGTGGGCAACCATGACGAAGGCCTCATGACACCATCCAGAGGCAGTAGGCTAGCTAGAGCAAGGCCACAAGCAAGGACTTGCTGCCCAGAGACGAGGCACCAGTTTAGACAAGGAAGCTAGGCCCTGAGGCTGGAAGCAGCAAGCAGACCCCCTCCACATGCAGCTTTGGCTCCAGGCCAGGCATCTTGCCAGGCAGGTGAGTGTCCCGTGTCAGCCTGTGCTCTGATACTAAGGCATCCCAGCCTAGACAACTCCCAAGAACAGTGCCCTGGAGCAAGGCTTCTGAAACCTTCCACTCATTTCATAAGCATTTGACTTGTACCCATGTATGCCAAGGACTGTGCTAGTTACTGGGTAGCAATGACACGGACAAGTTGGTGCCATCTGAGTCCCTGGGGTTCAGGGGCTGACAGGCTCCTCAGAGACACAGACTCCCAGCCTCCAGGACTAGCTGCACAGTCCTGTATACACTATACACTGGCTATTGAGTTTTCATCTCCGTAGGTCACAGGATGGCTGGAACAAAGAAGTAGGGCTGAAGTTTCAATTTGCCCCCAGCTGTCCCTCCACTCCTGGGGTAGAGGTCCTGTCTCCTTAAACTGCAGTACCCTGAAAACTACACAGATCACTCAGCCTGGGATGGGGGTAAATGCCAGCAGGTCTCCTGCTCCCCCCTAGACAGGCAGAGGCGTTGCTTGGCCTGGCGTAGTCTGAGCTCAGAACACAGTGTTTGGTTTCCAGGGCTGCAGGCCTGGTAATGCAAATGTCGGTTCTGTTTCCAACAAACAGTTGCAATCTACAATCTGCCTGGAGGAGCCCAGAAGCCCTGGTGAGGTAGCCACGCCCACTGCCTCCCATGAGTCAGCCTCAGGGCCGGGTGCCCCCCCCACCCCCTTCACACCGGGTCACCTATGGTCTCTCTGCAGGTTTTATAGATGAGAATCTGAGCACACACCCTGGAAGACCAGAGTGAGGCCTGGGTCTGGAAGGGTCAGCCTAGGCCCCGAAGGGTCTGCCCAAGGGGCCTCAAGTTCTCAGGACAGGGTATGGTGGTCATGGCTTCCGTTCACAGAATTGGGACAGAAGCCACAATCTGAGGACTCTTTTCAGTCCGGGTCACCTGGCAAGGAACAGACAGACTTTGAGAGGCTCTGGGGGCAGATGTAGCTACAGAATTTCTGACTACCAAGCTAGGCTGGACTTGACCCCTCCACATCTTATTCCTCTACCCAAGCCTGAGGAGAGGGATCCAGAGGGCAGGGTCTGCAGTACAGAGACTACTTAAGAGTTTTTTACCCCCATTATCTCTGACTGTCTCATGGATACTATGTGATCTGTCTCTGCCCCATGGGAACAGGCAGTGGAGATAAGGACAGCAATTATAGCTGTACACAGTAGGTGCCCACTGATTGCTACCTGCAGCCAGAGTCTGTGGGCACAACCAGAAATGAGCCACTTCCTTTCTCCACCCCACCCTACCCCCACTGCAGGCTAGTCCCTCAGACAGTGGCCCCTCACCCAAGCGAGCCTGCCTGGGATCTGCAGACGCCGTGATGCTCTGGGCTGGGTTTAGTAAGTGGCATTTGGAGGACATAAGGTGGCGACTGCTCCTAGAAGATGCTCAGACTTGCTGCTGAGGTGCCTGGTGGCATCCCAGAGGTTTAAAACAACAACTTCAGTACATCCAGGGGGTTCTCTCGCCCTTATCAGCTTTATTAGTCAACGGCATAGCTCAGCAACCCTTTCCTGGGGACAGCCTGAGTTCGCTGAGCCCCTCACTGGGCCTCCCATGCCCCTTGTAACTCAGAGACCTGCCAGAGGTTGGACCAGGCCTCTGCCTGATGATCGTCCTCTCATGCACCCACATAGGAAGTGCAGACTGCCCCTGGCCTTTGCATCTGCTGCCTTTGCCCACAGGGCAGCCCCCACCTCCTGTCCCCTGTGACATCTCCTGTCACCACCCCCAGGGACCCACTGGTTCCTTTTAATCAAGGTCAGGGTCTTTATCATGGATGTCCTGTCACCTGAGGTATTCTTATCTCTCCAGTGGCTTCTCTGGGGTCAAATGGCCAGGAAACAGGTGGAACTGTTTCAGCCCAGGTGGCCAGGAAAGTGGAGGTCACAGGTCATAGAGTGCTGCGTGGCTAAGCATGGCAAGGGGAGTCCCCGCTGGTGAGTCCTGCAGGGAGAGGGTCACCTCTGTCCCCAGAGCTCTTCACAATGGTTTAGATATATCATGCTGGGTCCTCGTCCTGGCTTGGCCCAGTAGTGTAGCCTCAAGTGATAATGGGGTCACCTCCTGGAGCATAGGCAATTACATTCTCCACCCCCACTGGTAGATGTTATATCTTTAATTGGAGCCTCACACCCATCCACTGATCTTCAGATCATCACCCAGGTGCAGGGCATGCCACCCCTGGTCTAAAATTGGGTTTTCACTCCTCAGAGTTGTGCGATCTCTGATTGGGGCCAATAGCTGGAGATTGGGCTAGCACAACCTCCCACACCTAGAATGGCAAAGACTGCCCATCTCCAGGGCTCCTTTGGAGGCTTAAGTGAGGCCAAGGAACTCTGGGTGGGACAGGGCAGACACTGGGAGAAGCGGATGTTGTGTGTATAAGGTTGGAACCGAGGATGCTCCTTCCCACCTAGGCAGACATGACTGAGTGCCCTGGCCCCTCTTCCACTGAGACCTGCAGCCCAGAATCCACCCAGAGGGACAGAGATATGGGCTTGACCAAGGCAACAGTGGGGTGACTTCCCTCTACTGTCCCCTCCTGACCTGGCCATCTGGGCCCACAGGCAGGAGTGCTGAGCAGAGACAGAGATGGCTGCGTGGGCGCAGGGGCTCAGGCGCGCAGGCAGGGGGTTGCCAGGCAACAGCCACGCGCGCATCCGGCCCATCTCCTGCACCGAGGGGCTGGATGAGCGCAGGTTCCAACCGAAGCAGCAGCTTTGCTGCTGTGTGAGCCTTGCTTTTTCTCGGGGCAGCAGGAGCAGGATGGATTCCTGACAGCTCTCTCTGGTGCTCAGGTAGACCACCCTGGAGAACAGTGACTATAGTCTGGGTCCCAATATACCCACTGTCCCCCTCAAGTTCAGCTCTCAGGAGAGGGGACCACGATCCCTAAGCAGATGTTGTAGCTCAGAGGTGGGAGCAGAGACAGAATGGCTTGACTCCATGTCTCCCACCTCCGACCTTGGTGGGGGCACAGAGGCTTCTATTGGACCCAGAAAGACCCAGAATGATGCTGACGTCTCTCTGCCTGGGCCAAAGTGAAGAGAAACCCAGATGGGGTCCAGCCTATCTTGGGCTACCTGGAGTAGAGATCAGGCCTCAGCAGGCAGCCTCGCTTGAACATGCTTTGAGCTGAACTCTGCCATAGGGAGTCTAGAGTGGAAGTTTACAGCTCCTAACATTTAAAGCCAAAACTTAAGTCTCCCCTAGGTACACAGGGCATGTAGGGTTGATCCCCAACAGTTCTAGCTAACCTAAAGCCCAGAGCCCTTGCAGGCAGCCAGACTGGGGAATCCCTGGGATACAAGAGAAACGGATCTAGAAAGAGGTCTGGACTTAGCTGAAGTCTTCTAGGGGATGGCAGTTGGGAGTCCAGCTGTCTGGTATGGAAGTCAAGGCACACTGCGTATAGAACTCATAGACTCTCAACTCCTATGAACTGAATTGTTCAACAGGGACCACTGGGGATGGGGTGGGCAGTCTGTGTACCTTCTATGACCTGTCCATTCTCCAATCCAAGACAGTGGCCAGGATTTCCTACACTCCTGGTCTTGTTGACCTCCTGAGATATGTCCAGAACTAGACACTGGGCCCTTTTGGGTGGGTGGAGCTCAGGTATGTTCTATAGCCTTCACTGGGGTCATCCCTCCAACAAACTACACACCCTATAGGCAATGCCGGGCCTCCACCCGCCCACCCATTTGGGAGCCTAATGCCCTTTAGGTCCCCCCAAGTGACCACGGCCCTCAAAACATAGTGATTCAGTCTACTCCCGTACCCTCAAGCCCAGCAGGCTGCTCAGTCCCCAGCTGTGGCTACAATAGGCTATTGAGTGGAGCCAATCATAGCTCTGGCCCCTCTGTGTGTGGCCAGAGTCTAGCTCAACCAGGGCTGTGTCCCGCTCTGCCTGCTTCAGACTCTGTACTTTGCAGACAGACAGAAGCAGAGGGAGATGGCAGGGCTAGGGTGTGGGGGTACAGTGTGGGTAGGAGGAGCTATCTGATGGAGCTGGCCTTGAAGGAGGTCAATGCACAAGAACCCCTGGTTCCTAGGTCTAAGTAAGCCATGCTGGGTGCAGTATCTCCATGTCCCTGACCCTGGGCCTGGTCAGCAAGCACTGTCTGCCACTAGCGGTGGGCATCCATGACACAGCAATTGCCATGGCTTGCAGTCACTTCTCTTTCCACCTATCAAAGCTATTCCCTTCTCACCTCCTCATCTCCAGCTGTGAAATTTAAATCCTTTAATTCCAGTTCCCAACTCTATCTCAGGATAACGTCTGGAGGCAAGCCACCCCCCACCCCCACCCCCGCCATCCCTACAGCCCTTGCCCCAAAGACTTGAACTCAGTGCCTGCCCAAGAGGAGCTGCAGACTGCCAGCAGCTTGTCTCGATACACAGACTGGGCCCGGCTGAGACACTGGGTTCTGCTGGGGCAGGATCCTCCTGGAGAACCAGCCCACAAGGAGGGGACAAATGACTTGAATGTCCCTGGAGGAAGTCACCATTCTGTTGCTGTCTTCGCTACGAGCCTGGCCTAGCGAGGGGCTTTATCATCACTAAGCCTCCGGATCAGGGTCACTTTTAGGAATGTGATGTTTTATTAGCTACCCTCTGTTGTGGAAGTTTATTTTTAGTTATGTATAGAATAATTGTTCTGTGCACCGTTGGGTGAGGGTCTGCCTAGGTCTTGGCGTTTTATATTGTCTGCAGGTAGATTTATGCGGGGATGTTTGGTCCTTATCTGTACATGCTATCTGTAGAAGGGCTGAGGAGGATGCTTGGGTTCCACTGTCCCGTGTGTTGCTTGCCATGATGGTGAACCTCTGGTCTGGCAAAGTCCGCAGTATCAAAGCACCTCCCTGTCTTCTCGGCTGAGCCACACGGCGGTGTACTGCTACAACCCCCTCTGCTGGAAAGGTCTCAGTGTGTCCGCTATTGATGATGGTTTCTTAGTAAGGGCTGGGAATGTCATCTCATTTCTCCTGCCAAAGCCTTGGGGCCACAAATCCCCTCCTGCTGGTTTCAGCGTGGATGAGAACCCCAGAATCAGCAGTTAAGGCCTCCTAAGGATTCTGAGGATAGGAGCTGGGGTCTCAGGAGCAGCCCCAACACACACATGTGCTGTCAACAGCTACAAGGAGACAAAGAGGTATGAATGCACAGATTCACACCCCGCTGGGGACTAGGGGTGTCCCCTTTACAGTGTGGGTAAGATTCTTGGGTAACATGTCTGTGCAGACCTATCCTGTAAACCTGTAGAACTCCCAAACTGGATCATGGTATCTATCCATAGAGTGACAGCCCCAGCTGTGTCCAGGACTCTGTCTCTCTACCCACTCTACAGCCAGAGTGAGTGATTCCAGATGCTTGCAGCTTTTTAGCCATTTCCCTCAAGCCCCATGGTAGCAGAGGCTGGGCACCTACTCTCCCAGAGCATCCCCCTCCCTGTGACGAGTATTGTTGGACACACGTCCTGCTCTTGTGCTGGAATCCCGCAGGCTCAACCCTCGTGAGGCCCTCCTTGGGCCTGTGTGCTCCTGATCCTAGCAACTGACCTTTCAGAACCATTTTGACTGGCCACCAAGCCTGGAGTATTTGGTGCCTCACTGTGGGTGTGGACAGTGGTGACTGAGGGGGTGCTGGGAGCTGCCTCATTGAACCTCGACTTCCCCTGACAGTTATCCCATGGCCAACCCCATTAGATCGCTCTCACACCACTGAAGTTTAAAAATAACTTATCACAGATTCTGTTGGCTGAAGTTCAAGGCAGGTGCCATGTACTCAATTGAGAGTCAGCCTTCTGTCGTGTGAAAGACTCACCTTTAGTGAAGGCTGGGGAGTTGCCCAAGATGGGGACATTGACCTCCCCAAGAGAGTGGGTGGCATATTCCTCCCTGAGTCCCTTGAGAACTCCTATGTATTCTTTGGTCCAGAAGACTACAGGAAAAGCCCTTTCTTTGCTCCTGACATGTGAAAGGGTCTCATCTCTCACACCTCTATCTTCATATCTGTTCTTTTTGTGTATGTATATGTGAGTTTATATGTTCGTGTGTACAGTTATACGTGCACACGTTTACACATATGTAGAGGCCAGAGATCAATGTCTGGTGTCTTCCTCGGTCACTCCCCATCTGATTTTGTGACAGAGTTTCTCACTGGATATAGAATTCATCAATTCAGCAAGACTGGCTAGCCAGCAAGCCCCCAAGGTCCTCTGTCTCTGTTCCCCCAGAACTGGGATTATAGGTACATGCTACCATGCCTGGGGTTCCAGTCTGAAGTCTATTTTATCAGATATTAGGATGGCAGCTCCTGCTTGCTTCTTGACCCCTTTTGCTTAGGTACTTTTTTCCACCCTAAGGTGCCTACCTTTAAATCTAAGATAGTGTTCTGGAAACAGGGATTTTTGTTTCTTAATCCATTCAGCTAGTCTGTGTCTTTCAATTGGAGAGTTGAGACCATTAACATTCAACGTTATCATCGAAAGGTTGTTGCCTGAAGTATTTTTTGTTGTTGTTTGTGTTCATAGTTGTGCTTTGTATTAATTATAGCTCCGGTTGTTTTCTTTCTCTTAGATATACTGACTTCTTTCTTTGGTTCAAAGAATTGATTCCAGTATTCTGTTTAGCATTTTGCTGTTGTTGGATATGACTTTTAAGGCCGTTTGGATCATGGGAAGTTTTTCTTTATCTTTCAACTATTGCAGACAGTTTTGCTGGGTATAGTAGTCTAGACTGGCAGCCATGGTCTTTTAGAACTTAGAATGCATTGCTCTGGGCTCTTCTGGCTTTTGGAATTTCCATTGACAAGTCAGCTGTTATTCTGATGGGTTTTCCTTTATATGTGACTTGTATTTTTTTTTTCTTACAACTTTCAATGTTTTTTTCTTTGTTCTATATTTTTAGTGTTTTAACTGTGATAAGCCTGGGAGAGTTTCTTTTCTGGGTCTTGTCTAAGTTGGGGTTCTGTGTGCTTCTTGTATCTGTATAGGTGTGCTGTGTCTTTTCTTTAGTTTGGGGAAGTTGTTTTCACTTATATTGTTAAAGATCTGGTCTATACCATTGTCCTGAGATTCTTCTCCCTTATCTATGCCTATCGTTAGAAGATTTGGTCTTTTGAAAGGTGTTCCGTGTGTGTGTGTGAGTGTGTGTGTGTGTGTGTGAGTGTGTGTTGCTGTTGTTGTTGTTTGGTTTAGTTTTTAGAGATAGGATTTCTCTGTGTAGCTCAGACATCTGTCTGCCTCTGTCTCCTAAGTTCTGGGATTTAAAGGTGTGTGCCACCACTGCCAGGCTTATTTTTTTTTTTTTTATTCTTTGCATATCTGGTCCTGTCTATTTTATATTTGAGTTTATTTTCTATTTGAATCCTGTTTCTATCTTCTGTTTGATTCATTCTACTTTCAGGCTTCCCCTTGAGTTTTCTAATTGGAATTTGAGTTTTTTCATTTCCATCTTCATTTCTCTTGCGTTCTCTTCTATGTTTTTTTTTTTCTTTATTGAATTCAGTTTTCAAATCCTGAATTATCTCTGTCATTTCATCCAGCATTTTTGTATTTTCTTGAACATTGCTGAGGTGTTTTTTATTATCCTCAAAGTTTAATGAAGTGCTTGTGTTTTCTTTAAATTCTTTGAATTCTGATAAAGTTTATGATTGCTCTTTTAAATTCTGTGTCCTGGGTTCATCGAGGTAGTTCTCATGAGAATATGCTTCTATAGGACTGGTGGGTTTGGTGGGAGACATGCTGTCGTGGCCATTCTTGCTGTTTTTGTTTTACGACCTCACCTGGGTACTGACTTCTTTCTTTGGTTGTGTCTGGTGTGAGAATCTGTCCTGCCTTAGATGGGCCAGTGCAGGAGCTGCATGCCCAGAACTGTGTCAGGCAAAGCTGGTGGATGAGATATTTAACTGGACCAAGGAAAATTGACTCCCAGCTGTGGGTCTGGAGCTTGGCCTGTGGGTGTGGAGATGTATGCTCGTTGTATGAATTATTGATCTCAAATCCTCACATTTGTGTGGCAGGCAATTTACCGGCTGAGCTGTCTTCCCAGTCCTCACATCCACTCTCTGGTTGACTCGATGTGTTTGTTCCCTTTGGAGCAATCCAAGTCCAGATCCCTTTGGGCTATTGGGCTTCTAACGTGGGTGGACAGGGCCTCAGCTTCATTCCACTCACTGATATGTGCGAGGAAGCTGGGGATAAGGACATGATCAAGAATTTGAGACCAAGCAGGCTGAGGTGTGGGTGATTGTTAATCAGATTCCAGTGTTGGAGAAGGTGCTTGCATCCTTGGCAGACATCCAGCCTCCAGGATTGGTGGAAAGGGACACCAAGGCAGGGAAGACCTACAGGGAGGTGTGGAACCAATGAGAAGCTACCCCAACACATGGGCTCTTGGGTAGTCTGGGCAGACAGGAATGGCTCTCAGCGGCAAACTTTCAACCTTTGGCAATGGGGGACCTGGATTGACCCTCATCCTCGACTCCTCAGGCCTGGTGAGCAGTTTTCTCACTGAGATACAGATATAGATGATATTTTGACTTAGAACCAGGCTACATTCCTATAATTCACCGTGACTGTCTGTGCTCCCTCTCTGGCTAATGTTTGCGCTGGGGGAGGGGAAGCCTCTTCTAGTTTGTTAAAAGAAGGGCATTTCCAGCTGTCACTCTTGCCCTACCTGTGCAGCAGGAGGTGCTCTCTACTCAATCACCCATGCCTCCTAATTCCATCTCACTCACCCCTCCACATGCCATGCCACCGCCTGCCCACCAATTGACCAATGGGCATGCTAAGGACCAGCCCACCCAAGGCAGGATATATGTCAGCTCTGAGCCAGCAGGGAGCCCCCAGGAACCACTGGGGCAGGGAAGATCTTCCCTGGTTACCATAGGAGGGTGCACCCTGCAGAGCCTGCCATATCCCAAGGTCACACTTTGGTTTCCAGAACCATGGAGAACCAACTCCCTATTGTTTTAAGCCACCACGTCTGTGGGGCTGGCCTGGAATGTCTCTATGAACTGGCATGTCACCTTAATGATCATCGCCCTCATCTTTAACATGATGAGCTAGAATATAGGGTGTGAGGTGGCAGTGAGGGGATCCAGGGACAGGCAGGATAGTATGGGAGGGCTGAAGCTGCAGGGGTGGGCAGGATCCATTTCCCAGAGGGATCCTGGGCAGGTCCCTGCAGACAGAGTAGAAGAAGATGGATTCCAAGAGAAGTGCAGTCATGGGTCATAACGACCAAGGAAGGGACCAGTAGGGACATAGTAGGCTGGAACAGGGGAGACTGGGGAAGAGTAGGTACGGGGTGACCTTGAGGAAAGCAGCCCCTACTCATCTGGAGTCAGGACACAGAGTCTTTTCCCAGCCAAGGCTGGCTCCCTGAGCACCTTTGCTGTTGTTCAGAAAAGCTCCACTTACAATAATGCACAGTGCATTAGCACCAGGGAGGGGTCTGCTGCCAACCCGCCCTGGCGTCTTTACAGGCCCTTTGTGTCGGCTGCTGCTGGGCTATTTCAAGCCTGATCAGGGGCCTCCAGGGAGAGGCCTTGTTAATGGGGAGCAGCCAAGGCCACGCCCCCATGCCTCTGTGGTAGCTCCACCCTCCACCCTAGCCCTGCCCTGGTGATGAGAGGCCCTCCCTGCCCTGACTTGCTGCTTCTGAGGCCATATATCCATTTAACTACTGTGTACAGGAGCCTTCCTGCCCTCGTGAGGGTGGATGTTAGTCTAACCTGTAGTCAATGGCTTGAGGACAATGTCAAGTAGAAAGTGAGGTCCTGCATGAACCTGGGGTTTGGGGCATTTCACAGTTGCCGTTAATTTTGGTGCCCTGTGAGTACCTGTACATGCTAGGAATGCCACATGGTCTGAGAATTGGCTCTAACCAGTAATTGGTGCAAGTGGCAGGTAGTAGTTATTGGGCACCAAGGGACTGCCATCTCCACCCCCTGCTATCACTCCCTAAGGTTGCATGGGTTGGAAGCTCTGTGCATCCTGCTGCTTAGTAAGGGTTACATAGTAAGGCCTCCCTGGCCTTGAGGCTGACTCTTAGGGAAGACACAAACAGAGGCTGTAGTGGCCTGGATATGGCAAGACTGACTTTCTCTTAGGCAGCTTTTCAGTCTCAGCAGGTGGGTGTGGCCATAGGCACCTCAAGGTGCCAGCTGGGTAGCCTGGCCTTGTTGGACAGAGGAGATCCAGCAGCTTAGTGGCTCTGGTCTTGGCTGTCATCACTTTAAGAGCTTAGGGCTGAGGCCCAGCCTCCCTGTGTGCTCATGGCCTGATGTATAGCCTTCTGCAACAGCCTCAGACCTCTGGAAGCTCACATTTTCCTCGTCTTCTTCTGTTTAAGGCCATCTCTGCTCTGCTAGGACCTTACTAGTGAATGGACATCAACATGTTGGAGCTAAGTTGACATTTGAGATCACTTCAAGTAGAGACACAAAGCCTGAAAGATCAGAGGGAAAATGTGAATGGGCTCAGAGCAAGCAGGGAGGGAGGAGGCCAGCCTCCCTCTCCAGCCCAGGAAGGTGGGATGGCCATCTGACATTCGAGGGTCATTTCCTAGGGTCCTGCTTGGGACTGGGTGGATGGCTGGTAGGAGCATCTGGCCAGGTCCTAGCTCTGAGTCCTCCCACTCCTGCAGCCTGTTTCTTCTTCAGCTGCATCCCCTGCAGGTCCCAAAGCCCCCAGTGGATTCCTCCTTTGCAGCATTGGGAGCCTAGGCTTCTCCTAGCAAGGACACTGCTACCTTCATTTATTGTATAATCTGTACAGTTGGGAGCAGGGCCATTTGCACAACCATGCACAAGTCTGTGTGACCATGTTCAAGGTTGTATTCAAGGTAGTGTACAGCTATGTGCAGGGCCATCTGCGAGGTCGTGTGGTCATGGACTGCAGTGTGAATGGCTTTCTGATTCTCTTCTTCATCCTGCTAATCCTCTGAGCAGCTTCTAAATGATCATATTGTGTTCTGCTCTCTACTTAAAAACAAAAACATCCAAGAAACATGTGGAAGAAAAATAGTTCATTCTGCCCTGTCACCAACACCCCTCCTCAGGTCCCCTCCAACCCAGACCCCAGGGTGTATCTTGTATCTGGGCCACCCTGTAACAGCTCTGGCTTAGGGTCCAGTGGGCAAGAAATGGATCTGTTTGTGAGGTGCCTCTTCTTGGGGGCATGGAGTTCCTTCTTGTCCTCTGTTCCTTCATTTCAGGCCTGTGTTAAAGAGTGACAGGATGGGCTCCACAGCCCTCAGGTGAGAGTCCCCGGGATAGCGTCTTCAACCTGTGGCTTCATCCAGAGAGTACACGGGGACAAGAGCCACCTGAGCAAGGAGGAGAGTGTGAGGAGATCAGAGGCTCGGCTTGGCCTGTGGGAAGGAAGGAGTGCAAGAGGGGGCTCCTGGAGGTCAAGGCCAGAGGATGTCCGGAGGCTGGCACAGAAACAAGGAGGTGGTGAGGGTGTGAATGGGGACCAGGTGGTATGGACAGCTTGGTCAGGAGGATAGAGATTGGTCCAGTGGCCTGCTGTCTCCTGCACTTAATGGGTGGTTTGCTCCCTCCTGGTGGGGACTTGAACTTTGAGTGCTCCTGGTTCCATCAGCTAAGTGGCTCTAACCCACAGACACCGATCCCAAGACGACCTTTAGGGGCACAGCATGTGAGTCTTGTTGCCTTTCTTCGTGTCTATTTTCAGGGGCTCTTTGGACTAAGTGATGGGTGGAGTCCAGACCCTCTTGGCTATTTCTGTCCCTGGGTAGTGGGCAAAAAAGAGCTAGGCTAGGCTCCTGGACTAACATCATCCATGGGCCTGCCCACTCCCAGATGCATTTGGCAGGGATCCCTGGGTGTCCTGACTTCAAGGGAGTACTGTGCCCTTCACCTGCGGTCTCCTCATGGGGCAGAAACAGAGAGGAGGGGAAAGAAGAGCCAGGGCAATGGGGAGAGGCAGGATGGTATGGAGCAGCCCGTCATCCCAGCCTCCTCTTAGTGCATGCCCTCCAAACGACCCTCAGGCCCTTATCTCTCGCCAGCACAGCCCTAATCTGCTCTGCTGCGACAGCATCTTTCAGAAGATGTGGGGCCTCTTAACATCACTGGGGCTGAGAGTTCCCAGTGCTGCCCCACCCCCTCAGCTGAGATGATCAAGGTCACAGGGCCGCTGTCACTCTTGGAACCTTGGAACTGGAGGCATGCTTAGCCAGTGTGGTGGCTACTGAAGCTTGCTAGGTAAAAGCATTGGGCTGGCTGACAAGAAGCCTGGACCAGGGTATCCCCAACAACTAATACCATGAAAATGAAGGGGGCCAGAGGTCATGGGTTTCCACTGTGGATGGTTCCAAGGTCAAGCCTGCCACCCTGAAAGTTGCACAGCCCCCCTCTTGCTCTCCTTACTAGGCACAAGGACAAAAGTGCCTCCCACTTTCCCACCGTTCTCCAGGGACTTCAGTTGCTACCTTATCTGGCTCTCTGGGCAGGGATCCTTATTCGGGGATCTGACAAGCCCCTAGGGACATCTGGTGGGGAGGCAGCAGAGAAGTGTGGGTTGTTGATCCAATGCCCTCTGAGCCCATGCTGTTGGATCTTTGGAAGATCCTTTCTGGAGACCATATGGCTGGACAAACCACTAAGTATTGGCCTTGGGCTGTTTTCACTTTGGTGGTCACACTCCACCGATACCATCTGTCCTGGGGGCATGCCTTGAGCTGTCAAAGCCTTCTGGGCTTGGTCAGACCCTCAGCACTAGTAACCTTGGCCAGCTGGGCTGACAAGCCCTGGGTCTCCAAGCCCTGGAATGACCCAGGCTCCTGGGGACCTGTGAACTGAGTGGGGCCCAGGTGGTCTTGCATGATCTCTGGACAGTGGCCACTCTGCTCTCCCGGTCAACAAGAAGAGCTTCTTTCCTCTGTATGCTTATGCTGCTGATGCCCTGTGGCTGACAGGTCTCCTGGAAGGTTTTCAAAGGCTCTGTCAGCTCCTTCTGGACCAGAACCATCTTGTGTATTCGTGTGTGTGTGTGTGTGTGTGTGTGTGTGTGTGCTGTATTCATATGCAGGGGAGGCTGGCCTCAGACCAGTCCATGGTGGAGATGGTCCTTGGAGCAAACGCTTCACCCAGCTGCTGAAGGCGATGAATCTTTCCTGTCAACCCCAAGCCCCTCAGCCTCACATAGCTCTACTCTGAGTGGACCCAGAATTTGAGCTGGTGCCCTAGGGGACTCTTTTAGCATCGTGAGATGTGTCTCTGCCTGAAAAGCTTCCCTCCACACCCAGTTTCACAGTCCATATGGCCTAGGACCTGTATCTGAGGTGCTACAGGGGTGAGCCACCCGCTCACCCACAGAGCCCTAGACCCTTACCTTGAGAGGAAACTGAGGCCCTGAAGAGACCAACAGGAACCCACAGCACACCAGTCCTCTTTCTGCTTAGGGACTTTTCCTGGGGGCCATGAGGGACAGAAACCAGTAGAAATCCCTACCCCTAACCCTCATGGCCCCACCAGCAGGAGTGATCAAGTGGCAAGGGTTTCTGAGATGTGGGGGTGTGTGAGTGGGACAGATAGGCTTCTCACTCACAGCCCTGGGGGTGTGGTGTGGGAGTGGTGAGGCCACCCATGATAGCTGGGCTGACCTCTGGGCACATCGCTCCCCTCATCTGTTGCTCAGCAGAGGAACATAGTCCCAGTAGGTCACAGAGGCTGAAGTTGGAGGACGTTGTATGAAGAACGTAACAGTGAGTCAGAATTCACTGGCATCTCAGGGAACAGAAGTTCCAAGGGTCCACAGGTTGAGTCTTCTCTTGCTGGAGGATACCAGCTGATATCTACTTTAGTCTTCTGCCCCATGATAAAGAGCACTGAGACCACTCTGTTGGGGGCTTGTAGACCCCTCCACAGCCTCTGGCTGTGGAGTTTGGGGGGAGCTATGATGCCTATCTTGCTGGGATGCTCACACTTTATCCCTGGGGTAAGCATTCACTGTAGTCACACCTAGGGATGCTTGGGAATGTGACCACACAGGTCCTATGTAAGCTAGTGGTACTACCTCTCTGAGCTTCAGTTTCCCCATCTAGGCATTTGGGATGGGGTACGGAAGGGAAGTGGAAAGCCTGGTGGCCCCTGTGTGGTACTGGCTGAAGTTGCCTTTTCCACTGGCCTTTGAGCCTGCAGGGCCTGGCAGGGTCAGGTGGTGCGACTGCCCACCTCCCAGGATCAGCAGCCTCCATTGATCTAGCCTGTGCCAGCCCTGCCCCGGCAGACTCAGAATCTCCGCTAAATCCTCTATTTAATTTTCTTCTCAGGGAATTGCAGGAGGTTTTGCAGATAAAGCTGAGCTGGTGAAGTGGGGATTTATCTGTTCTCAAAGGCAGCAAGCCCCGGGCACTGTCTCATGGGCCTGTCGGCATGAGGCAGCTACACCTGTAGGGATATGTTCCCTCTGGCTCCTCGGCACAGGAAGCCCCTGGTAAGGGTGTATGGGGGTCAGATGCTGATCTCTGAGCGCTTTCAAAAGATCTAGGCTTCTGTACATTTAATAGGCTCCTTATGGCTGAACGGGCAATTGGGATGAGCCAGGGTGATGCTCTGTCCCCAGGAGTCCTCACCAGCCTACAGAGAGCCCAAAGGCCCATTTCTCATGGGAACCAGGGCAAGTCCTCTCTGGAACCACCTCTTCCTCTTTGGGATAGCAGAGCCTTTCCTGGCTATCCAACCTCTGCCCAGCTCCCATGGCTGGTTCCAGGCCAGGACTTCTATTGGCTTGGCATTTGAAACCTCAGACTCTTGGGTGTCAACTTTGACTGTGTCTGTCCTGTCCCTGACTGGTTCCTCTCCATCCTGGCAAGCAGCTGCCCATTCCCACAGTGATGGCAGGTTCACTCCGTGCAGTGAACTCCGCAGGGAACCCTGCTCCCTGCCCACCTCTCACCATATATGTGTCTCTGTGTGTTTCAGATGTGTGTCTCTGATCCCAGATACCTTACATCCGTGGAGAGGAATCCTCAGTGTTGTTAGGTGCAGGTCCTTGTCTGCTTTTTTTCTGGTGATGTATTGCTGGGACAAAGCTTGCTGCAAATGGTTGCTCCCTGTCTTTTTTGAACCTCTTCCTTGATTTGGAGTCTTTTCATATGGTTGTATTTCAAGGCCTGGTAGTTCTTAGTGACTGGGCGGTGCCTATGCATCTTCCCAAAGAGCTCGATGACCTGCTGAGATGCTCACTGCTCTCCCCTGCCAAGTCCATAGTGGGTTTCCATGTTTTGATGTTTCCTCCTATTTGGCAAGTGTGGTGATAGCTGTTTGGTCACTATTTTGGAGGCGTGAAAAGCTCCTCACTGAAGTGCCACGTTTCTTTATTTTTATTTATTATTGGTTTTTTGGGGTATTTTGTTTGGAGTTGGTTTTGGAGTTTTGTTTTGTTTTGTTTCGTTTTTGGTGGTACTGGGGACTGAACTCCAAGTTTCGTCCATGCTGGACCACTATTCTGCCAGCTACATTCTAACCCTTTTTTCCCCTTTTCATTCTGAGGCAAAGTTTTACTAAGTTGCCCAGGCTGAACTTGAACTTGTGATCTTCCTGCCTTATCCTTCCCAGTATCTGGAATTACAGGCATGCACCATCAGACTTGGCAAGAGTTTCTTTTCTATATTTTCAAAGCCATGCATGGTTTTGGAGACCTGTGTGTAGGGTATACTTGTGTGCGTGTGGATGTCTGTGTGTGCATGCCTGTGTGTGCTTGCTTGTGCATGTGCATGCTCATGTGTGTAAAAGGTTTTTTAAATGTATTTATAATGTAACAGGTTTTCTTCTAAAAGGGGGTGTGGTGTGGCTGTTTTTTGCCATTTGAGTCTGGGCTCTCAAAAACTGCTGTTACTTTTCTCACTGGCAACTTGACTCTGCCCCTCTGTTCCCAGCTGCTAGATTTCTAAATTGTAATGTTTTTAAACCTCATAGGGTTAGGGGTTAGGAAGAATAGAAAAGGAAAGGAAAGGAAAGGAAAGGAAAGGAAAGGAAAGGAAAGGAAAGGAAAGGAAAGGAAACCTTTACAGCCCTTTTCTGGCTGTCTTAATCTGTCTAAGTCTGGGGGACTGAACTAACGCTAACCCACTCCGGTTAGCTTCTCCCAGCATAGCAATTACTGAGAAAGATCTAAACTGTAACTTTACTAAAACCCCAGTTAGTTCATTTTATCTGAGCCTTATTTCTGCCTGCTTTCCCCATCAGTCTTATTTCTGACCGCTTCCCTATCAGCCTTATTTCTTCCTGCTTTTCCTATCACCAGCTTTTGTGCTCTTTCTTTGTATTAGAGCGACTGTAACTGTAACTCTGCTGTAACTCTAACTCTAACTCCAACTCCAACTCTTCTATCACTCCAACTGTCAGGGTTTCTTTCATATACCTCCCTGCAAGCTGTTCCCAGAAGTCTAAGCAGCATGTAACCACAAGGGGGAGGTGTAGTAGTACGCTGCTGTGTGGGCTCAGCAAGAGAGACAAGGAGGCATTTTCATAGACTCAAACCCGGCCAGACCTCAGCAGAGGAACCACAGTCATAGCAAGCACCATCCTCAACAGTGGAACTCTGAGCATCTGAGCTCAGGTGTTTTTATTGATTCAGAACTCCTCAGGTGCAGACCACAAGCAATCAAACATCCTCCACAGAAATCCTACACCTGCAGACAATACAAAACTCGAAGACCTAGGCAGCCCCTCATCCAACAGTGCACAAAACCATTTTAAACATAACTAAAAATAAACTTCTACAACAGGGAGGGGCTTTTCCCTGGAAAAACTTCACTCTATACATGTGTGTGCATGCCTGTGTGTGCATGCCTTTGTGTGCATGCCTGTGTGCGTGCCTTTGTGTGCATGCCCGTGTGTGCATGCCTGTGTGTGCATGTGTGTGGAGGCCAGTGTCTGACCTCTTGGTGTTTTCTTCAATCACATTTTTTTTTGAGACAGGATTTCTCACTGAACCTAGAGCTTGCTGATTGACTAGACTGGGTACCAGCAAACCTCAGGAATCCTCCTGCCTCTACCTTCCCGGCTCTGGGATTAGATGTATGTGCTGCCACACCCAGCTCTTTACAAGGTGCTGAGGACCCAGACTCAGGCCCTCATACTTGTATGGCAGAACTTCACTGACTGAGCCATCTCCCCAGGCCAACCTTAGGGACTTTTAAAGAAGTATTTGTTTTCACAAGCCTTGGTCTGTGGCTGGGAAGCTGCTTATACAAGGGGCAACCATGAGGTGGGGACATTCTGACTGCCAGGCAGAGTAGCTCTGGATCCTTGAGGTGGACACAGCTGTCTGGACAGCCACACACAGCTAGCCACCTTCATGCAGGTGGCCTGAGCCATATATGCCTTGTCTCAGAGTCCTCTCTCTCTGAGTGTTGCCTCCATAGGCAGCATAGGAAGACAGGGCAGAGTCCATGGATAGGCCTCCTCCCTTGTGTCCACTGCTTGAGGAATGGGGGTGGGAGGTCAAGTAGAAGTGAGTCATTGGTCCATCAGCCTGTGGTCCTGCCAAGTGGAGAAACTCCAGCCCAGTCCCTACCTCAGTTGGTGGCCAGACCACTGGTCTCAGCCTCATGCCAGCATGAGGCCCACTTCACATCTGCTTGCTTTATCTCATCCTCTGGTTCCTGATGCCCCTGAAGGAAAGCCCTGGGAGTCATCAGGGGAGGGGTACACTCCCAGTATCCTGTACAGCTCTTTCCTACCTTCGTTCAGACTACTCTTTGAAGCTCAAACTTCCCAGAAGTCCCTGGCTGCCTCCTCCTGCTTGCTCATTGCCTGTGCAGTACAGATATGTGCCAGCTGCAGCGCTGGCTCTGGGATGCCAAGGAGCTTTGGATCCTTCCATAATTAAAATGTCCCACTGGCCTGGGGAGAGATGTGGTTGTGCCACTCACTGCTCCTGCAGCTGGGTGTGCTCCAGACAGGATGGCTCCTTGGACTGTCATTCCAGGCAGGAGCAAGTGGGGATGCTGGCCAGGGTAGGAGGTGGCCAGATGGCAGTCTCTCCTTTGCTGGGCCTATCATGTCAGTGTGACCTTGGGCCCGTCTCAGCCTGGACCCACAGGATGTGCTTCTCCTGGGTAGAGGATGTGAGGCTGTGAGGCTGTATGGCTTCCCTACATTTAGAGCCTTTCAGGCTGGAGATAGAGCTGAGGGAGTGTCCTTTGGGCTTGGGGGCCTGCGGGCCAGACTCAAAAGGAAAGGACCCTTTTGCTCAAGTCCATCTCACATATGGTGTCTGTGCTTGTAATACAATCTGTGTAGAGATGTCTGTAATTGTGCTCAATCCTACGTCACAGAACTGTCCTTCTATTTCCTAGGCATCCCGCAGGGCTGCCCTATGTGGAGAGGCCGGGTCCCCGGGGACGCAGGCAGAGTATTCATGGAGCTGGCACTCCTAGCCCTATCAAGTTCCCTAACTCTGCCGAGGAAGAGAATGCTGAGGCTCTGCTGTGGGAACTTTCACATGTCCCCAGACTTAATTTTCCCATTGCAAATGCAACTTGGAAAGAAGTCCACTGTAAGAGAGGACTCCTGCCCCCACTCAGTACAGTTCCACACCCCACGGCCATTGTGTCCACGCATCCCATTCAGTTTATTTGTGCCCCACTGGGGCTTTGCCTGCCTGTTCCACTCTTAGCCCTAGCTTTGAGTGTAATTGTCTTGTGAGCCCCATGGAATTCTTGTGCAATAACTGGTCTTCCCACCTCTGAGGGGGAAGAGAGGCTGGGAGGGGCTACACACTGGAGCCTTCACAGCACAAATGCCTCTTACCTCTGGACTGGGAGTCAGACTAGAGGCTGTGGTGATGGGGACCAGGGCTCAACACTTCCTTGCAGGTGGAGGGCAAGTCTGGGTACTAGGGTCCAAGCTCTGTCTTGGAAAGTATCCTGACACAGAGGAGCCTACATTGAGCCTTGGCCTTCCCTATTAGCCTGGGGTCCCACTGCTGCACCCCAGTACTTGAATACTGAAGCTAAGGCTATTTGGGGTCGCTGAGCCCAGGCTAGGTTTCCGCCTTAGCAGTCTCTGGGTCCACAAGGCAGGGATGAGTCTAAGGAGGAGCCATGGACCAGCTCTGTGTGGCCTGCACCTGCTACCATTTGGGAAAACTGAGTCACAGAGGGGATAGAGGGAGGGCCACATTACCCCCCAAAAGGCTTTTGGCCTCCAGCTCTTGAGGGACAACAATGGTTATGAATTCTCAAGGTGTCTGCCCCCACCAAAAATAACAACAACAACAAAACCCTTGTCTAAAGCATCCATTGCCATTCTGGTGTAAATGCCAGGGTCCTCTATCAGAAGATTGTTAGGCCAGTGTGGAGTGAGGGGCTAGCTGCTATGGGGTCAGCACCAGGGAGGGGTGCCAGGAATGCACAGCCTGGGCAGAAGCATGGGGGTGGAACCAAACTTGTGTGCCAAGCAGAGAAAGGTCCTTGAGGCTGGAAATGGGACAGGACAGTGTCGAGGGAGGAGGCTGAAGGGGCGCTGGGTGCACTTTCATGTTGGCTAAGGGTGTGGATTTCTTTCAGAGAGGATCCAGTTTGTGGGTGCCTCTGGGGAAGGCTAGGTGGAGAGGATGTAGGCCTCTTAGGCGGGAACATTTCACAACCGTGAATAGGTGGTAGGCACATTCTGCAGACAATGTCGCCCTCTGTTGGTCATGTTGGATACTGACTTAGGGTTTCTTATGCCCATGTTGGATAGCAGTTTCCTGTCCAACCTGGGGACAACTGCCCAGACAGATCTTGTCTCCTCTTTCTTGAGCATATCAGGACATTTGACTCCAGATACATCCAGCGGATGAACCTCCTTCAGGACACTGGCCCACATCCCCAGAAGTCCCTAAGTGTGCATTCAGCTACAGGACGTAAGAGGAAGAGGAATTCTTTAGACAGTGGCCCTGGGAGCAGATGGGGTCAGGGTTCCTGTGGATACTTTCATGTGTTCAGCTCCCAAACTGAGTTTTGGAGGCTGGGGTAAGAGTGGGTGTTTGGTTCCCTGGGCCTGCATGAGGGGTTCAGACCACATGAGCAGTGGCGCCAAGTTGTGGAATCATGGGGTCGCTTGGGATATTGACGGTGTGGAGCATGAAAGAACAGGGAGAGAAGCCACTTCTAAGGCCGAGGAATCTGTCCATGTTTCCACCGTACCCCCTCCCCCGCACACTTAGCTTTTTCATCCCAAAGGAGCCACTAAGTGGGCAGAGCCTCCTCCATCCTGCTCAAGTGGAGGAGAGCCAAGCTCAGGACAGGCCATGGAGGGCAATCCAGGGAAGGAGGACAGAGAGCCAGGGAGGACAGGGTGTCAGGGCTGCAGACCCACCACTACTTCAGCCTTGGAGTCCCAGGGCTTGTCCCAGGATCCTGTAGTGAATATGAGTCCTGAGCCTCTACCACTTGATTCACAGTGGGGAGAAGAGGGGTTGGGGTCTGCTTGGCCCCTTTTGTGTGCATGTGTGTGTATATAATTGCATGTGTGCATATCGGTACTTGTGTGCATGTGTGTGTGTGTATCTGTATTGTATGCATGTGTGTGTATAATGCATATGTGTAGATGAGTATTTGTGCACATGTGTGTATATAAGTGCATGTGTGTATATGGGTACTTGTGTGTATGTGTGTATATAAGTGTGTGTGTGTGCATGTGGGTACTGTGTGCATGTGTGTGTGTATAAATGCATGTGTGTATATGGGTACTTATGCGTGTGGAGGCCAGAGGACAGCCTTAGGTGACATTTTTCAGGGATCATCCACCTTGGCTTTTTGTTTGTCTTGTTGTTGTTGTTGTTTTGATTTTTAAAAAAATGTTCATTTGTTTCTTTTATGAGACAATGTCTCACTATGTATCCCTGGCCAGGCTGGAACTCACTCTGTAGACCAGGCTGTCCTTGAAGATTCACTTGCCTCTGCCTACTGAGTGCTGAGATTAGAGGTGTTTGCCACTATGCCTGGCCAATCTTATCTTCTGAGACAAGATCCTTCATTAGCTTGGAACTCATCGAGTGCTGTTGAGCTGACCAGCCAGTGCCCTCCATAGATTAGCCTGTCTCTGCATCCCGTGCTGGGATTGCAGGCGTGTGCCACCACACCCAGTTTTTTTTTTTTTTTTTTTTTTTCTGCCTGTGTTCTGGGAATCAAACTCAGGTTCTTGTCCTGGCAAACACTTTATCCTTTCAAGCTACCTCCCCAGCCACTGCTTGGCCCTTTAAGAGGGCAGTTGGGCCCCTCCCCTTGAGTAACCCTGTTGCCCAGCAACAAGAGGCAGTTGGTGTATACAATGTTCCTGAGGCAACCAGGAGAACTGCTTGGGACAGAGTGACCAGTACTGCCCCACTGACCGTGCCTGGATAACTGCCCAGTGACCCTTTCTTCATACCCCTCCTTCCTGTTGAGCCAGGCAGCGGGACACCATGGCGCAAACAGAAGTGCTCCTGACCAAAGAGCCAGCCCCACAGTCAATACCGGCCAGAGAGCTGCCCCCCAAAGAGTATGATATGGCCTGCAATACCGGTGCCTATACATCCTCAGGCCTGGCCACCGCTGGCTTCCGCACAGCCAGATACCTGATGGACGAGTGGTTTCAGAACTCTTATGCCCGCTACCACCAAGCCTTTGCAGACCGGGACTACTCTGAGCGGCAGCGCCATGAGAGCAAGCAGCTGGCAGCGGAGACCGAGGCGCTGGCCCAGCGCACGCAGCAGGAGTCCTCACGAAAGGTCGGGGAGCGCCTGGAGGACATGCACAGCTGGAAGTCGGAGTTGCAGCGAGAGATAGACGAGCTGTCTGCCGAGACTGACCTGATGCTGGCCCAGAAGCTGCGGCTAGAGCGAGCCTTAGATGCCACTTCTGTGCACTTCTCCATTGCCACTGACAACCTGCAGTGCCGAGAACGCCGCCAGTACCCAGATGTTGTGCGGGACTACGTGGAGGTGGAGCTGCTGAAGGTGCAGACAGCGGCTCAGGGCCAGAGTGGGAAGCAGGCTCTGGCACTCATATAGCCCTGGGTTCACACAGTGAACTCCTTTGCCCACGCAGGATTTCTGGTCCTTCAGTCACAGAAGGATTTTAGATCCCTGACTTCCAAGTAACTTTCTCTTTTGGAATCCCCTCCAGCCCACAAGATTTCGAAGACATTAAGTGTGACCCAGGGAGTTTGTTTGTTTATTTGCTAAGCCATAGGCTCTCCCAGTACCAGCATGCCCTTGTTGCAGTATTTGCTCTCAGGGTAGAAAGCCAGGCTAGCCAGTGCCCAGGTATGGAGGGGTGAGGAGGGCCATGGCATCTGCTCTTTCTTCCCAGAGCCCCAGAGACTCAGCCTCAGAGATCCCCTCCAGTTATACACTTCTAACTCCTGCATCAGGGAGGCCGAGGAAGCAGGATCACAAGTTCCAGGCTAGTCTGGACAACATGGCAAGATTCTTCGAAAAACAAAACCTACCACCTCCTCCCTTTATTAGATACATTTTCTCCAAATCCAGCTCAGCTTTCTTTGGGGAATCTTGTACGATCAGGGAGCCACTCAGCTTAGGTGCTGCACATCTCTGAATCCTTCGGAGCTGGAGTCTCCTGTGGTGGGCTTAGGCCTGTGGGCAATGATGAAAGATGGGGAAATAAACAGCCAGCCAGACTGGGACCTTAGGGACCCTGTCATACCTCTAGGCCTTGCTCACTGCTGCAGGACTAAAGTATTGCCAGGGGTGCAGAGACAGGAGGCTGACTGAGGATGCAGGACAGTGGAGAACATGGCCCATGTGGACTTGCACGTGAAAGGATTCCTGATACCCAGAAAATGTTGGGGTTAGAGGAAACCCAGAGTTTCTTTCCTACTCTTGGTGGGCAGTGGGCAGCAGACAGAGGGCATCTGACTTCCTACGGGCTTGGGGTCCTCGGAGGTGGTCTAAGGCCTGAGTTAAAGCTGATGCCCCTCAGTATTCTGTGGGAGTGTTGGGGATGACCCTACAGCCTGGAGCAACTGTCATGGGTGATCTTCTCAACAGACAAAAGACACCCCGAGAAGAAACACTCATTTACAACATACCCAAACCACAAACACCCAGAATAAACCCAGCATGAAAGGGCTGGGCTCAGACCCCTTTTTCTAGGGGGGAAAAAAAAAGACCAAGGCAAAAGTCAATGGCAGGGAAGCCTATGCCTTGGCTCCTGCTGGGTCCCTCAGTCCCTCCCCACATGGAGGGGCAAGGGCTCTGCTGCTTAGAGAGGACTGTCTTCTCTCCAGGAAGCTGAGCTCATCAGGAACATCCAGGAACTCCTGAAGAGGACTATGATGCAAGCTGTGGGCCAGATAAGGTATGTCACTGAAGCCCCCTAGGGATCTGAGGGAGAGACACCCCTGACTCCACCCCACCCACCCAGTGCTGGTCAGACCTGGGAGGTAGGATGGGTAGGGACACGACTCTGGCTGAGAAAGGTCAGAAGGCTCTGGATCGGAACCAGGGTTGCAGGCACCTCCCGGCTGGGCATATACAACTGTCTCCACTTTTGTTCTGGCTCCGGGGCACTGCTGGCCCTGCAAGGCTGGGCACCAACTGGGGTCCCCCTGAAGCTAGGATAGGGACTTCCTCCCAGTGCTCCTTGGCACGTGGTGGGCTCCTTGCCTCTGTTGCCCTCCTAGGCTGAACCGGGAACATAAGGAGACCTGTGAGATCGACTGGTCAGACAAAGTGGAGTCCTACAACATTGACGAGACCTCCTCCCGATATACCAACGAGAGCACCCAGGTGCAGTTCTACCCGCATTCCAGCAAGTATGAGGAGAGGTAGGCTCCCAGGCATCCCCGCCCCCTACTGTTTGCTTCTAGGGTTTACTCTCTTGGGTTTACTTCAAAAATCTGATGGAGGACTCCTGACACCGCGGACCTGGCCCAGCTCTCTGGGGAAGCTCTGTCTGCAGCTAGGATGAGCAAGCAGGAAGCTCCTCATACAAGTGCCTGGCACCCATAATTCACATAGGGCCTGTGCCTGCTCCTACCGCTAGATCCCCATGGGTGGCTTGGACTGCGTTTCTGCTCGAGGCCAACAGAGGGCAAGCAACCTCCACTAGAGGCCCAGGAGAGCCCCTGATGTCTCTGTGAGAGGGCAGGGGATACAGGGTACACTGGGGACCGCCGGCAGTGCCGGAGCCTCTGCATGGCTGCACCCTGACTAGGCTGCACCTCTGCCCTCAGCGCCTCCACGCCCGAGACGTGGGCCAAGTTCACTCAGGACAACCTGCTTCGAGCTGAGCGCGAGCGACTAGCTTCCGTTAACCTGCGGAAGTTAATTGACAGTATCTTACGGGATACTGCTGAGGACCTGCGGCTGCAATGTGACGCAGTGAACACGGCTTTCGATCGCCGCTGCGAAGAACTGGACGACACTCGACACAAGTTACAATACCACCTGCAAAAGGTAGGCTCTCAGGGCACGCCCACCCCTGGTCACGCCCACCTGTCTGAGCACATCCAGGACTTGCCTACCAGCTGGTTCATCCCTGCTTAGAGCACTCACATCTGGGCTCACTCCATACACACCTGCTCCCTTTTCCACTCCGACAAGGCACGCCCACCCCTCACCTAGGGCTTGGGTTCCCTTAACCACCCCAACCAGGGTTGCTGAGACCAGGGTTGCTGAGACCAGGGTTGCTATCTACTCTATGCTCAGTCACAACTTGGCTTCAAGGGCCCCTTTGTGACCCGCCCTCCCTGAAGAACCTCCCAAGCAGACATCCATACACCTTTGTACCCCCTGAACTGATGTACAATCAAGTCTATATTTGGGAGTGGTCTGCTGGCACAGCCACTCCCAAGTGGCTGACCAGCAGGAGATACCACTGTGGGGTTTGGGAGAGAGGTGGTGTCCGGGCATAGTGTGCCTGTGGAGTACACAAAGTTCTAGAAGCCAGCAGTGGCCTGCTCTAGCCTCTTACTGTGGCCCTTCTGCCTCCAAGTCCTGGCTTTCTTGGCCAGTGCTGGAGGTCAAACAGACTGCCCTGACTCAGGGAACCCCGCCCCAGGGCCTTCTACAAGGCTGCCTCTAGCCCAGGACTTCAGTGTCTCCATTCAGGACCTTGAGATGAGGGAGCACTGGTCTGGCCCTTCCACATGCTGGGTTGGGGTAGGCAGGTGTCCTGTTTGCTGCAGGCTTGAGCCTTGCCTCAGCCTCACACAATGCCTGACATTGCCTGTACAGACGCTGAGAGAGATCGCGGATCAGGAGCACCAGATTGCAGCACTGAAGCAGGCCATCAAGGACAAGGAGGCCCCTCTTCGGGTGGCCCAGACCCGCCTGTACCAACGGTCATACCGGCCCAATGTGGAGTTATGCCGGGACGCTGCACAGTTCAGGTACCACAGGCTGCTGGGCAGTCCTAGGTGGCTGGGGTCACCCTTGAGCCCCTTTAATCTCTCTCAACCCTGGAGGCTACCCTGAGCCCCTCCCATAGGGTCACTCCTCCCACATACGAGCAGACACGGTGCTGGGGGAGGGGGGATTTTGAAGGGAGTTGAGTGTGAGGAATAACACAGGGTCCTGTGCCACTCCGGGATGCCTCCCCTTCCTGGAAGGAGCCGAGAGTCTGATAGCCTAGGTTCCCGAGGCCACAGCGCAGAGAAGCCAGCTAGGGCCGCCACCCACCCTGTACCTCCCATGTAATCCCGCGTTCCTTGTACAGCCTACAGGCACGGTTGGTGGATTATGCCTTTTATTTTCCTGATCTAGCCAGTGCCAGGATGCCCTTCTAAGCACGAATGTCTTGTCTTCTCCCTCCTTCCTTGAATGTAATTTTGCTCTAGAAATCAAGGTTCCAAGGATCACGGGTCCCACCTGGAAATGTTAGGGTTGGCACCTGTTCAGGCCGACACTGTTTATTTTT
Source organism: Cricetomys ansorgei (assembly GCA_026225945.1). NCBI lineage: Eukaryota > Metazoa > Chordata > Mammalia > Rodentia > Nesomyidae > Cricetomys > Cricetomys ansorgei. The sequence continues at coordinate 6,854,324 of JAMJFZ010004061.1, forward strand.
GCCACAAGGGAGCAGTGTTTCAAGACTCCCTCTCCCTGCTCAGGCACAGCTCAGGGCTCAGTGAGGAGGTTGATTCCTGTCAGGCTCCCAAGGGTTTTGCAACACTTTAACCGCTGTTGTGTGGTTCCTGTAGAGGTGTCATTGCCCATTCCCTCCCCTTCCCTCCCCTGCAGGCTGCTGACCGAGGTGGAGGAGCTGTCCATGTCCCTCAAGGCTCTGAAGGAGAAGCTTCAGGATGCGGAGCAGGCGCTGAGGAACCTGGAGGACACGCGAATGAGCCTGGAGAAGGACATTGCAGTCAAGACCAACAGCCTCTTCATCGACCGCCAGAAGTGTATAGCCAACCGCAACCGCTACCCCAATGCCCTCCAGCTAGCTGGCTACTAGTGACTGGGGCTGGCACCTGGCTCACTGCTTCACCCAAATAAAGAGCACCTTAATTTTCCACTGGGAGTGTGGTGCAGGGTGAAGAGGCAGGTGGCTGTCCATTGGACCAGCATTTCAGAACTCCTGTACCTCCAGGCTTCGCCCATCATCCTTCACGCCTCGGGGGAACCATCTATCCAGGTGAGGCCAGGTACTCCTCACAGCCTCCCTTAGAGCCCCACCAAGCCTGGTTTCTCCTCTCTTCACCAGCAGTTTGAGGGACTGTGGTCTCTGTTAGGGACATTGCTTAGCTTCCTCTCCCTCTAACCCCCACGCCTGTGTCTCACATCCCCTTGATTAGGCCATTTGTTCCACATGATGTTCCCACCGCTGTTGGTCCCACTCACGGAAATTCTTCAGGCGGAACCCCACCCCAGCCACGCCCAATTTCCCACCCACAACTCAACAGCTCTCACTGCCCAATGCTCCCAGAATGGAGCCAGGAGGGGAGGCGTGTTTGTACCCTGTGGCTGTGGGGACAGGGGATCTTGTTCTTGTCCAGGCTGTAAGGGGGAGGAGACAGGGGTAACCTGCCTCCACCACGAGCTACCCACATGTGGACCCCTGACCCCATTCTGGCCCCTGCTGCTCATATCTGGTAATACCTGCTCCAGGGGAAATTGCCACATGTCCCCATGCTCACTGCAGACCAACATCTGGAGAGGAGGTTTTGGGGACATGAGAGCCTTCCTGGAATTCAAAGCCTGCAGGGGGACATGAGACAGCTGTGTGGGGGCAGTTGAGGACAGGCAGGGATTTCTAGATTTCACAGTACAGACCAGCACTAGGCCTGGACCAGGGCAGGCTGTGGCCATGCTGGGCTGACGGGACCAGGCAGTTCCTCACCTGCTCTGGAGTTTACCTGGGCCAGGCTCCTCAATCTCCTGAACACATTGTCCCTGGTGCCCTCTGGGAGGATGGAGTATGTGTGCAATGGAGTCTTACGAGGGAGGGATTCCTGAGGAGGTGCATGGTCCCTGAGAGAGGGGCACTTATCGTTCCCATTCAGTCAGAAAGCTCAGCCTGTGGCCCTGCACTGTCAGCTGCCAGCCAGGCCACCCCAGTCCTGGGGCTTTGCACGGCAGCCTTTGCTGTCACAGCCTTTGTCCTTTCTCTTCAGCCCCTGCAGTCCGGGGTGGGAGAAGCATCGGGTCCTCCCTCCATTGCATTGTTCAGAGGACACGTCACCTCCCGTCCCCACGGAAACCATGCCACTTGTCACAGTTGTTGGTCACCACAGCGACAGCCAGCAAACCGCTCATGCTCTTTGGGGTGCCATTAAAAATGTGCCCTGGGTGCTGACACCGTAGGGCCCAGCAGCAGGACAGTCAATGGGTTCAGGGATACGTGACACCTGTGGGGCCTGCACCCCAAAACCTTATAGGTGGGAGGATAAGAGCAGAGGCTGCAGGATATTCAGCTGCCCAGGGGCCCCTGAGCTGGGGTGTGTGGGTGGGGGGCTGCCAAACCCCCACTCCTGGCCTGGGGGTGGTGTGCTGGATTCTGCCCCAGGTCCTGTTTCCATGGCCTGGGCAGAAGTGCTACCCCTGCAGCCTGGAGAACAGTAGCCAGCCGCTTCCTTGCCGAAGTGGGTGGCAGCGAGGCCTCCTTGCTGTGCCCACTCACACCCACCCTCAACTTCTTTCCCTCCCCCCATCCCCAGTAGCCACTCATCCCTAGATCATTTCCCAGGGAGTGGGAATCATCCAGGAAGAGGATCAAGCTAGCAGCTCCCCGGGTGAGCCTGCCTCTCAGGCTCCATTATCAATCAACTCCCCCCCCCCACACACACACACCACCACCACTGAGTTCATTCTGCAGGCTACAGCCCACAGCCCATCAGTAGGCAGGCCTCTTCTGACTTCCCAAGGGTGGAGTTTAGTGGTGGGCTGGTACACAGCCTGAGGCGGAGGCAGCTGGTGCTCTTTTAAGTATGCCACATGTTTAAATGTTGCCCCACCATGGCGGGTCCTACCATTTTACAAACGAAGAAAGCGAGGCAGGGAAGGTCCCTTGCCTTCCCAAATAGCTCACATCCCAAATAGACTGAGACAATCCATCCCTCTCAGCTGCCTCAGACACCTGGGCCCTGGCAGGTGAGCCTTGTCCCTAGAGTCTGATTTCTTCAGGTGAAGCTGGTGACCTGAAGCTGCAGCTGCTGCCGCAGAATGCTGTCCTGACTCTAGGGCTGTCTAGCCCTTGAGACTATCCAGACACAAGCAGCTGTTTCATCCCTGGAGGTTCCTGCAGCTTGCTCCAGGAGGATGCCTCTGACTCCATGTCCCAGGCAGAGTGAGATGAGATAGTAAGGATTCTGGCTACCATGGTGGCGAGAGGATTGGTGTCCACCCTGGGGTCCTCTGAACCTCCTGCTGCATGATCTCCTATGGGGAGACGTAAAGAAACTCCCTAGTCACTCCAGATAGGTGTGGGCACTGACAGACCAAAGAAAGGGATCTGTCCAAGTCCAGCTCGGTGAGTCATTGAATTTATTGGGTAACTTATGGGTGCTCGTGGGGACCCTAAGGCAGCTTTGCCATCTGGAGATCCCTTGAGCAGCTTATGGGAAGCTGTACCACTGAAGAGTCCCGATGTATCACAGGTGATTCACAAAAAAACTAAGATTTCCCCACCCCATCCCAGCCAACCTCTACCTCCTCACAAGGAGGGAAGAGCCTCGTGAAGATCTCTGAGACTCCCCCCTCCAGGAGGGCGAGTCCACAGCCTGGATCTCAGGAGTGCTCTGATTCAAGATGGCAGTGGTCATGTCCAGCCTAAGGAGATGGACACATAATGCCCTCTGCCCACTCTGGGACCGCGGATTAAAATTGAAAGAGGAAACACAGGTGGTGTCTTTGGTGCTGTGCTGTCCAGGAGCACCCACGGAACCCCTGTGGCGGTGTTGCTTGAACTTTTTGTGGAGATAAGAAGACAAATGCCTTCTTCCGCCGCAGACAGGGCACTAGCAACAGACCAAAGTACGGCTCTACCGAGCTCTAGGCTGGTGAACCAGTGAGTCTATTAGACTTACTCATAGAACATGGGTGAGGGGTCACTTGCAGCCACCTGGGCACACCCCCGCCCCAGCAGCTGCATCACTGACACGTCTCACCCCAGCATGGATGACAACTCCCTCGCCCCACCCCAGGCCCAAGGTAACCCCTGACATTCTATGTACTCTAGCATCTCCTGAGATACCAAGACTGCACACAGCTGGGGCAGGTTACATACATGGAAGACAGGAAGGAAGGGCTGAGATCCCTGGAGATGAGTGTGGAACCCTCCCACTCTCTCCTTCAGTGAGGGAAGGTCACTTGTCAACAGATTCAATCTTGAAGGTCACTTGCAAGTAGTCACAGATTCTGTGATGAAGATAGTAGGGGCTGTTATGCATGGAGGAGAGGATTTCACAGCAGGTGGGTCCTGACCCCATTAGAGAAGTGGAGAGGGAGGGCAGTGCCCAGCTTCCCTGGCCCCATGTCAACACCATGGGAGCCCAGTGTCTCAGAGTCAACCCTGGGTTCCATCTGTAGCACTGACCGGCTGAGCCTGGATACAGACTGCTCTGGCTTACCTGGGTTGACCCTCAGCTCCCCTCCAAGCATCCAAGTCTCACTGCTTATTGCCTCCTGACTGGACCAAGTAGCCATTTTCTTGGAGACCAAGGATTGAGCCTATGGCCCCAACTACACATCTGTTGCCCATTCTTCCTCGGACTGGCTGGCCTTGACTAGCGGCTGTGGGATCTATCTTCACACAATTGGCCTCAGACTCCTTCCTCTCCCTGTCACATACTCTACACTTAGCCCAAACCCTGGGACTCGAGACCTGGACAATAGGACCCCAAACTCCTGATGCTGTCTAAGTTCTCTCTGCTGTCCAAGTTAACCAAGCACCTTCCAGGACTGACTACCTCTATCAGGAGGGGATGACTCTATCAGGAGGGTATTAGTGAGTCCCCCACACCTGGTACCACAGCTGTCCCCACTGGTGCAAGCTCCCAGCTGTACACTGTAGAGTGCACGACTTTGCAGGCTTCTGGGGTTGGGGACAGTGAAGAGTGTATACAGCTTCACATGGCACAGCAGGACATCTGCTGGGGACCATGACACCCTATCCTCACAGTGATGCTGGTGACTGCTCTCAGCCAGAGCTATTTCTGGCCTGAGACTTGCTGTCTTGTCCACTGAATCACCCTGAATACTGAGCCCTCTACTCAGAGTCCATAGACAAATACACCTGCCTGGCCAGTACCCTGGCCAGAAAGACACTCTCCCCCCTTGCAGGTCTAGATATGAAGACCCCAGGCTCCTCTCTAGCCTTCACTCCTAAAAAGGCCCTTCTCCCACCCACCTTACTCTCTGGGAGGGTTCCTGGCCACCTCATTGGGGGGTGCATCTTCCTTAGAGAGCTCTGAGGGTATCACAGGGAAAGGGACTCTGGGGGCTGGGGCTGGTCAGGGCCAGTAGCATCCCCCAGTGACTTTGCTGTCTTTCCTGTGACAGGGGACACATCTGTCCCTGCCAAGCTGCCATGAAGCCCTGTTTATTTCAGAGACCAATGCTCTGACCTAGAGCACCATCTTTCTCTAGGAGAGCACCAAGAGGCCCCGGCCTCAGCCCCAGCCCCGGCCCCAGCTACCTAGTTCTTTCAGGGAGATGTCCTTACTGTCCCCATCAACCATAGCAAGCAAAGATGTTCAGGGGAGGGGGGCTGCAGGGCCCGAAGCAGGGTGATTCAGTCACTAGGCCTCTGTCTTCATACCTCCCCCATCTGAGTCACCACAGCTGATAATGGGTGACAACAGCTGTCCCCAGAGGGGCCTCTGTGTCTGCTGAGTGCTGAACTAGTGTGAACTGTCTTCTGTGCTAGCAGTCATGGCTGTCCTTAGCTTTCATCAGCCCATGTTCACCTGTAGCCTAGCACTCAAGTGCTCACAGGTACACACTCTGGGCCTCCTCCTCACCTCCGGGCCTTCCTTCTTGGCCATCAGAGTGATTGGCCTAAAGGGGAGCTGGGAATGTGGCTAGACACCAGCTACACCGACTACAGGATGAGAGTAGGTAGCCCTAGCACACTAGCTATATGCCTCCCCCAACAAGCACTTGGCTCAGAAGCACTCAGCCCCTGGTAGGGACTGAGCAGGGATGAGGGGTTCTATGTAGGTTTGACCTTGGGTCACAGGGATTGCTGGGAGACCCCATGAGCCAATCCTACTAGGGTAGCTCAGGGGCTCAAATCCCTCTGCCTAGAAGCTGATTAGGATATCAGCATGTGGGAAGGGGGGCATCACAGAGCATGACCAAGTGCTACTCTCTACAGAGCTCTGTCTGTCCATGGCTAAACACTGTGACCAGGTAAGGCAGTGGCCTAGTTTGTAGGTGCAGCATGGTAGCCCCAGCCTGGGTCCCCTATACCAGCTTCCTCACCAAGTTCTGTCTTGTGGGACTCACTACCACCGATGAGTAGTTAGCTCAGTTTCCTGCAGCAGTAGAGATCCCAGCCTTAGGCACCGTACTCCACAGGGTGCACAGGGTCTAGAGCCCTAGTCAGGCTGTGCAGAGCCTGAGGCAGGTGGCCTAGGGCAGGCTGGGTGATGGATAGAGCATCTCTTCCAGTGTCCTGTCCAGCTCTGCTGGAGCCAGCCCTCAGCCTATTGGTCTTGGATGGACCAGGGGAAGCCACAGGCACCAGGCAGCAGGGTTCTTTGAGTGCTGGGGGGAAAGCCATGCCCAGAGCTGACCAGGCAGGCAGCACTACTATGAGATGGTAACAGGAAGTGGTAGGTGATGTTGGGAGGAATGTGTCAACCTGGGAAAGTTGGTCAGGCTCCCCTCTGCCTGGCAATGAGGTGACATGTCTGCTGGGTGGGACCAGACACAGGGAGGGATACGAGGGACTCAGTGCTCTGAGAGTGCGCATCTCACCATCTACACTATGTATCTCCAGTGCCTGCAGCTGTCATCTGCACTGTGGCTGTTAACGGTCCCCATTCCATACTTGGCACCCTGGAGTCGGTGTTTGTGTATCATCCATCTCTCAGTAGTGGATGTGTCTGGCCTGTTCTTATGGGGTCAGTCACAGATGAAGGTACACAGTACAAAGAGCTGTGGAGCTGGGTGTGTGGCTGGGGGCTGAGATGCCTCTCAGTACCTGGTGTGGACAGCTGTTCTTTGGGAATGACACTGCTATTATCCTCTTGAGCACTCAGGAGCTGCACAAATTCTGCACAAAACTGACCCATTAATGGTCCCTTGTGGAAGGGAGTGGAGCTCACAAAGCTCTACCCTTCCTTGTGGATGTATAGGGAGTTAACCCTTGGTGGGAGGAGGGGCTAATAAGGTCCTGCTCCTCCCTCAGGATTATAGAGAGGTGGGGGAAGGGTCAGGACTTATGAAGCCCACCCTTCCTCCTGGATTTTACGGATAGTTGACAGCTGTCAGTGGAAGTGCTCAAAAGGCCTTACCTCTCTCTGAGGATATTGACAGTCTCTGAGCAGTTGACAACTGCTGAGAGAGAGGCATTTTCTTGGGTGATGTAGCTGCCCAGGAGTTGCCCATGCTTCAGTGCGTTTAACCCAGTTAAGCCCATTGGTTCACTAAGCTAGCTTGAACAGGATTGTTTATTTGGTCTGTAGTTGGTGTCCTATCTGGGGTACAAACAGACTTTTTTTCATCTCTCTAAGAAAAGTCCATATAGTAGGGATGTGGGGAAGCGAGGTGCCTTTATAGGCAGAGCCAAAGGTCCTCTCCTAGGTCCTTTATATCTAGGACCTGGGTACCTGGCAGTATAATACTAGTCTCTCTTAACTATCTCCCTAGACAGTCTCAGGGCTGTCCCAGCCTAACTCTTGGGAATCTCTCACTTCCTTACTGAGAGATGTCCACTCCGAGTGGACATGGGGTGCCCTGGCCAACTCCTGAAAAGAAAGGGTACTCTGCCTCAGGAGGACACCAAGGCCCAGCCAGGCCTGCAGATACCTAAACATAATGGTCCAGAAAGATTCCAGGCAGGTGCTCAGCCTGTCCTCATCTCAGGGACCCAGCCCCACTCAGGATGCTGAGGTTAGTGGAGCTCAGGTTGCACTTTGACCCTTGGTTGGTGTTCACTTACAGCTAGAATAGCTGGACACACCCAGGGTGCTGGGCAACCAGGAGGCACATCAAGAACTGCCTTCATGTGCCAGTAGGGAACGTAGAACAGAAAGGGTTCCCTGTAGAGGTAAAAGTTGGAAGGGGGGGCCCTGAGAGGGAATCCTCCCAGGTCCAGCCTGGGGAGCAGTGAAGCCCCAGGGAAGGGTCCTGACAGTGCATCCTTAGGCCTGTTGCCTGACCACTAAAGCACCAGGATGTGAATGGTTCGTGTTTACAGGAGCCTGCTGGGCTCCAGTGCTGAACACCGTGGTTGCACTGTCTTGTTCTGAGGTGAAAAGTCTAACCTGGCTGCCTCCATACAAAGCCTGCATTCTGTCCAGTTCATATGTCCAGTTCATATGAGGCCCTATCGGGACTCCACAACTAGGTCTGTTTTGCAGACTCAGAGCCCCATACAATGCCATTGCCTCCTGATAGTCTTACAGTATGAATACAGCTGGTGTTTCAAAGCTGTTAGGAGCCTGGGCCACAAGTTCCTAGGTAACTCAGAAGGGCAGAGGGGTTGGCACTTGGCCATGGTGCAGACATCTGGTCTCTTGCTGTTGAGATGAAGGGTCATATGAGAAGGGCAGCCAGGATCTGTGAGGTGATGACTTGAGGGTCAGAGGTTGCCTGTTCTTGCTACTGTCTTTGCAGGCTCTGGACAGGGACTCCCAGACAATACTGCCTTCATTTAGCCTTGAACTCAGCACCTTAGATCCACAGTGCAGGGGTGCCATGTGCAGATGGATTGCAGGAAAAGCTTGTCCACCCATGGAGCCCAGAAAATGCCTACCAACAGGCTGGAGAGACGGGAAAACCACACACAGGCCTGCTTCCAGGTGGCTCACAGGGAGGTGATGTCCCTATTGGCGGATACAAACACTGCCATAGTGTGGGCAGGGCAGAGCAAGGAAGAGAAAGGCCCTGGCTCTCAGAAGGCAGCAAAGGATACTTGATAAACTCTAGATATGTGGAGGACCCAAGTTCTTAGGGCAACACAAGTTTCCCTAAGAGTCTTCCTACACTCTTGGAGATGTGGCTGCACCCCACTTCCACGCCTGCACAGCATCATCCTCTCCCTCCCAGCTCATTTATCTTAAAAAGATGACCAGAGCTGGAAGGGGATGTGATCATCAGGATTCGATTTTCTGCACGGTGATAAAAGCCTGTGGGACACAGCCGATCGTGGCAGAGCGATAGGCACACCCTGTGAAAAGGTCCAAGATGGAAAATCAATGGCACTCTGGCCACTGCCCTGAGCAGTTAGAGATTAGAGTTAGAGGGAATTTATGGCAGCAGTCAGGACCGCCAGCTGTGCAGACCCAGAGGTAATCAGAACGTGCTGGCTACATTCCATGTGATAAAACTAAGAAAAATATACAGGGGCCTGGAGGCTGCTCTTCAGACTCTGGCTCTCAGAACCTGTGTTTGGTAGCTCACGACCATCTGTAACTCCAGCTCCAGGGGATCTGGAATCTTTGACCTCCCCCGGCACCTGCACTCACATGCGTTTACCCATATGCATACATATATACCTACACATAATTAAAAGTAATCAAAATGAATCTTTAAAAAAAATAGCCAGGTGTGGTGGTGTGCATCTTTGAACCCAGCACCTGGGAGGTAGAGGCAGACAGATCTCTGTGAGTTTGAGGCCAGCCAGGGCTATGCAGTGAGACCCTATCTTAAAAAAAGAAGGAAGAAGGAAGGGAGGGAGGAAGAAAGAAGAAAGGGAAAATGTTCAGGTGTACAGATATTTTGTCGATGTTCCTGCCAAGGAAGGTTTATCTTGTATTTGATTTCCGGCTGAGTGGATTCCCATCAAAACCAAATCCTGAATCATTAGCCGAAACTCACACAACATGGACGTTTCTATTTGGTGGCAAACAGCTGAAAAGGATTTAGCACACAACTTAGGAAGCCTCCATTCAGTTCCTCAGGGAATCTGTTCATGGGTGGCCACCCAGCCTCCTCCCGAGCCCTGGTGATGGGGCTCCACTCTTGTCCGGGTGGCTCTGTCCCTCACGGCCACCTTGAACAAGCAGGATCACATGTCTGTACTTCCGCTTCTCCCAGAGCACCCTCCATCTCCACTCCCTCCTCCTCTCCTCCCCCCTCTCTTCTCTCTTTCTTTTTGAGACAGGATCCCTTTCTGTATCTGAGACTGGTCTCAAAATTGTGATTCTTAGGGCTGGAGAGATGACTCAGTGGTTAAGAGAGCTTGCTGTTCTCACACAGGACCCGAGTTCTGTTCCCAACGCCTGTGTCAGGGGCCTACAACCACCTGGAGCTCTAGCTCCAGCTCGCATGCCCTCTTCTCGCATCCACAGGTGTCTGCACACCACACACACACACACAGAGAAATAATAAAATTAAATTTAAATTTTTTGATCCTCCTGCCTCAGCCTCCCATGCGCTGGAATTACAGGCTGAGTCACCATGCCTGGCTTGGCCATCAGGTTTCTGAGCTTCCTCCTCATTGTCACAGGCATCTGAGCTTTCTTTTTATGGCTGAGTAATATTCCACTGTATGGATAGAACTCATATGTTCACTGGAGGATGTGTCTATCTGCTGTTTATTATGGACAATGCTATTGCAAATGGTGTGTAGAAAAATCTTTAAAAAAATTTTTTTTGAGACAGGGTTTCCCATTGTAGTCCTGGCTGACCTGGAACTCACTCTGTAGACCAGGCTGGCCTTAAACTCACAGAGATCTGCCTGCCTCTGCCTCCCGAGTGCTGGGATTAAAGGCATGTGCCACCACCACCTTGCTTGTCTTTCTTTCTTTCAACTCTGTAAAAATAGCATTGATGAGAAAGAATGAACAGACAAGAAGATTTTGGAGGAAACTTTCTTATATATATATATTATATATATATATATATATACACACACACACACACACACATACATATACCTATATATACCTATATATATGTGTGTGTGAATATTTTTTTTGAGACAAGGTCTCATATAACTTGAACACATAATATAGCTGAGGCTAGCCTTGAGTTCCTGGCTCCTGTCACCATCACCCAAGAGCTGGGATTATAGGCTTAAGCAACTACATCTGGTTTATACATTATCAAGCCCAAATGATGACACATGTCTGCCAAGCATGAAGCGTGCCTCAGGTGCAATAGGATGGTACTCAGGATGTGCTGACACCTGTCAGGACATATAGATGAAGCCGGGGGACATTATGCTAGTGTGATAAACCAGCGATGGGACAAGTACTGTCTGATTGCATGTACACAAGGTTCTCGGTGAAGTGCAATCCTCTGGCAGGAAGCACATGGTGTCGGTGGGACTATGGGAGGGAGCACAGCCAGGTGGGCAGGAGGAGCACCCCTGCCTTGTTCCAGGAAACCTAGTGTAACTACTCAGGGCTGAGTTACAAGTTAGGACTTCTGAGGGAATAGGCCTGGCCATTGGCTCCTTCCCAAAAGCTTCAGGCCTCATGGGAGGGAGAAGAATCAGGGGCCAGATGGACAGATACCCCTCGGGCAATCAGAGTGAAGGGCCAACTGGCCTGCCCAATCTCACTCTAGATTGTGATGGGCTCAGCAACAGCTTTCAGCTGTGGCTGACTATGGAGATCCCAGGAGACACCAGGGAGGAGAGAGGGTGGAGGCCATGTCCCCAGATGTCCCTGCATGGAGCCTCTCTCTCTATTCTCTTCTGGATCTGCTGATACTGTCTCTGCTGTCTCACCTCAGCATATACAAAGGATGAGGAGCAGGGGAAACTGGTCATTTCCAGCTCTTCTCTCTTGAGATCTTTCAGTCTCTCCTAGTTAGTAGGAAGCAATGGTGTCCCCAGGTATCTGGGCCAGTGGCAACCTGCCATCTTTCCTCACCCACCTATCCTTCTTCCCTAGGATACTGGAAAGACGTGGCTAATGGGAACAGCCTTCTTCACTCTCAGAATCTGCCCTGGGAACCCTGACGTTACTCCTGGTGGTGGAGATGGGTGGGCCAAGAGGAGCTGCTGTGACATGGCTCTCCTAAGGGAACTGTTTTGTTGTCACCACCGTTTCCAGCCTGCACCCCACCCTGCCAGGCAAACAGATACCTCCTGTCCCCCTCCCCATCCTTGTCCTGCCCCACAGGCCGGATTTCCTGGGCAAGATCACTCAGTCGCTGGAACCTAGTGGCCAATAAAACCCACTGATGCGGACAGAGCCATAAAGTAGATCAGCAGATCGCCACAGTGGCCCCAGGATGTTTGCTTTGTGCCACCCCTGCAACTCTCTGTGGCTGCAGTGGAGGACATCCCAGCACTCATCGTGTCCAGGGCCCTCCTGGGTGCTCATCGGGCCTTTAGTACAGGCGCCTTTGGGGTGTCTGGGGCTTTGTCTCCTCTGCCCATCCATGCTGGCCAAGCTTGAAGTATATTCCATACATTTCCTGAGTCTTGCCCTACCATGTTCCCTAGTCAGGAACCAGGCTGGTGTTACTGCCCCAGGCCTTGCCAGGGACAGTGTGCTACGCTCTCTGCACCTTGGAAGCCCCATCTCACTCCCCATCTTGCCCAGGCCACATCCTGCCCCATTCCTAGTAGCTTGGAATCTGTGCATTGTCCACATTGGTTTTCTCCTCTAGGGTCATCCCAGCTCATCCTTGTTTGCTGGTAACCCACGATGAGACCCAGGAGGCTCTGCCTCTTTCCTGCTGAGACCTGTCCCTAAAACCCCTCCCTTTTTCTGACAGGAGGGTGCATTTGCCTGTGTTCCTTAGCCAGAGACTTCACATACATGGTTCTCTGTTAGAGTCCTCGCCCAGCCTAGCTTTGGTGTCCACAGGTAGGGAAGCATAGGAACTGACTGATGCCTGTCCATGGGGTCAGTATGGCCAGCACCACCAGGAAGGATTGAGACAGGTAGTTGTGTACCAGTAGTGTGGGACTGTGGGTAGGGGTGGGATAAACTTGACCAGGAAAGGCGAATGAGTAGAGGTCACAAGAGCATCATGTGGCCAGACCGCAGTCCTGTTGGGGTGTGAGGCTGGAGTGGGGTACAAAAGAAATGGGCTCCCTAGGGTTGGGGTCTGAATACTGCTGCCTACCATATGGGGCTTCAGGCTGGGCATCATGGTGCCCAGAGGTGGTGGGGAAATGTCTAGGACTAAGGATAATCTAGGAAGAACCCTCTACCCACCTCTAGGTCCATGGGGCATTGCTGGTCTGCCGCTGCCTGCACAAGGCTGCTGGCTGCCTGTCACAGCTGTACCTCTGAGGGCTCTCTTGTCTGGTCAGAACTCCTTTTGTCAAAACTATTGGCGGAGACCTGAGCTCTCTGCTCACTCCCCTGAGCTGTTTGTTTGGTATAGATGCAGCCCAATCCCAGGAGGCCCAATGGTGGGCAGAGGCTGAGGGGTAAAGTGGCCTCAGTTTCCTCTACGCACACTCCTCTGTGGGATGCTGACATTGGCGGGTAGGGTGTTTTGCCACTAGTTCCTGAGAACTGAGGCCAGAACCTCCGGCTGGAATTGCTCCTCACCTGCCTCCGTGGGGTCGGTTCTCTGGGAGCTGATGACCTTGCACCTGTGGGATTCTCTGCTTTCAGCTGGCTCACTTGGCTCCATTGACAATATTTCCAACCCTTTATTTTCTAATTTATTCAGGGGTAGGTTGTCAAATACAAGTGCCCTCACTATGAGGGATGGGCTTCCAAGCTCTGCATCTGTTTGGGGAGGGGTCACATTTGAGGCCTGGCAGCTCCCACAGCCTGCCCTCTGCCCAGTCCTGCTGGCCTGGTCTCTGAACCCTCCTAGGGAGCAGGGCATTGCCAGGCAGGATTGCCAAGAGCAGAGGAATAATGGGATTCACTTCTTTCTCCAGTCTCAGAAAGGCCCAAGGTGCCTTGGGGACCCCAGCAAAATGTAGACATAGAGGCTCTTTGAGCCCATTCTGGGTCTGAGGCAGCTGAAGAGGGATTGCAGACCCCCCTGGGACTTGGCCCTCTCTGGTCCTGGCATTTGCACTCGCTCACACGGCAGGTCTTCCCAGGCCTTGCTGTTTGTACTGGGAGCAGTTCCCGCCTGCTACCTGCTCACCAGGCTCCCTCTCCAGGAACAGAGGCCCAGCATCCTGCCTTAAGCAGGTGGAGGCTGGAAGCCCCTGTGAGTCCTCAGTCTCTCAACCTCAGGGAAACCTCCAGAGCCTTTCCCCAGGGCCACCTTTCCTGGGCCACTCTGAGTAGACCAGATCCCAGTGTGTCTGTTTCTCTTTCCACTCTTCACCGTGTGTCTGCCCCACCAACCCACTCACCCGCTCCCACCGTGGAGGCCAACTTTCCTCACACTGGAGGAAGACGGAAAAAGGCCGGAGCGGGGTCCCCGGGTTTTATCTCCTCTGTCTCGGCGCCGGTGCTGCTTTGTTTCAACTGTTGCCTCAAAGTACTTGCAGCTGCAGGATCATAGAGGCCCAGAGCTCTGTGAGCAGAGGCTGAGGCCGAGCACACATGGGAACCTTTCATCTGGCTTCCACGCTGACCAGAACATGGAACAGTGGTTGAGGGCCAGCAGCTCAGCACAGCTTCAGGGGGGACAGTCCGGCACACACCCATCGTTTACGAGAGCATCTCCTCCTGGAAAATTGCTTCTTGGCCCGAGAGGCTGACAAGGATTGTGCCACAGTGGGGGTGAAGGTGCCTGAATATTTCCAGGGGCAAAACCCAGCCCTTTCTCCATGCTAAGCCTATATGGTCTCCCAACTCTCAGACCCTGGTCTGGCAGAACATTTTGGTGAAAGAGATGGTCACTCACCACAGGACACCAGCTGTGCTGTGTCTCCCTGTGGCTTAGCCCCAGACAGCTGTCCTGCCACCAAGAGGAGTCCAGCTTGTAGACCTGGGGCAAGGGCATCTCAGCACATTCTCACATCCCAGAAGATATCACAGAGGCCTGGCAGGACCTGGGTGCTACTGGGCACTCAAAGCCTGCTGGTCTGCATAAGCCCATTCGCCTCACAGCTGCGTGTAGGCAGTGTGGCTTGCAGTGGCCCACACTTGTCTGGCTGTGGCTCTATGGCATCCGCATCCTCCACACCGTACCCTCTACGTAGGCACAGAACCTTCCGGAAGCTCTGGCGGAAGTTGTCAGAGAGGAAGCCATAGAGCAAGGGGTTGGCACAGCTGTTTGCATAAGACAGGACCACCACAAAGAAGTAAAGGCCGGCAGAGATGGGTTCCTCAGGCAGCGTGAAGGCCAGGTTGACTATGTTAACAATGAAGAAAGGCAGCCAGCAGCCCACGAACACCAGCACCACCACCACCACCATGCGAGTCACCTTGCGCTCTGAGCGCCGCCGCCGTGAGGAGCCTACGCGCACACCCGCAGCCTTCACTTTAACCACAATGAGAAGGTAGCACAAGCAGATGACCAGCAGGGGCCCAAAGAAGCCCAGCACCGATGTATAGGTGATGAAGGCTGCACGCCACAGCTCCACAGGCTCTGGCCAGCTCACGTTGCAGGTGCCCCAGCCCTCCTGGACATCCGCGAAGATCAAGAGTGGCAGAGACATCAGCAGTGAGAAGACCCAGACGGTAGCACTGGCCAACTTGGCTACCCGTGGGCGACGCCACCGGGCTGAGCGGAGTGGGTGGACCACAGCCAGGTAGCGGTCAACACTCATGACCATCAGGCAGAAGGTACTGGTGAACTGGTTGATACCATCCAGTGTCGTGACCAGGCGGCACAGGAAGGGGCCAAAGGGCCAGTAGGAGATGGCGTTCTGCGTAGCCAGGAAGGGCAGCCCCAGCATAAGCAACACGTCAGCCACAGCCAGGTTCAAGATATACACATTAGTAACTGTCTTCATCTTGGCATGCCGCAGCACCACATAGATGACCAGTGTATTTCCACCCAGCCCCACGGTGCACACCAGCAAGTAGATCACAGGCACCAGGACTGCCCGGGCTCCCATTGATGGTACTGGGCCCACCAGTGACCAGTTATGGTTACCACTGGAAGCAGCCGAGGCATTCCAGCTGGGAGTGGAAACTGGAAAGAAGGGCTCCATGCTGTCAGCTTCAGGCCCGATGCCAGCTCACATGTGTCTCTGCAAGAGAAGAGGGTGCCATGAGTGGGCACATTCAGGCATTCCTTCTTCCAGCCGTCCCAAGCCCACCTGCCTGACAGTGGTGGGTAAACACCATTAGTCATGTTCAACTTGGCTGGGAATCACATTAAGCAAATTGTTTGGAAAACAAGCTGGAGGGGAAGGAGAAGTCACTGTGCGGACAAGAGGATGGGTGGCTCAGTGAACCAAGAGGGGCGTTACCTGTCAATACTGACACTACCGTGGCTGCCCTATGACCCTCAACCTATGACTCCCCTGGCCTGGCCTCTGCTATTTAGCACCCTCTTTTCAAAACCCCTCAGAGTTCTGGAGAGCAGCATTTCAGGAAAGTGACGTAAGCTCAGTGGGTATCACCTCCCCGGGGTCCCCAAACTGTGAAGAGGCTGATGGAGGGCAAGGAGGCTGAGATGCCACGGATACAGTAAGCCCATCACACCCAAACATGAGGCATCCCGGGCCTGTTCTTCCAGTAAGTCCAAGAGTGAACACACTTGCTTCCTTCCACAGAAAAACTGAGGGAATGCTGTCCCCAGTGGATAGTTTCCACCCCCAGGAGAGCCCGAGCCTCTCTGCAGCAGCAATGACTCCAGAGGTCCCTGTACTATACAGTGGCTGGCCCACTTCTCACACCTGATGATGCTGGGCTGATGGGGATTGCCTGGCCAGGGCAAAGGTCTGTCTCCTCTGCAGCAATGGCAGATATTCTTAAGTCCCAGGCTGAGTGTGCAGTGTGGGACTGGAAGACTCCTCATGTAGGGAGGGCAAACACATGGAATAGATGTAACGGGCGACGGGAACACACCAGGCTGAGAGCATAGCACAGGAGGGGCACACAGCCCACCACGTGGCAGAGCCAGGGGCAAACTGAGGCCTGGGAAGGAGAGTGAGGAGGACACAGGACAGGTGCGCGGCTTAGCGGAGAAATCAGAGGCAGAAGTGGGAGGATATGCCTGGCAGTTGAGCGGCGGGTGCATACACTCGCTCGCTTGCTGTGTGTTTCTTTGTGTTTGAAGTCTTTCATAAAAACGAAGATGCCCAAGAGAAGATAAACAGCTCTGTGGCTGGGAAAGAAGGAGATGGGCAGGACAACCAGCAAGGAGCTGAAGGGCTAGGAGGACCCAGTCTAGAAACAGGCCATGGAGAGGCAGAAGCCCTCATCCTGCCATAGCAGACATGGACACTCCAACAGCTGTCAGGCAGGACACAGTCCTGGGGTGGCCCGGACCGGGCAGAGGCAACTGCAATCTGAAGAACAAGGAAAGGAAGGCCAGGGAGCAGGATCTTAGAGTGACAGCAGCAGCAAAAGGAAGTGAAAATGTCCCTCTCCAGAAGCCAACACAGCAAAGCTTCTAAGTTCTCAAGGCTCATGCGTGCCAAGGAATATGAAAACGGAGGAGAAGGGGACCAGCAGCAGATTCACCTGGGAAAAGTGAAACAGAATGACACAACTTAACTAGTGTGCCAGGGCATGTTTAATAAGTGTAAGATCTTTGACTAAAGCATGGATAAAATAGTATGAGGAGGAAGGAGTAAATAGAGCACCCCCCTTTAAGTCACAGACCTTGGCATAAAGAAATATAGTTGTCTAGTGCTGGGAGAGGCGGCTCATCTGTTAAGACTGTTTTTGCACAAGACCCAAACTTGATTCCTAGCACCTATGGTGGGCAGCTCACAACTGCCTATAATTCCAGATCCAGGGGCATCTGATATCTCTGGCCTCTGTGAATATCTACTCTTACGTGCACACAAACACATACAGACACATATAGTTAAAAACAAAACAAATATTTAAAAAATGGAAAATACCAGTCATTTAAATAAACAACTAAAAAGAAACCCACAAAAATCAGGGCTAACTCTGATCTAGATAGTGTTGAGGAGAGAATTGGTGAAACAGAAGGCACTGAGGGATGCTGAGAAGATGCACCCATGGAAGAAACAGGAAGGCCAAGCAGGGGCCACAAGGACAAGGGGGAAGGATGAGACTTCATCTCCCAGAAAGGATGCTAGATGCCCCCTCCTGGTTAATCATGTCTCCAGCAGGATGAAGTAACAAAACACCAGCATCACCATTGAGCTTTAGAGAGCATCATGTAAGGAGGAAATATTGAAGAATATCAGTAGGACACATCATGGAAGCATCATAAACAGTAACAATGAAAATCCTATTCCATCAGCAAAGATAAGGCAAGAGGCGTGTGACAACCTTATTTAATAAAAAGGTCAAGGGTTGGGCTGGGGATGTAGGGTCATTGCCTAGCATGCATGGTTACCTGGGTTCAATTCCTAGGACTGCATAAACCAGGTGTGCTAGCACAGGGTAGTGGTTCCAGCACTTGAGAGAGGTCAAGGCAGAGGATCAGAAGCTGAAGGTCATTTCTGGCTAGATACTAAGTTTGAGGGCAGCCTGTGATACATGAGACTTTAAGAAAATATTAAGAAATGGGAAGGGCTGAAGAGAGAGCTCAGTGTCCGAGAGCACTGGCTGCTTTGATTCCCAGCACCCACATGACTGCTCACAACTATCTAGGGGTTCCAGTCCCAGGGGGTCTGAGGCCCTCTTCTGGGTCTGCATGCACATGGTACATGGACATACATGAAGGCAAAATACCCATATACATATAAAATAATTTTAAAAGGCAGTGTTAGGTAGGGGATGACTGCTCCTGAGTAAGTGCCTGAGTTCCTCTGTTGGCACTGAACCCCCACAAGGGTGCCCTGAATCAGGGACAAGAATGGCTTCAGCTGGGGCCCATATCACTCACAGCTTCAGTAGACCATGGGAACAGCTTTTACTCACACTTTCAGTCAGAGGCTTCCTTGGAGACCGGTAGGTAGAGCTGCTGATTGGCTCACAAGGGCTGTTCTCAGAAGTATCTATATGGCACTTTCTTAAAGTAATGCTCATGGGTGCCATGGGCAGCTGTGGAGACCATGGTTTCAAGCCAGCTAGGATAGTGAAATGTCAATTCACGTGACCAGTATCCATAGACCTGCTGCAGAGGACCGTGTTTCACCTCTCCCGAAAAGACCAAACAAGGGACCTGGAATGGGTGCACTGCTGGGCTCAGGGTCTCCTAACAGACTCTGGCTCGGGGAAGCGGTTCTTGATCACATGTCCGACCTTAAGCCTAACTCTCAGATTCTCTGGACTCCTCTGAGGCTACTCTGGCCCACCCCTCCTCACTGCTGCCCAGAGCCCAGGAGTAGCTTAGCAGACCACCAGCCCTTGGCATCTATGCAAACACTCTAACTCCCAAATAGTCTCAGAGCTACAAAGAGCAAAATATGCCCCAGATCTGTGACTGCCTCTTGGAATATAATTCTGCAAGAACCATTTTTAAAAGAGCAATCTTCCTATTCACAAGAATTACATGTTCAGGGGAAAATTGCCCCTCTGACCATTTCAAGCGTGGGAGGGAGGAGCGAGGGGGTTTCACATCCAGAGCAACTGAAGACCTGCTTAGTCAGTTCTTCTGTGCTATCTTCCCAGCCCGGCCTAGCCCTACCCAGCTCACCCCAGGACCTGCCTTGTGACCTTTGGAGCCTTGGTGCTTCCTTGAGCCCAGGCTTCAAGTGTAAGTAAGTCCATACAAACGTAGAGTTCACAGGGATGAAATGACATGACCCTGGCTCTTCTGCAGATGCAAGTGTCAGGTCCCCATTCCTATGCTTCTGCCCTCTCCTGCTTTGCTGACCGTGGGACTAGAGTTACACACACCCCACCCCCTACCCGACCCGGCCCACAGCCACTAGCAATACCCCTCCTGCTGCCTTTTCCCAAATACACTCCACCTGGGAACACTCCTGGAGGAGCTTGGCCAGGGCAGGGGGAAAGAGAGGCAGACTTAGGCCGGCCGGGTGTACTAATAGGGAGGCTAGGACTGTACAACCCCACGAAGGAGCTTAGGTAGGACTCCCTGCCTGGAAGAAGGTTATTTCCATCCCCAGCCCATTTCCTCAGAAATCGGGGCTTTTACTTTATGGGGAACCCATTGCTGGCTTATGGTCGGCCATTGGTGCTACTGGAAGCACCTGTATATCCCACCTGACCTTGTGACACATTCTGTTGCTTAGCAACGGTTCCAACGCCCGACTTTGGGCACCTGGGTTCTGGTCCTCATCACTCTAAGTCACACAACTGGTGTCAGGGAGAGGAGGGGCCCAGCACACCAAGGAAAGTTCCAGGATGTTCTGGATCTCACAGAGGGGCGGAATGGCTGGAGGACCCGTAGACAGGACACAACTGCGCACTAGGCTCCCAGTGGGCAGGGGTATACCCATACTCACTGCTCTGCGCAAACAATCGCTAGGACCCCAGATTCTGTAGGGCATCTATACGTGCTAAGCCGCAGCCCCATGGCTGGCCCCACTCTGCCTGCCCGAATGCGCACGTCCCGGTTCCTACCCCACCGTCCTCCACTCCTAGCATCCAGCTGCAGACCTCCTAGCTTACCCGATGCGCCCGCTGCGCCCTCCCACCTTCCCTCGGAGCCCCCCGGCTCCTGAGGCCTCTGCGCTCGACCAGTCCGCAACCCTCCCTGGCACTGGGGGCGCGCGCCATGGAGAGGTCGGACCCAGGGGTGTATGAGCACAGGGAGACATCTGGGTCTCTTGTGGCTTCAGACCTGACCCAAGCACACTGGGCAGCCTCCGGGTCTCCGAGGCTCGAGGATCCAGAAGGAAAAGGCAGAGGGATGCAGCTCCGAGGTTGGGGAGCGGACGCGAGAGGGGCTGGGGCAGAGGCAGGTGAGCCCCGCAGATGCCCAGGGGAGCTTGAGGATCCCGCGCACTGCAGGTAGGGGCCGAACGGCGAGACCCCAGACCTGGGCTGCGCGCAGAGACATCGGGAGGAGGCGACAGACCTGTGCGGGACAGGGTGCCCACGCCGGAGACGGCTGGCACGGCGACGAACACTTTGCAGCCGGGCAGCGCCCTCGGACTCCAAGAGCAGCGAGCTCCATCGATTGCTGTAGGTCTGCACCCGACCTCAGGCTAGGGGGAGAGAGAGGGTGGAGGAGATTGAGGGGGCGGGGCGGGTGAGGGCGGGGCGAGCGCCTTGGGTGAGGCGGGAGGCAGGAGGCGGGGAAAGGAGAGGCGAGCTCCCTCGGGCAGGGTGGGTAAGGGTGGGTAAGGGGATTTCCGGGAGGAGTCGGGGCTCTGGGCAATGGAGTCGGGTTGCCTGGGTGGACTCTTGTCTAGGTAACTTCATCTGACTCGCTTCCTGTATACCCCAAGTCACACTTGCCTCCCAAACCTTTGCACGGCCCTTGTATAGCTGTCAGTGACTTAGACCACGCCCCCATCCCATCTGCTTTCCAACAACCACTTTGGGCTGTGACTAGAAGTTTAGGGCAGAAGGGAGTCCCTCTAGTGCCTAGAGATCTGAGAATCGTCACTCATGAGAAGCCTGGTGGTCTATGGCGATGTCTGAGGTGAGGTTCGAAGGAGGAAAGGGAAGCATTGGGGATCTCCGAGGCAGAGTGTGATCACCTGGGGTTCCCTGAACAGGAGGACTGGGCTTGAGAGTCTGTACTTCCCACCAGGTCCCAGGCCTGCTTCCAAAGAAATGGCTGACTCTAACAAGAGTTGAGGGGCTCCTCTGGAACTAGGCACAGAGGCTCTCTGGCCTTGGAGTGGGCACACAGTGCTTAAACTTGACCTGAATTGCTGCAGTCCCACATAGAACAGCTGAGATCACATAAGTCCAGATGACATCCGGACCTGGGCCAAAGGATGTGGGGGTCAACCATGCCCTGCTTGTCTCCAAGGGAGATAAGATACTTCAGCTGATCATGTAGGTGGTGCCTGGGCTTTCTCGGTTTTTCTGTGGCTCTACATTTTCTCTGTGGAACTTGGACTAGATTTGTAACAGAGAGAGCCCAATCTCATACAAGGTCCCCATTCAGGCTGATCTGACCTGAATGTGAGGTGTGGTGACCTGACCACACCTCACACTATCATCAGAAGAGTTTGTCCATCAGGTAATCAGAGTCCCATGTCCCTAGCTTTCTGGTCTCTGAGCTGGCAAAGACTGAGGCCACCCATATCTGATCTCCAGCACACACCCCTCATGACCTTGCTAGGCCATGCAGGAGCTGGCTCCTTCTCAGAGCATTTCCTTGTTGTGGGACATGGGATGAGGGAGAGATAGGAGATGGCTTCTGGCTGCCATCTGAACACAAGATTGCCTTTGGCGTTAGAGCCACCTTAGGGCTGGTGCTAGTGGGGTCCAGGCTGGGCCAGAGTGGACTTTACTCTCAGAGTCTCATATAAGGACTAGCTCTGTGGGTTGGCCACTGAGGGATGGGTGGTCAGGCCTCACTCCTCACTTATGGAGTTCAGGTCAGCCTCTCACTCAGGCCCTGTGGCAGCAGGCTGGGAGAAACCACTGTTCCTTCCCTAGGGCAGGCCAGTTCCCACAGGTATCTGTCATATTGGCCCAGGGCAGCAAGCTCTGCCCTGACTTAATGGTCTAAGTTTCACAAGAGACAAGCAGGCCCCTCCTCATCAGACACAGTCAGGCTGCTGGATACCTGTGGGCTTGTTGTTCATATGGGGAATTAATATAAGGGCCCAAGCCTGCAGGCAAGGGGTATCCAGAGGGACAGAGGGAAGGATGGGCCCTGGGGTCCCAAGTGGCTCTCCTTATGGCAATGTGGTGTCCAGACATGGTCAGCAAAGGGATCTAGCCTGAGAGTTTAGGTTTTGTTCTTAACTATCTGCTGTGCCTGCCATACACAAAGAGCTGGGTGCCAGGGGCTAGTTCCCAGATCTGCCTGCTGACTCTGCTGAATGATGTCTTTGTCACTCTGGCTGCCTGGCCTTGGTCAGGACTCCAGAGAGCCTCCTGTGCAGGTGCTAGTGACTGCTACCTTCTATTCTGCAAGCCAGGCCAGGCACGTGAAGCAGGTGGGCCGCAGGGGCCCCATGGTTGAGACTGAGAACAATTCTGCCTTTCTTGGCAATAGTGAGGACTCCAGCATATATCACTTGGGCTCTCTGCCAACAGTACCCAGTAAATAGAGGGGAGATACAGGATCTTTAGGCACCAGGAGTCCCTGCTGTGTCCAAGAATGCCTTTGCCCAGACTCCCTACTATGCAGCTAGAGAAACTGAGGGCCCAGGCAAGGAGCCACATTGGCTAAGGTTCCCAGTAAGCCATGTCCTCGACCTTGTGGTAGGGACAAGTCAGTTGGGAGAACCCTTTAGACTGACTATCCTAAGGTTCTCAGTCACTGGACAGCCTCAGGACTCCTGGGCCTCCAGACTGCAGAAACAAAGCAGTTTGACTGACAGGGAAAGTCTCAAAGATCTCTGCTACCCATGTCTCACATCACACCAAGAAACTTTTGTCCACCTTCCCAGGCTGGGTTCTGGGGAAGCCACAGGCTCGGTCAGGGCCCCTTCTGCATCTGCCCTGCTGCTATAAGTCTTCCACCTCCCTGTAGACATGGGTTCCAGTGTGCCTGGCTCCTTTCTTCAGCCCCAACCCCCATGCCCTGCCACTTTAAGCCCTGCCAGATCAGAGCACTATTGTGCTCCCACTTCCCCCAAAAGGCTCTGGTGTTCCACTGATTCAGGACACAGCCCCTGATTCAGGCAGGATGCTGGGGCTACCTAGACCCTGCTGGGGTCTATGATAACAGATAGGAGTCCTGGTTGCTGGAGGCCTTCTGCCTCCTTGGTGGCCTTTGCTCTGGACAGGAACATCTTACTGCAGGCCACTCTGCCAAGGAGGATCAAATAAGGTGAGGCCCGCTTGGGGACACTGTACAAAGGTCCAGCCCAGGGGGAGGATTAGCAGCTGCCTGGATCCATGGCAACGGAATAGTGGCCCCATGGTCTCCCCAGAGTTGATCTGAAGCACCATTTGTGGGGACCTCTACCCCATCTGAGACCTACACCCATGATACCTTGTCAGAGGCTGTCCAGCGGATGCCAGGTACAAAGCCTTCTCCTCTGACTAGAAGAGGCCTGGCTGCCATGAGGCTCTGTGGTGTGGTTATTCAGGAGCAATGGAGACTGACTCCAGCCAGACACCCTGGGATTCTCTTGCTGCCTCTGATTGCCAAGCTTTGTCTCAGCTGTACTACGCATCTAATGCACCCAACATTCCTCTCGACTGAATTCCATCAGTGGGCTTTCCTTTGGGAAGACCCCCAGGAGCCCCGCACTGTTCTGGTTTCTCTGCTTGTGTCTAGGGGTCTGGTATACGGCAGAAACCCAATAAACACTGGCCAGCCCACTTCCTGGCCTCTGCTGCTGGGGAGGGCAGTGGGGCCCACGCAGGGGGAGAAGATCAGCTTCCTGTGGAGCCAGCACAGTGGGTTGCCACCCACTCAGCCGCTGAGACACTGCCTGCCAGGCTCCTAGCAGGAGCTGATGGTCACATGGGAGCAGTGATGGACTGTCTCAGCAGGGCTGCGAGAATGTCTCAGTAAGAGAATGGCATTGCATCAGCAAGTGTGGAGGGCATCATATAGTCTACAGGTTATAGCTGAAGACTGGTCAGCAGATGTCTCTGTGAAGGCAAATGAGTAAGTTCCAGGCAGACAAAGTAGAGTGCAATGCCCACCCAGGGACTAGACAAACAAGGTCCCTGGGATGTTCTAAGCCCTGCTCCTGGGAACTCATAGCCAGGAAGGGAAGCTAACCCCCTCCTGGCTGTGGCTACAGGCTCTAGTAGGCACTCCTTCCCTCTGTTAAAATGGAACACCTTAAAATGCAGCTGGCCTTCAAAATGGGAGGTAGAGTTAAGTCACCAGGGTAGAATGGTCCCGTCCCATCCACACCCTTTGAAAAGATACCACTCACTTTGAAGAGCTCCCTGCCTGAATGTCCCTCTCGCCTCCCCGGGTCCCAGTTGTCCAGTCTTGGGCTGAAGGACCAGTAAAGGGGCCACTGGTAGGGGAGTCTTCATCAGGTGACATAAGTGGAACCCCTGAGCAGAGCGTGAGGCATGAGCACCACCCCACCTCCCCAACAAGGCAGGGCCCGGGTTAGCTCTGGTGGCCTGGCGGGCAGCCAGACCTGCTTAGGATCATCTGTCCACCTGTAGTCAGGAAATTGTCCATTAGGGCCCAGACGTGGCAGCCGATTTCCAACCCAGACCACAAACTGCATGTGTGCGCATCACTCAGAGATCAGTGGTACACGGAGCTAAGAGGCAGCTGAGAATGTTCTGGTATAAGGGTCTCAGTGCAGACAGTATGCTACAGAAAGGCTACCCCTCTCCCTTTATCCTGCCACCCAGGCAAACAGGATCTGGTTCTAACAAGATGGCCTTTTCTAGGGCATCAGGGCCTTGGACCCCACCCCTAACAAGCACATGGCCCTGCTCCTAGTTGAGCTGCCCTCCAAGAAGTCACTTCCCTCTCCAATGAGGTGGAATCAAGACCCATTGTAGGTCTATGGCTAAAGAAGATGGCAGTAGCTACCCAAAGTGACTAGGACGGGCTGCTCCACATCTGCAAGCCCACGCTTCCCAAGACTCTGATCTTCCTTTGGAAATCTTGGGGCATATGGCCAGATGTTCTTATGGCTGGGCCAGGTCCTCTATGGCTCTCAGCTTCTCAGGCAGAAGGAAGGAAGGGCTGTATCCTCCAGGACAGTGGTTCTCAGCCTTCCTAATGCTGCGACCCTTTAATACAGTTCCTCATGTTGTGATGACCCCCAATCATAAAATTATTTTCACTGCTACTTCATAGCTGTAATTTTGTTACTGTTATGAATCATAATGTAAATATCTGATATGAAGATGGTCTTAGATGACCCCTGTAAAAGGGCCATTTGACTCCCAAAGGGTCATGACCCACAGGTTGGGAATTGCTGCTCTAGGATTAAGGCGGTGTTCCTTGCCTTCTTTCCCTCTCTCCCTGACAGCAGAGCCCTTCCATGCCTCTCATTTCATGTTCAAGGCACATTTAGATATTGAATCATTCAAAGCTTGTTTAACTCACTAATTTATGAGTCCCAGACAGATCAAACGAACATGTTTCCCTTGATTTGTTCATATCAATCAACGACCAAATCAATTTTTAAAGGTCCATTTCATTTACTGGATGCACGCAGAATGCTATCTTTTCTAATATATTAGAATTCAGCAATTCATCAACTTATTTAATTTCATTTCAATCTCAAAGTCTAATAGCACTGGGGACAGACTTCCTCGTCAGAGAACAAATCATTAATCAAGCCGTGGATGTGCAGCGCACAGGGCTGGTTTCTTGGCTTAGTGACCTACAAGAACAGCAGCCTATGGAAAAGGAGAAGTTAGGGCATCAGCACAGATGCCCTGCCCCACCCATGCCAGGACTAGTTGCCCCCATGTCTACACCCACACCCACCTGACCAGTTCTCTTTATTGCAAGCCTTTCTGGTGTATAAAATAGTGGGTTTAATTGCCACATTTTCTTTATTTTATGTTTTCCCCCTGCATGTATGTCTGCATGCTGGGTATCCTCAGAGGCTGGAAGAGATTGTCAGGTTCCCTAGAATTTAAATTACAGATAGTTGTGAGCTGCTTTGTGAGTGCTGGGAATTGAACTTGGGTTCTCTGGAAAAACAGTCAGTGCTCTTAACCCCTGAGCCAACTTTACAGCCCACAATTGTCACATTTTCACAAACAATTGTCATTGTGCTTTGCTCCTAGTCATCCCACCATCACCCACCCCACCCACCCACCACTCTTGATGTCTCTTTCTTCCTCCAAATAGTCTCCTCTCTACTTTCTTTTCAAAGATTTATTTTATTTTTTAATTATGTGTATGTGGGGAGATGGATGCTGTGCACATGAGTGCAGGTGCTGGAGGAGGCCAGAAGAGGGCACTGGAGCCCCTGGAGCTGGAGTTACAGGAGGCTACGAGCCAGCTAACATCAGTATGAGGAACTGAACCCTGGTCCTCTACAAGAGCAGTACAGGCTCTTAACTGCTGAGTCATCTCTATAGCCCCTCCCTTATAGTTTATACTGTTTTAATTCTCTCTCTCTCTCTCTCTCTCTCTCTCTCTCTCTCTCTCTCTCTCACACACACACACACACACACACAGAATCTTTAACATGTTTTATTTAACATAAAAATCTTCAGTTCCACCCATTTCTCTACCAGTGTCTCAACCTCATTGATTTTATGGCCAAATAAATTCCATTGTGTATGTGAACTGCATGTTCTTCATCTGTTCATCTGTTGATGGACATCTAGGCTGGCTCTGTTTCCTGTATGTTGTGAACAGCACAGCCGTCAACATTGATATGCAGGTGTCTCTGGGCTACTCTGCCTTTTTCCATTCTACATGTAGGACATATAAATACCCTAACATGATTATTTGCAAAAACTATTTCCTAACATGATCATGCGGGCAGGTTCTAGGAATTCAAACTTCAACTTTTCTTTGGGAGTGAGATACAATTCAACCTACACATAGGCCTTCAAGTCCTGGGGGGTTCTATTTACCTCTGGTCTGGTAGCTGTTGGCCTCCACCGTTCACCCTCTGTTCCTCTCTCAGCTTCTATCAAGTTCCACAAATATATCCAATCCATGCCATGGTCCTAAAATGAGGTGAAACAGATCTCTGCTTCCAGTAAAAACAGATTCTGGGGAGGAACTGTTCACCCTACATGTGGGATTTCTGGGTTCCTTGCCAAGATGTCTGGGGACTCCCAAGAGGAACACTCCCTCGAGATTTTCCCTTGTCCATTTGATCCAAACCAAACTTTGGGCTGTTTCTGCTTCCAGCTTACCCTGAGCTGTGTCTCATGGGTAGCTGAGGAGTAACTCAGAAGCTTAAGAAGCAACTCATTTGCATATTAGCTTGTCAAGAGTCAGAGTGGTGTCTGGACATGTCAAGGAACCACCATCTTTGATTTAGTACTATGTCCATTTAGCAGAATAGTGGCAGTAGGTTCTTCCCTAGGGCCTAAGACCTTTTAGCCACAGATTCTTGGCTCCAGAAATGGTGCCAGTAATGGGTTTCATCTTGTGGAATGGGGCTTAAATCCAGTGAGAAAGTGTTTGGTTTTCCCTAACACCCCTGCCACTATTGTACCAGTGGGCATGTTGTTCAGGCTAGTCATTAGTATAGCTCACAGTGTTTGTAGCTAGGTAAGACTGATGGTTACTTCTCTCCTCTGGTAGAGTGCATTGCACCTTCCATTGCTGTAAAAGCTGGCCAGTAGGGGTGGAATTTCCAAATGGAAAACAGCTTGATTTCTCCATGTTCTGTGACTCAATCGTGTAGTGTCTTCAGGAATAGGGTCTCACCATCAAATTCTGGAGGGTAACCGGGAGCAGTGGCAATAGTCTGTAATGTTTGGTGGTCTATGGGACCCCACTGGCCAACAACTCCAAAGGAGGTAACCAGTTCCCAATAGTAGGCTTTTTGTCTGCTATCTTGACAGGTCTAGGAGAGACATTGTTCCCTTTCATAGAATAACTCCACTTAAACTCTTTCTATACATGTATGTGTATATGTATATATTTTAGGAAGCTTCTACAGTAGGTTTCCATGTGATTTTTTAAAGGTATCGTATTACTTGTTGCTCCCCTCACTTCTTCCTCTACCCTGCCCTCCCACCCCTCACCTCATTTAATCCCTCCTGTATAGCCCTTCATTATACCCTTTCCTCCCTTTATACCACACAGTCTACCTTCTCTGCCTTGAAAGCTACCTCCCTCCCCGTAGCCCTCCACTCTTTCCTGACCTCTGTGTGGGTATTCCAAATGAATCACACATATCCAAAGAGTCAAAGCTAGCATCCACATATGATGGAAAACATGACACTTGTGCTTCTGAGAATCAGCTGTTTCTAGCTCTATCCATTTGCCTGTGAATTTCATAATTTCTTTTTTTCTGAACCATTAAGAATATTCCATTGTGTAAAAGTACCATATTTTCTCAACTATTCATCAGGTAATGGACGTGTAATTATTTCTCTTTCCTGACGACTGTGATTAGAGCGGTAATGGACATGGACGAGCAAGTGTCTCTGTAGCCCTTTGGGTATATGCCCAAGAATGGTATAGCTGTAACATGTGGTAGATCTATTATTAGCGTTTGGAGGAGCCTCCACACTGACTTCCACAGTGGCTGTACTCCCCCCGTCAGTGAATAACCCTTCCCCTTTCCACACAACTATGACAGCATTTGTTATCATTTAAAAAAATTCTTAGCTAGCTATGTCAATCTCCTTCCCCCACATCTCAGTATCATAGGGGAATATTGAACTGAAGTATCATAAGAACCAGAGGAGGAGCCAGGTGGTGGTGGCACATGCCTTTAATCTCAGGATTTGGGAGTCAGAAGCAGGTGGGTCACTGTGAGTTCGAGGCCAGCCTGATCTACAGAGGGAGTTACAGGACAGCCAGGCTACAAAGAGAAACTAAGAAATCCTGTCTTAAAACACAAAAACAAAAACAAACAAGAAAAAAAATAATCAGAGGAGGTAGATTACAATGCAAACAGCGCTTTCTGGACACAGCAGAGCAGTAGCACGTACAAACTCACAGGGGTTGTGACTGCATGCCCGAGACCCACACGAGCTCCAGCCAACTCAGTAGGCGGGGGGAAGGTGGGCATGAAGCCTCGTTCTTTGCTGAAGAGCTATCCGCTCTTTGGTGGGTTCTAGGAGAGGGGAAATGAATTTTCTTTAAGGATGTGACCCTTTGTAGGTCATCCTTGTTCCAGGAGATGGTCACATACCCAAGAGCATGGAGCTGAACAAATTGGACTTGATGAAATTGGGTGGCTAGGGAGGTGGGGTGGATCTGGGAGGAGTTGGGGGATGGATATGATCAAAGATCAAAATACAGGGGGAGATGGCTCAGCAGGAAAGTGGGCCTGCCTCACAGGTGAGGACTGGAGTTCATATCCCCAACACCCACATAAATGCTGAGTGGGTATGGTAGCCTACCTATAATCCTAGTACTCAGGAAGTAGAAATGGGAATACCCAGAGAAGATGGCTGACTAGGCTAACCAGCCAAATCAGCAAGCTCTATGTTCAAGTGAGAGACCCCACCTCTACATAGAAGGTAGAAAATTATGGAGGAAAACATCAGATGCCCATCTCTGGCCTCCAAACATGAGTGTCCACACCTATGTGAATATGCAAGTAAATACACACCACACATACATACACATGCAAGAATGAAGGAAACACAGAGGGAGAGGGAGGGAGGGAAGAAGGGAGGAAGGAATGGAAGAAGGGAGGGAGGGAGAGAGAGAGACGAAAGAGAGGGGGGGAGTGCTAGCTGCCTTCTGTGACCATTATGGGGTTCTAGACCCAGATGCAGCCTGGGGATTATCCTGGGAGTTCCCTGCCCACTGCACATGATAGGGTTCATGACAGGCTGGGGTGTCCTTCTGTCTCTCCTCACATGCACAGTTGACCATAACTCTCAAACATTTTCTGTTTCAGGTGTTCAGTTGGGGAGATCCTGGCCACTGAAGCTGAAAGTGGCCTCCTAGGGCATCAGGCTGGGTCCCCTCCTAAGTCTTTGTACTGAGAAAGGGTGGTAATGAGGACCATCATCTTCTGTGCCCCAAGTAACAGCTTGGAAATTACACACCCTTATCAATAATCTATCTGCTTGTCAAGAGGCCTGGAGCCCAGCCAGCCTGGCCTAGGCAGTGATCCCTGGCCATTAGCCAAAAGGAGTGAGCCAGGTGTGCCCCTTTAAAGCCAGATGCCAGGACCTGATCTTTGAGGTCTGCCCAAACCTCTAGTCACATAACTGAGAACATCAGGTTTGGCGTTCTGATAGGGATGCTGGGGCCTGCCTGGGCTTGTACCGGGATACCCACTGCCTTTTGAGTCAGAGGAACTGATAAAGCTCTGCAGGCAAATCTGTGTGAGGACATGTCAGCCCTGGTTTCAGGACATAGAGGCTAACAGGATCCAGTATCATAAATGTGACACCCCATAGAAATGCTCCCAGGACAGGGCTTCACAGAAGAGACCCCAATGAGCTCACAGAGAGTGGGGTGACTGTAGACACAGGGCTGTGTCAGCTAGAGTGATAACAGCAGAAGACTCACAGCAGGGTAAGATGATTACAGAGATAATAGTGGAATTAGAAGCCAACAGGGTCACATGCAAAAGTCCAACAAAAGTGAAAAACCAGCACATGAAACCCTTATGACAAGGAGCACCGGATGATGCTCTAAATAGCTGGTGGATGTGGCCAGAGAATAAAGGTGTTGGGCGATAGGTCATTTGGCAGACGGCACAGGGCACAGCTGGAGACTGAGGATGAGTGGTCCTAATGGTGGCATCAGTGACAGTGACGAGGGAAGAATTAAACAGAGAGGATTGGTGCTGCCTGCTGCTGGCTCCCGCTGCCAAACTCTCCTGCCCTTTGAAATGTAGAAAGGGGTCCTGAGGCTGGGGGGACCCCAGTGGGGACCCCTGATATAAGGGAAGCAGGAATGTGCCCCACAGTCCCTTCCAGATGTAGGAGCATGAAAGCAGGCTCTAAAGGACTTTGGGCAGATGGTGTGAGGGGGAGCAGGATATGCGAATTTCCCCTTCTTAGGGCTGAACCTTGATTTCTGTTCCCTGTAAACAAAGCAGGAAAAGGAGAAATGTCTGAAGCCCCCATGTGCTTTGAGGCCTGCACCAAGGTTTCAGGCTCCTGCATGGATTCTCACTGCAATTCATGTCAGATTGACATTGTGATAATCAGCTGAGAAATTACATCATCAGGCGACAGCAAATTACAGGCTTGGGAGAAGGACCAACTGGCCCTTCCTCAGTCCCCGTCTCCCACTGACTCCTACTCTCCTTACCTTTTTCCAGACTCTCCCTTATTTGTTTGAGACAGGTTCTCACGTAGTTCAAGCTGGCCTTGAACTCACTATGTAGCTAAAGATGGCCTTGACTTCTGATCATCCTCCTGCTTCCACCTTCTGAGTGTTGGGGTTACAGGTGTGTGCCACCACACACCCAGTTTATTCAATCTCTTCCTTCGGGTCCTTTTTCTGGGACTCCTATCCGCCCTAGACTCCACACTGGGTAATACTCCTGTTCCTGTCCCTCAGCACTGAGCTCTCTTTCAGATCCTGCAGCGAAGCCAGGGCCTGGGAGGGGAGAGGGTGGGAGAGAGGTGCTCAGCAAGCAGTAGGGGACCTACCTCAGGCAAGGTCTACAGTCCCGTCCACCTTCACTTAGAGAAATGGGCTCATACCGGATGGTGCACCCTCGAATCACACAGCAGGGCTTCCCATCGTCTCCCTCAGGCATATCTTTTCTCTGGAAGCCAAGAGGAAGGGAGAAGTCTGGGCAGTGATGGGGGATCAAGGCTCAGCCCCTAACTGGTCCAAAGGGGGTGGGGGTGGGGGGGTATAATTCAGGAGTCTCCATCAGCAGGCCTTTGGTGCCATCTTGTGGTCACAGTGGCCACTGCATGCAGCTGTATTCAGGTCAGTTCAGACCTGTGCTGTTGGAAGGCTAAGGGTCTGGACTGGATGAGCCAAATTACTTCGGTTCAGGGTCCTTCCTGAACCTCAGGGGCACTTGCTTCCAGGCCAGTGACTCATACAAGCTGTGGAGTGACTTCCCAGAACCTCCTGCAGCGCAGTCCTGTCTGGTCAGTCCACATCCCACCTACCCAACCCCCTCACATGTCCAAGCCTTGATATCCTCTATCCGCTATCATATACTCATTCAGAAGGTCCTAGGAGCAATCGCCACACGGCCCACTTGGACCTATTCAGTATGTCCCAAGAAGCCCCACAGCTCTCCAGGCAAGCCTGCACCTGAGATCAGCGTCTTCAGCCTTGGGTCCTCTGTGCTCATGGCAGGAGGCCAGTGCTGTGAGGGTTCTTCTGCTCTCCTTGGGAACCCATCCTGGTGGCACCTCTTCAGGCTGGCTTAGAGGGGAAGGCTGGCCTTGTGCCTTGTGTAGGCTTAGCTGCACAGGCAGCCTGGTGTCCTGCGTCTGCCTGGGGGGTCTACTCCTTCAGTAGCCGCAGTCCCAGCAGCCTCTTTCCTCAGTGTCTCTCTACTCCAACATCACCTTGCAAGCCCATAGCCCTACCTCAGCCCTAGCTTTTTGTTGTCCTTGCTATTTCTGGCATGGTAGAGCAACCTTGAGGGATGACAGGACCTGTTTGACTCGGGGTTATGGTGGAAGTTTTAGTTATGTGTAAAATTGTTTTGTGCACTGTTGGGCAAGGAGCTGCCTAGGTCTTGGTGTTGTGTATTGTCTGCAGGTGTTGGATTTATGTGGGGGGTGTTTGATTGCTCATGATCTGCACGTGCTATCAGTAGAACACCTGAGGAATTCGGAATTGATAAAAACACATGAGCTCAGATGCTCAGGATCCCACTGTTCACTATGGCTCTGGCCAGGATAGTGGTTCCCTCTGCTCAGGTCTGGAAGAGTTTGCGTTTATGATTATGCCTTCTTGTCCTTCTCTGCTGAGCTGCTACGGTAGGTGTACTGCTATAAGTGACACACCAACATGGAATGGAACATCATGCCAGCCACATCCTACATGGAGACAAGGAAGAATGAAAAAGAAACTCCAGACCTTGATTTTTTGTTTTGTTTTGTTTTCTGCAAACCTGTCCAGTTACTGATGAGGTGAGGCGGTCCTGACAAGACACATCTGCTATGGTGATGAGAACTCCACCCCACGAGGAAACCGTTTCTGCAGACAAGGTTACCAGTTATTTTTACTGCAAACCAGACTCTATCTTAAATCTGGAAAGTGTTTTCTCAGGGTCAGCACATAGAAGCTGTTTTCTAGAACTGGCTGAGGTTGTATCTCGTGCTGGTAGCTGAACTTGGTACTGTAAGAGTTACCCAGGTGGTGATAGTTTTGAAAGCATGACGGGATCATGGAGAGCTGCTGAGGCTGTGAGAGATCTGGCACTGTGAGAGGCCAGGAGAGGCCACTGGTGAAGGTGCACCCTCAGTGGCAGTTGAAGGCCCAAATGGAAGGGGTCATGCAGAGAAGTTGGGCCTTGGCACCATGAAGAGAGTCCAGGAGAGGCTATTGGTTAAAGGGCAGCCCAGTTCCAGCAGAAGAGCTCAGTGTTCTGAAGATGCTGGTACCATGGGTTGATCACCAAGCCTTGATATCAGCAGCAGTAGTGGAGGGGAGCCAGTCAAAACTGGGAGAACAATCTGTGCTTGTGTTCTTGTGCTGCAGAGGTCAAAACTCAAGAAGTGACCCAAGCCCTTTGGAGGAGCCCAGAAGATGGTGAGTGAATTCCAGATAATTGGACATTGGTAATGTTTTTCTGTTGCCCAAAGACATTGTGAAAATCTTAATAGATGTTCGATTTCATTTGGTTCTGTCCTTGTGATTGTTTCTCTTGTAAATAGTTTGCTGATGTAAAATCGTGTTGTAGAAATAAAGACAGGTTTTGTGTGTGTGTGTGTGTGTGTGTGTGTGTGTGTGTGTCTTATACAGAAAGGGGGAAATGTTAAGGAAGTTTTAGTTATGTATAAAACTGCACTATTAGGTGAGGGGCTGTCTAGGTCTTGGTGTTTTGTATTGCCTGCAGGTGTTGGATTTATGTGGGGGATGTTTGCACATGATTTGCACAAGCTATCAGTAGAACACTTGAGGAATTCTGAATCAATAAAACACCTGAGCTCAGATGCTCAGGGTTCCATTGTCCAGTATGGTGCTGGCCATGATGGTTGTTCCCTCTGCTGAGGTCTGGCAGGGCTTTCACCTATGAATATGCCTCCGTGTCTTCCTTGGTGAGCTGCCACACTAGGAGTACTGCTACACGGGGTGTAATGGTCAACCCTCAGAGCAAAGCCTAGCAAAGCCCAGGTGTGTGACACCATACCCTTTGCACCTCTGAGGACATCCCCGGGATTCCCGCTTGATCTCATAGGGTTGAGCCCGGTGTTCCAGACCTGCTCACCATGCATACCTGGCTAGGCTCCCTCAGTTCCCTTATAGCTTTAGCCCAGGCAGCCTTTTCCCTGCCCCTACCCCACCTAAGCACCCCTAAGCCTCCTACCTACTGAGGGGGTGTCCAGAATCACCTCTAGCACCCCCATACAACCCTCACCCCAGGCTGCTGCTTTTCAATGCCTAGAGCCCATCTGCTCACTGTGATGTCAGAACAGGCCGGCACTGGCCAGTGGGGGGCACTCACACAGTTCACAAAAGCTCATTGTACAGCAGCACGCAATTATCCCACCAGTCCCCAAGATGAGGGGCAGGCTTGCCGTCATGCTGCCTAGTGTCTTATATTTAGATTGCCCATGTTGTAGTTGAAATCCCCACCTACAGGCCTAGTCCCAGATCCCCGAGGAGGCTTGGCCTTGCTGAGCAGCTGCCACTGTGTTCGAGTGGGATTCTGAGCCATGCCAGGCAGGGGACAGGGTTCTCCTGCCTCCCTCTGCTCTATCCTCCCTCTTCTGGCTCTGCTGCCCCCGGCAAGTGGCCAGACCAGCAAATCCAGCCCCTCAGCAGCTGGCTGGCCATCCTCCAGGCAGCCCATGGACTTTGCTAGTCAGGGCTGACCACACCTGCCACAGCAGATGGTTCAAAATCCCCAAATCCCGGCAACCCAGCCACTTGGTCCTTCAGTAGCCAGGCCAATGTGTCCTTGGCTCAAGAGTTGGTCTTGTCCCTTGCTGAACCAGCTGACAGGGACCATGGCCAGGTGGGCGAATGGGTAGCCCCTGGGATCCTGGGATGCTAGGGGCTCCCTGCTCTAGACCTATGTAGGGTTGTAGACAGGGTCTACTGAGGAAGGAAGGGACTCTGCAATGGTATCAAGTAGCATCTGGAAAGGCCTGAGTCATCTACTCCCAGCTTGTCCATTCCAGGCCCTTAGGGTCCTAAGAGAAGTGTGACTTGGAGCTGGAAAGGTGGGGCTGTGTCTGAGTTAGAGCCACTTGGCCCGAGCCCAGCTCCTGGACTGCTGACTTTGCCATTTCGTGCCTCTGCTGCTACTGGACTGGGTCTGGCCCTGCTTGCTTTGTTAGAGTCAGAGGACAAGGAGGTGACACCCACTACCCTCTCAGGGCCCCAGCAGTCTCCAGTCTCCTTTCCATACCTCAGAATGCTGAAGGGAAGGCTACATGGTAATGCATTTACCATGTCGATATTCCTTCACTCCAAAAGTGTTTACTGAATGCTTACTGTTGGTTAGTGCATCTTTGTCTCTGGGATGGACCCACCCAAGGGTCCATGGATACCAGCATGGTGCACACAGGGTACCCTGAATGTTCACCCACCATGAAGTCTCTTCTCTCTCAGTCCTGCACACACCTGCTGGGCCATAGACGTTGCTCAATTGGGACAACAGCAGCTGTCATTGCACTCTGCCCAGAGGCTAGAGGAGGGGCACCCCAGACAGGCTGGTGTGCCCTGGCCCTGAGCAGAGAGCTTCAGGGTATAGCTGGGATGTCATTATATAGGAAGCAGCCCCCAAAGGGGCTGTGACTGGGGTCTGCGGGCCACATGGGGTGTGGGAGGTAGGAAGCCTGGTGTGAGGGTGGTCTGGGGGGCCTACAGTCCCTCTGTTCCTTCCCTCCTCACCTCCCCCAGCATCTGCAGCCGCTGTAACCGATCCCCTGTGGGGGCCGCCTGGGCTCTGGGCTCTCCTGGCTCCCTTGCCTCCGGCCCAGCTGTTGCAGCGGAGGCCTTGTCTGTCCTCGGGGCCAACAGCTGCAGGCCCGGAAGAGCCCCCCACCCCGCCCCAGAGCAGGTGTGCCCCCCTACCCCAGCCCAGCCAGCCAGAGATGGATCCCAGGGGTGCAGAGCCCTGAACTTCATCCACTCGCTTTGGGGGTCCTGGGCCAGCATGGGCTTGGGTCTGCAGGCCTGAGGGGAGCACAGTGTCTGTGGAGCAGCATCTGCTGCAGCCACCGGCATGAGCAGCAGCAGACACCCGCATGGCCGCAGCGTGTGGCTGGACACAGGAGGGTTCTTCTTTCGGTTGCTTCTCTCATGTCCAGATCCAATGGGCATCCCATCCTAACACAGCTGTCCCCAGTGAGGCCCTGATACCTCGAGGTCGCAGTCTTCACTGGCCCTCCATCCTGTGGCCAGCGTCCACTCCACATACCCAGCTATGGCCAGGTGATGGACGATTCACACCATCTGTGAATGCTTGTCACCTGAAAGCTGCTATCCCCACTCCCCTCCTCATGCTGTTGTTCTCAGCAACCCTGCCCTTGGGATGGTTGGAACCTGTGTGTCTGGCCCTGGCTGGCCTTAGCCCATGGCCGTTCATTTCCCTGGCCTAGGGCTCCAGACTTGGACCTATCCTGGGTCTCCCTCTCACCTTCATGCTCAGCTCTGAGCAATGACATCCTCCCCTGGCCTCCCTTCTCCTTTGCCTCTTGCCCCCCGCCAACCCCCAGCCTGTATGGCCCCGTGGCCTCTCCGTTCTTCCCCTGCCCCTGAGCCTCTCCTCTCTGCCCGACCCACTTGGCACCGCTGCTGGCCTCTGAGTCCCTCCCAGTTCACGCCAGGCTCCACCATCACTGCCTAGCACAGCCCCTCTAAAGATGGAGACTGCTCCCTTGCTAGACCCAGCTCCAGTGGGAGTGGAGGAACCTGAGAGGGTTATGAATGGAGACCCCTGAACAGAGAAGTTGAGGGCCTGCAGTGCTGCCCTCCTATTGCGGGTACCGGCACTGGGGTAAAGTACCCTAAATTCAGCCCCCCTTAGAACCTTTACTTAGAAATGAGAGATTTTTGTAGGTGTAACAAGCTCAGCAGAGGACATGTGGGATCAGATGGCTCCAAATCTAGTAATGAACTTCCCTGAGGACAACAGAGGCAGAGGATGGAGCAACATGGCCACAGGTCATACACCTGCAACCTGGCAGGGAGCTGCCAGCTGAGGACCAGGGGGCTGGGCTGTGGCACCTTGGGTCAAGGTACCAGCTCCCAGAAGCAGATGTAGGATGGGAGTCAGAAGTGCTGGGGTGGAGAGAAAACCTCATCTGAGAAGAGGGCCCTGTTGGGTAGTCTGGGCACAGACAGGGTGTGCATGTGGGTGCGTGAACTCAGGCATGTGTGTGTATGCATGCATGTGCGTAGCATTTCTCAAGCCAGAGCCTTGAAGGTCGTGTTGTCAGAGGGATGTGCTACATACTGTGAGTACGTAGGCTTGAAGAATGGTGTATGACTCAGCTGACTGAGAGGGAGAAAGAACCAGGCGACTAAGATTCTTCTACCCATCCCCAGCTGAAGTGGGTCAGGGCCAGAGGACAGAGCCCGGGGACACCTGGAGATGTCCAGGTGAGCTGCCCAGTGGCTTAGTCCCCAAGCCCTTCGAACTCCCTGGTGTGACCTCAGAGGACAAGGAAGAGCCAGGTGGATGGCTCACACTTGTAACTGTAGCACCTAGGGGACTGAGGCAGGAGGATCAAGCCTTCCAGGACAGTCTGAATTACGTAGTCTCAACAAGAGAGGGAGACAGAGGGAGAGGGAGGTGGGAAGGGAAGGGGGAAGAGAAGTCATCCAGCTCCCCCAGTCTGGTCCTGTCCTGACACACATGATGGAGGCCTGGGCCAGACACAGTCCCCAGGCCAGCATGGCCTGCTCACCCCAAGGCAGTCTCATATCCGTCACTGTCCCCTCCCTCCAAGCAGCTTCAGCCCAGATCCATCAGTATCCTTCATCTAAGGACAGACACCTTGCTGAACGTCTGCCTGTGAGGGGTCAGGGCTGCAGGCAGGTGACAATCTGGGTTGTTTCTCTCTCAGGATCTTCCAACATCTGAGGGTGTTATGTGTGTCTTGACTGGGTCTGGATTTCTCATCACAGGAATCTTTGCTTCTGAGAGACACATCGGGTGGATGTTTATTTGATCGCTTCCCCAGGGCAGAAGTTTAATATCTCTGCAGCAAGTCTGCAGCAGCTCTTGGGGTCGTTGGTCCTTGGGGTTTCTATTTTCCAGACCCTTGTGTGTCTGTTCTGGGCTGGCCACGGATCATGTTTTTTCTTGAAATACGTGGTTTTGCCATTAAGACCTTCAATTCAGCTCAATCGTTCCACCATCCCTCTCACTGACACCAGCTGCCTATGGCAGCAGCTTCATGAGCTCCACTGGCTCACTGTGGGTCTGCCCCCAAAAGGCCTTCTGGATCTTAGCAATGGGACCATCCCAGAGAAAATCCTGGGCCCTACATGGGCCCTGGGTCCCACAAATGCTCAGAGGAAGACCCCATTTTTCAGGATGCCAACCAAGACTCCCAAGAGGAATAAATACATATTTGGCACTAATTATATGCCAGACAGAATACAGTCATCCCTGAGCTTGCTAAACCTCTTGCCTCCAGGGTAGAAAAAGGTACTAGGAGGCAGTTTCTAGTACAGCTCACCTCCAGCTGGCCTCCTCATTGTCACACCTTAATCTGACATCTTTGCCTTACTCTACAAAGAAGGAACCGAACCTAAGAAGCCAAGCACCTGGCCAGAGGCTCAGAGATGGCCCTCAAAACTTGTTGACAAAGAGTAAGGCAAGCTGGTCACCTTCTGTACCACCTCCTGCATGTCCTCCAACCTGGACACCCCCACAAATAGAACCCGAGACCTCTGGTGTGGAACTTTGTGTTAGGACATGGTCCTCTGAGCAAAAATAGTCACCATCTTCATCAGATAAGTTCTGTCTGCTCATAGGAGACCATCAAAAGCAGGTCTGCTAACTGTTAAGTTCCCTCAGAGCAAAAGGAAGTGAGAAAGGTCATTGGACCCTCACCTGAGATTCCTGCTGCTCCTTCAAGCCATTTGTGTGCAATTCTGTCCTAATTGAACTTGGGGTCTTGGGAGGTTAATTGAAGAATCCTTCATCTATGCAGCCACGCGGAAGCTATCATCCATACTGGATGAAAACTTCCCATTGCAGGAGCTTTGAGGTCACCCCCCACTCTTGTATGTAACCCTCTATAAGCAAGCCCAACAAACTCATTGGTTCCTGAGGGTCTAATTGGAAATGTGGCAGAATCGAAAGAGTTGTCATTTATGAGGAGGGGTTGACATTATCTCTCTAGGGAAGGATTTCTCACAGTCTCAGGCAGCCCAACCCACTGATCTGGGCAGGATGTGGGCACAGCTCTATGTAATGGGCCCCAACATTCATGGATTATGGTGTGAGTCTTAGGGCCACAAAGGAGTCCCAGCCCCAGCACCCTGTAGCTGGTGTGTTAGGCTGGGCAGAGCCATGAGATCCTCAGTCCACAGGTCCAATACTCTGGGGTAGGAGTCTTGCTGGTTCATTTCCTTACCTACCCCATTCCTGCAACCAGAGGCCATCTTAACCTTGGTGGGAACGTGACCTGAACCCCTGCCCTACCCTCTACCTGTAGCTCTTCTGTCTGACCCCAAGGCTGGACCAGACTCAGTCCCTTGAGGTCCACTAGACTTGCCCACTGGGCTAAACACACAGGGTAGGCAGGGCTGGATGTCTTGATGGTCAGGGGGCCAGGTCTCTTCCCTTGTGCCCTCCATCTACCAGCCTAGCTTCACTCCAGTTGTTCATGGAAGCCTGGGTAGCTCTGGTCTCCCCAACCCACCCTCCCCATGAGGACTCTCTGAATAATGAACCCACATGGCCCTACTGCCATGTCTCAGGCATCCCAGACACTGTGGTGATCTGTGAGGACACATGGCATCCCGTACTCCCCAGTCCTGCCCAGCTCCCAAGGCCAGGCCAGCCTCTCTGCCCTTAGGATCCCTAGAGCTGACAGAGGCTCTGAGAGGCTGGGCAGAGTGGATGGTAGGGTTGGCAGGAGCCAGATGTTCAGAGCACCAACCATCCCATTGAGGTGTATGTGGCCCTTGTTTCTGTATCTTCCACCTCTCTTTGAAGGTACAGGTTTTGATGCTGGCACAGAAGGCTGCCTAGGCACCTTTAGCTAATTAACCACAGCTGCTGCAGCCTGTCTCAGACATTCTGACACTGCCAAGCACGATACTGATCAAGGGAGACTCCCAGGGAGGAAGATTGGGACTGATTACCCCTGCCAGGGATGAGCTCCCACCTCTTCAGTTCCCTGTGCTGTTGGTAGCTTTGACTCCTGACCCTGTGTGATTGGTTTTTGTCAATTTGACACAAACCTGGACCTATCTGGGAAGAGGGAATCTTATTGAGAAAATACATGCACAAGACTGGCCTGTAGACAAATCTATAAGGCATTTTCTTGATTAGTAATTGATGTGGGAATGCCCAGCCCACCCAGGGCAGGTCTACCCTGGACAGGTAGTCCTGGATGGTTTAAGGAAGCAGACTGAGCAGGCCATGGAGAACAAGCCAGTAAGCAAGGCTTCTCTGCGCTCTCTCCTTCAGTTCCTTGATGTTATGCTCTGACTTTCCTCAGTGGTAGAGTGTGACCTGAGAGATGTAAACTGAATTCAAGCTTTTCTTCCTGAAGTTGCTTCACTAGAAACCCTGGGACTCCCTGTGTTCAGGACCTAATGAGGAATCATCAGAAAAGTGCAATGCAAAATCCCCTTCCTGCTCCAGCCCTGGAGCATCCCTGCACTCTGGAGACACATAACCTTCCTGCCCTCTGGGGAAGTGTCACCCCCAGCCTGACTCCTGGCTCCAGGCCATGCCTTGAACTACCACTGCAACCAGCTAGTGTGGCATGGCAGCTGCCTTCTGCAGCCTTTACTGGTTCCCGCCAACTAGTGCCTCCCCATCCCCCACACGTGTGAGCACAGCTGTGGCCCTGGGATCCAGAGGAAATCCTCAGCTTTGCACAAGCCCAGGGGACCCCTGAGCTTGCAGCCTGCAACAGCCGGGTTGGAGCATGCCTGGGGGAACTGTTCTCCCAGGACAGGGCTGAGCTGAGGTAGTTTGTGAG
Source organism: Cricetomys ansorgei (assembly GCA_026225945.1). Classification (NCBI taxonomy): domain Eukaryota; kingdom Metazoa; phylum Chordata; class Mammalia; order Rodentia; family Nesomyidae; genus Cricetomys; species Cricetomys ansorgei. The sequence goes on from JAMJFZ010004061.1 coordinate 6,895,770, forward strand.
GTAGGGGCGGGGGAGGAGGAGGGTCCTCTGCTAAAGGTCTAGCCTCTCTGCGTTCAAGGATCTGCCCAGGCTGCCTACCCCAGGTAGGAGCTGCTGCGCTCCACAGAGCAGATCTGGGTGAAGGTCTGGGCTATGCCTCTTGCCAGGACTCACCATGAGGCTAGGCCGTTACTCTCCACACAGCTGTGGGGCTCTTCACTGAAGGTCTCAGCCTTCCTCTTGCTAGGACCAACTTGCTCAAGACCTACTCTGGGAATCCTCACCAGAGTAGATGGAGAGGCAGGGTTTGGGCCCTGGTGTCCCTTTTAGTGAAGTCAAAGCCCCAGTCAGGGCTGGCCAGAAGATCTGTGGCACCAGAGTTAGTGGCCATGTGCAGCCTGAGGTTGACATGCATAGAACCCTGCTCAAAGACCCCTGCAAGCCTGAAGAACGAGTCTCTTCCAAAGCCCGGGCAGCCTCCGTTCTGTCTCCTGACACTGTCTGCAGGTCCTGTGGGCAAAGGGCTGCTTAGGTGACCTCATAATGGGGTTGGGGAACCCTTCCAGGTTGCTTAGCCAGAGAGAGTAGAGGTGCCCTCATGTCCCACATGCATGGCTTACTGAGGCCAGGCTTCCCAAGAGAAGAAAGGTGAGGTCACTAAGTGTCCCTGGGCACTCTCACCCCACTTGGGGTCTCTTCAAACCCTGAAGTCATCTGAGGCAAGCACAGAAATCCCAGCCTCTTAGGTGTCAGAAAAAGCTGTGCAGTCATGAAATGAGGGGTGGCTTTAGGCCTGGCTGGATCCAGTCTCTGAGCTCTGCGACACATTTCTTTGATCAATTCAGCTTCTCTGGGCCTGTTCTCCCCAGAGTTCAACCTCCTAAATGCACAGTCTTGCCCCTCTTTTTTCCATTTCAGGGATAGTTCTGGTCAGTCTCTAGGATTATAGGCCACATCCCATGGGTGGGAAGAGAGGGACTTTGTGATATCGTCTCCCCACACACCATAGAGCTCAATTCTTTCCCTTCCATGACATGTTGAGTTTAAGTATCCAAGAGTCGGATGTTAGGAAGCAGCACCTGGGCTGTCAACTGCCTACCCAACAGGCTTGTGGCATCTGCCTGGTAGGATGACCTTGATTTTTCTGGGTTTGTCCAGAACCTGTATAGACCCTGGCATGGAATGTCTGAACCCCATTGAGGACTGGAGACTCCCAGGCCTCCTCATGGCCTCATGTGGACACTGCCAGCCTACTGTGTCTGATGGCTTCCCCTGAGAAGTACCTTGCAAGGTTGCCCTTTTCTGACAGAATGAGTTTCCAACATCGCTTGAGGTGTCTTCATTACCTGTGACTTGTTTTCTGCTAGGCTCTGAAGAGGCAGATGTTTGGGGCCAAGGTGGAGCTAGGGTGGGTAACCCAGGCCTCAGTTCCTGGCTGCTGGAGACCCCTGGGGTCAGCCCATGGTATAATCCCCTCATCCTTGGGCAGGCAGACCACCAGGAGACACGAGTAGGGACCAACAGAGTGCTAGGAAGAGGCAGGAACACTGTGGTCCAGGATGGGTGGGGCCTGCCTGGCTGGATCCGTGCTGCCCATCCAGGGCAGCCACCCCACACAACGGGGCTCTAAGTCTGGGGTGGGCTGGGAGGCACTGCCCGCTGCCCGCTACTCACAAGGGCTTCATTGTGTGGCTGCGGCTGTGGGCAGCAGGTGGCTGCCCGGTCCCACACGGGGAGGCCCTGCCGCCAGCCGCGCGAGCGGAGGAGGGCACGACGGGCCCAGCAGGGTGGGGGCATGGGTATGCTGGGCCAGGTCAGGGCACGGCACACAGCCAGGCCTGCAGAATGAAGATGCCAGTTTCTCTGTGCCATCTCCTGCTCTACATGCCGAGCTGGGAGCAGCATGCGTGAAGCAGCCCCAGGCTAACATCCTAGCTGTATCCAGGTTATAGGCATCAGAGCAGTGGGTGTGAGGAATAGGGGCTAATTCTGATGAAGGGGTACAGGCATAAAAGGGATGCTGGTTAGGCAAAGGACAGGATGCTCTGAGTCACTCCTTTCCACTGGGCCGCCTATACCTTTCTGTGCCTCTGTAGTCCTATCTGGAATAAGGGGACAGAACAGAATGTCCCTATAGCTAGGAGATGACAGGAGCCAGCCCATGGGCAAGTTGGGCTGCTCCCTTCGTTCTTAAGAGTCCATGTCAACTTCGCTGAAAAGCATCCTCATAGCACTCACTGGCCACCAACCCTCACTAAGATGTCCTCCTCCTGGTAGCTTTGCTCCCACAGCCCATCTCCCAGCAACTGACAGAGATAAACTTGAAGAAGAGCTGCCTTCCCTAGAGCAGGTTGCCTGAAGGCCAGCCTAACATTCTAGTAAAGGTGGAGACTCCAGTTTGGCTCCTTGGAGCTGTCCTGCCCGATTGGCAGGGACATGTGTGTAATGCTAATCGCTTCATCCTGAGTACAGGTGGGACAGCTGGAGGCAGACTACTGGGGCTGGACCTCTAGATAGCCGAGCCTCTGACAACAGATGCGAGACTATTCCACAGCTGCCTTTAGATGCCAGGATCAGATCACCCCTGTCACTCACCCTGGCAGGAGGTCAGCTCCCCTCGAGCAGGCCAAAGGCTGGGCAATTTTTTAGCCCTAGGACCTAGCTTGATTGTCCCCCAGGCAAGAGGCCTAGATCACTGGCCATTAACACATGAGTTGCACCAGGAAAATGACCACTCCTGGATCCACAGCAAGACTTGAGTCCAAATGCAACGTGTCCTGACTTGATGCTCCCTGGGACTGGAGAGGCATGGATGTTAATGCTAGTTGGCAGCCCAGAGCTGTCCCAAACACAAAACAACAAGATTGGAGGGTGAGTCCTAGGTCCTCAGAGGCCCCACGGCAGGTGGCCAGTGTCCACAGGCAGCGTCCCCCAGCCCCAGGGGGGCTCCACACAATGGCCTTGCAGGCTGAGCAGAGCCCAGCTGGCTGGTTTAGCAGCCAAGAAAACTGGCGCTCAGAACCCGCTAATGCCTGGGGGCCTGTGTGTGTCTAGTCCTGGACCAGGCTCTCTGCCGCCAAAGACCCAGCTATCTTCTCTGAAGTGTCTCCTGTATGCCTCCTTTGATGCCAGTGGGGTGGGGTCTCTTCACAGTGTTCCTGCCCACAGGGCTAGAGACACTGTGAACCCAGCGGCTTTGGAAGCCAAACCCACTGGGTGCTTTCCCTCCCTGGCACTGCAGACAGACCTTCCCACAACCCTCTGCCCGACGCTGCCAGTCCTTGGGCCTGAGCCCAACCAAGGAGGCCACTCTGGGCCTGGTAGCTCTGGAAGGGGTTCCAACACAATTCTGCCTGCTGGGCTGGTTCCCTGGAGTATCAGGAGGGCCATTCTGGGTGATGAAGAACCTGAGCCCAGTGCACCAGAGGGTGGGAACACTTGGCTCATTGACTGAAAGGAATTGAGCTCCTGTGCCCATGAGGGCTCCCTCCTTCGTACCCAGTTCAGGGCTGCTCCACTCAGCAGGGATGGTAGCACATGCCCTGGCACAAGGCTCCACCACCTCCCTCAGGAAGTTTACCTGTCCTCCTTCAGATCTCCCTGTCCCCAGTCATGGTAGAGCAAAAGAAATGATTGGAGCTCCCCAGACCCAGTGCTGCCTAGCTTAGTTCTTCAGGGTAGGCCACAGGGTTCCTGACCACACCCTGGGTCTCTAATGCTTAGAACCAGAGTGTCCTCAGCTCTGGGTCCTGGATCTGTTAGGCAGCCAGCAGATACGATAAGCCCCACCCCCACACCTAGACCCCAGGGCCTGGCCTCTGGCAAGTGAGTGTGGTCCAATGGGGCATCCCAGCTCTCCTCCCAGGCTCCTAGCAGGCAGGCCAGGGGTACAAGGGGTGGGGGAAGAAAGGGGGGTTCTGAGCCTTGGAGCCAGAGGATCCCAGGGGAGGAGTGGGGCTGGGCCAGGGCTCCACACCACAGCCGCCTGGCGTCTGTCATGAGGGACGTGCTTGTATAACATGGCACCAATCAATTCTCCCCCAATTTCTTCCTGGGCCAATCTGGAGCCAGATCAGAGGAGGAATTCCACAGCCGGCTGAGCGGAGCCAGGCTTAATGCTGAGCAAGCCACCTCCCCCACAGCGCTCCCCCTGCAGCCCCCACTGCTGTGCCCAAATCACAGCCAGAGCCCAATTACCAGCCTCCCAACAGGCCCAGGGGGTCCTTGGAAGGGTAGCTGCTGGAACCAAACACCTCTACCCTACCCGGACCTGCCAAGCGTCTGGAGTCTCACTGTCTTTCTACCCAGGATAGGTGGGATCTGGACCCATGGACACCCCAACATCTCTGAAGGCTGAGTTTAGTCTATCCTTCTACCATCTCCCTGCCTGACCACTGAAGCTGGACCAAGGTTGTGTCTGTCTTGTTCCTGCCCATAATGACTATTCAACCTGTGACCCTTCCTGTGTGTGATTTGGTAAACTGAGTCATAAGGCATCATGCCTTAAAAACTAAGGGTGTCCCTGGGAGGTTGGTGGTCTCACAGTGACCCATCCACTCAGCTCACCCCCAGGTTTCTACTGTGAGGCATAGGGTCTGGCTCTCCGGGCAGGAGGTCAGATGGGGTACACCAGGATGGGAGGGCAGCACAGAAAATCATATATCCACACGTGTGAAGGCTCAGACGGAGGGCCTAGGAGGACTGGCAAGAGAGTAGGCTGGCAGATGCTGAGCGTGTCTGAGTCTCATGGGGAGGCAGAGGCTGAGCAAGGCTGAACTGGATGTCACAGACAGAACCCTGGCCTTTGGCTCAGCCCGGTTCCTAACATGGGCTTGGATAAATATCCACTCCACTGAGTTGTACAGAAGGTTCCTGTTGCCTTCAAGGTTTCTGCTTCAGAACCCAACCACCTCCCTCCCTCCCTCCCACCAACTACTATTCTCCTTTGTTGCAGTCCGTTGACAATGTCTGTGGGACACTGTTCCTACCACAGGATCTGTTCGCTTGCTCTACCTTGAATTTCTCCACTTTGGACCTTTGAATGCTCCAAGGTTTGACTCTGACCCAGATAGAAATGATGCCTCTTCAATTAAGCTATCCCTGACCAGCCACACGTGCCCACACCCTTCCAGAAATGACCTGGCGCGTGCACTTGCCTCTGTCTGTGCCTGACTTCTAGGAAGTACAAACCCTAAGTGCCACTCACTGCTGGCCCCATAACCCAGTCCAGTGCCTGACACCCAGAAGGCATTGAATACGTACTTGTTGAATGAGTCAATGGACAAACGGTCATCGAAATCCTCAGCTAAAACTGAAAATAGAGAAACAACCCTTGGGTTACATGATCCCCCAACATCTGGTGCACGATTCTTTTCAGTGAATTAACCAGCTGTTTTGGAGTCATGCATAACCAGGCTGATTATATTCATTTCTGTAGGTTGACTGGAGTTGGTGGAAGAGGACAGAGTCTGGTACAAGACCATGCATCAGGGAGGGCAAGAGCGGGAGTTCACTGGTAACCGGTGTACAGAGGATGGACTGTAGGACTCACAAGGACACAGTGATGGTTAGATCTCTACCTCACCCTCCCACAAAAGCAGATCCCAAGTGGATGGAAGGTTTTTATTCAGAGCCTGGAAACCTAACTGCAAGGAAAATGAAACATGATATTTTACTAAAATTGTGCAGGGGAAATTTTTCTAAACATGATGCCAATACCAGAAATCATAAAGGGAAAGGTCTACATAGTTCATAAACAGATTAGATTTCTCAGAGCACTAGGCTGCAGCATGGCCAAGAATGGTGAAGCCAAGTCAGGAAGGAGGGGCTTCCCTTGGAGGAAGTTTGGAGGTGGTAGTCTTTGGAGGTTGGTCACTTGTTGGAATGAAAAGGGACTGGATGTCTTTTGGGAGGTACTGGGGGTGGAACCCAGGGTCTTGCATATGCCAGCCAAATACTTTACCACTGAACTATTTCTACAGGTCTTAAAACAACTTTTTACTTTGAGATAGTCTAATTAAGTAGCCCAAGCTAGCCTTGCCCTCTCCACCCTCCTGCCTCACGTTCCTAAGTAGTCAGGATGACGGCCCTGTGCCCCCAGGACCAGATGGGATGTCGTAACTGTCTTTGTTTCTTAGGGGTGTGGGGAGTCCAGCATCATGGGCCCCACAATGTTTTTCAGGTGAACGACTTACTCAGGCAGCTCGGAGGCTGTCACCCGCCTCATGGCAGGGAGTGGCGGGGGTCTTGAATGTTCTCAGTGGCGGTAGTAATCCCACAAAACCCCGCAAACTTTCTGCTGATAGCAGAACACTTAGTGGTTTTACTGCCCTGGGTTTGGAGCACCTTAAATGCATATGCATGAAGTACAAAGAATATGCAAGGATATGAAAAATTACACCGAAGCAGGGAGCTGATCCTGGGGTGCCCATTCAGTGAGCTCTGACCCCGTCACCATCCCTAGAAGGTTTCTCAAGCTCTCCACTGTGTGGTGCCTTGTGGCAATGTGCAGATATGAGCACCTTCCCTTAAGAGCTCATGAGACCTCCTCTGGCCCTTGGGGAATCTGGCTTCGCAGGCCTTGGCAACCAGATGGCAACCTCTATTTCCAGTGCTACTGAAGGTAGACTGGACATGTTGACTATTTGAGTAGCCGTGTCCAATGACTTCAGGTCCCTCACATTCTTCTGGACTTCTTGGACATGTTTATCTCTCATAGAAACTGCCCCAAGCCTTGTCTCTTCCCATGCCCAGTGCAAAGAAGGTGGGAAGGTTTGAGAACAGATGTCTGCATGGAGTCAGGTATGCGTGCTGTGGGAAGGATGGCCAGGCTCTGGGACAGTGGCCCTAGACAGAGACCCTCTTGGCTGTATGTGCTGCTGGGTCAGCTCCGGATGTCATGGTAAACATTCAGGTGCCTCCAGTGACTTCCCTGTCCTGGATTCTCTAGAGTGGAAGTTTTGATGCAACTCCAGTACTTGTTTGACTCAAGGTCGGCAAAAGATCTAGATACAGCTGCCCCGAAGTCGGAGGTATTCGGAAGACAGCAGTCAGGAAGCTGTACCCAGGTAGGTTTCCCTCAGCCACGCTGTCATGCTTGCTCCCCAGCCTGTGCATGTGGGCCCAGACCAGGCCCTCCTGTGGCCCTGCAATGTAGCAAGAGGCAGGTGCTGCCCCTGCCTCTGGCTGAGGCTCTTTGCAGTCACAGGCCGGTAACTGGCAATTACCAAAGAAAACCCACAAACCACTGTACATAATTGTCCCAAATCCCCAAAGCAGAGACCGCATCAGCCACTCTAGGGGAGGGGGAGGGCCACACTGAGGCTGGCTCCAGGCAGATCCCGTCTCTCAGCCACAGGATCTTAGTGGGCCCCCTGACCCCCCACGAGGATTCCTGGGGTGGGGAATCACCCCTCCCACCAATGCCTGTGTTCCTGTTTGTTATTCCTGGCTCCCTCCTCATTTTGGGCAACTCTGGGATTCCAGGCTCCCCTTCAGGAAGCCGACTCTGGGCTCTGTTCCCCGGCCTGGGAGGTGGCGAGCCCGTCTCTCTCGGAAGTCGTGGCTGGAGCCTGAGGTTGGCGCGAATGAGGGAAGAGAAAGCCTTTCTAATTATAAGGCTGGGCCTAGGAAATGGGGGGATTACACGCTTGCGGAGCTGGCAAATGTGGTGCACCAAGCAATATGAAGTGAGTTAGGCCACAGGAGAGACTTCCCTTTGTAGTGTTTCTCACTGCTGTGGTCTGACTTCCTGTAGGGAGAGCTGTCAGGGAGATGATGACCCCCTGTGGGTTACAGTGTAACCTCTTAACTTCAGGGATGGGGAGAGAGACACAGCCGTAGCCTGGATCTCAGTCCTCCTGATGGTCATTCTGGCTACCAGGTGCCAAGACCAGCATGATCACACCAAGACGAGGGCAGGGCTTCCTAAGGCACCTTTGCCTTGTGGAGGACTGACCCAAGGACTAGGGACAGAAGAACATAGACCCTTAGTACAGGCCATGAAGGGAATGGGGACCCCTGCAAGGGGCCTGTGGCTCTGACATCCCCTCAAGGCCCCACAGGGACAAAACCACTTTAGGAGCAGGGATAGGCAAATCCAGGCCCAAGTTCCCAGGGAGCCCCATCGATTCTCCCTCCAAGCATCTGCACTCCCTGAGGGAGAAAAGTGAGCCTTTCAGGCTTCCAATCCCAATGGCCTGCGACTAGAGGACATGGATGAACTCCATGGCTATGTACTCACATCTCACTTCACTCCTGTGCACCCTAGGCATAGGTCTGGGTGTCCCCAACCAGAGTGAGACTCCAAGCAAGTACACAGGTGCTAGGATCCTGCTGAGAGAGGAGGAGGGTTTTACAGCCCACAGGGTGACCAGCTAATGCATAATTCTGTGCACCCAATTCCCAGAGTCCTACAGTGAAGTGCTAGTAGCAGGAGCAACATAGAAATGGCACTGGGGAACTGGGCAGTGCCCACGGTGGACCTGGGCCTCTGTGCCCCACGGCGGACCTGAGCCTCTGTGCCCCGCGTGGACCCTGGGCCTCTGTGCCCCACGGCAGACCTGAGCCTCTGTGCCCCACGGGGACCCTGGGCCTCTGTGCCCCACGGTGGACCTGAGCCTCGGTGCCCCACGGGGACCCTGGGCCTCTGTGCCCCATGGCGGACCTGAGCCTCTGTGCCCCACGGGGACCCTGAGCCTCTACATACCTGTGCAGGCACTGTGTGCTGTCAGCAATTCATCACTGTGACAGCAGGCAAAAACTAGTGAAGGAAAGATTTACTCACTTATGGGGGAGAGAGACAAAGACAGAGACAAGAAGCTAAAGGCCAACGTTTTTGTTCCCCAGGCACCCACTTTGTTTATTGAGACAGGGTCTCTCACTAGTCTGGAACTCTCTGAGTAGACTGGCAGGGAATGACAGCGGACATTGTCTTCTTTGCCTTCACATGTGCTCTCGCACACACATGAACATGTGTGCCTACACACACTCACACACACACATGAAGGCCCTCATCAGTGAATCAATCCCCGAAAACGTCATCAGTGAGAAGCGAAGCCTTTAACACACGGGTCTTTGGGGAACAAATTCAAACTGTAGCAGGTCATGAATATGGTTCTTACAGAACTACCAAGATGACTCCCCGGGTGGAGGGCTCGCTGAGCAGCGCCACACGGGAGGCACTTAGTACAAGCATCTATTGTGAGTCCTAGACTCTGCAGTTTCACACAGGTGCCAAGCTGAGACTGGTCCTCAGCTCACTGTGCATGGCCCCTGCTTCCTGACCTGGGTTCTTGGCCTTCAGGGGTTAATGATGTAGGTGGGTGGGCTTGGGAGGTCCCTCTTGACCCTCCCGGCTTTCCTCTGCCCCCTAGTGCCTACTCAGCCAGCACTACACGGGTTTTGTTGTCCACTGCAGCCTATGCTAGGGGGCAAAAGGGCGACCAGCGTTGCTCAGACACACATGACTGATGGAAGGGCAGGTAGAGGCTACGGCTTGGCTCACTTATGTCCAAAGCTTGGTGGCTGACAGGGATGCCTCCATGATGAGTTCTGGGAGAGACTACCCCCACTGGCTTTTGTCCGTGGTGGGAAAATAAGTTGACTGAGACCCACTTTCTCCCAACCTCGATCTACGGGGAAATGAGAAGCCTGAAGGACAATATGTCAGGAGCTGACCCGGGACTGGGGTCAGCCAAGTGTCCCACAACTCTCTAGAACCCAGGATCACCAGAATGATCTCTCTAGGCACCTTAGGGTCACTTAACCACCTAGCCTGGCTGGCCTCAAGCTACAGGAACAATTAAAACAGGGCCACATGTCAGCCTGCCTCAGACCCTAGTATCTACTAGGACCAGGCTCTTCAAGGCTCTGTTTTTATGTCCCTTCCCTAGAAAACCCATTCCTCCTTTTGACTGTCCAGAGCTGTGAGGCCAGCCCCACCCTGAGCCTGGCACCCCCTGGCTGGGTTCCCAGGGCTCTGGCAGCCTGGCCACACTGGCCAGAACCTCAGCCAAGTGCACTCCCTCCCAGGTCTAGGCGCCTGGCCCTCTCAGCTCCTGCCTGTCTACTTGGGATGGCACTGTGCCCTTAGGCTTTATCTAAGTCATGACCTATGGATGTCACGGCATAGGGGCACCTTCCACCAGGCATAACCATATCCAGCTTTCCTGTCCTCTTTAGTAGGGATTGGCTTGGACCAGTGACATCTGCCTCCCTGTACACTCCCATCTAAAGGAGGGTGAGTAATTATGTTGCTGTAAACTGGAAATGCTTTTCAGCTGCAGAAACAGCAGCCAGAAGGCCCAGGACCCCACCCGGAGCTCCAGCTGCAGGCTGGGCTGCCTGCCTGGTGGCCAGCAGGGAAAAGACCAGAAAGGGGGACGTGAGGGGCTGGGGACATGGCTGGACTCCTCTCCCATTCTCACACTCCCAAGGTCAGATGTTCAAAGGGATAGATGGATGGACAGATTAATGGATGAGTGTATGGATTAGATTAGTGCATATCAGATATGTAGAGGGATTTGTGGCTGGCTGGCTTGATGAGTGGGTGGATGGATAGATAGACGGGTGGGTGGGGAGAGGAGTGGATAGGTAGACTGACATCCGGGTAGAGGATGAATGGGTAGAGATGGGAATATAGGTAGGTGAGTGGGCAGATGTGTGGGTGGACACATGGGTGAGCAGATGAGTAGAGTTAACAGCCAATAATATATCTGGAAGGATATGTGCACATATGCAGACAAATGTACATGTGGGCACATTGTAACATGAGGAAAGTGGAACAAGAAAGACTAAGTGTTAGGGGTGGAGAACGGCTCAAAGGTGATGGTGTGGCTCGCCTAAGAGGATACAGAGCTAAGTGCTTTTCTGGTTCTAAGCATTTTTTGCTATTTGTTTGTTTTTTGGTTTGGTGGTGGATAAGTACCCAAAATATATTTGAGACCGAAAGTACAAAATTTAAAGTGAAATCACACAGCTTTCATTCCAAATGCCTATTCTAATTGTATAGAAATTCACTGAGTTGTATAGACTTTGGGTCTAGTTAATTTTGGTGTACAATGTTTTTATTTACTTACAAGATTTTATAATAAAGTTTGTAAACATTAAAAAAGCTGGATAAATATACAGATGGATGGGTGAGTGGATTTAAAGGGTCCTGGGAAATGGTCTGAGGGGCAAGCAGAATTTTCATCTCCCTTCTCTTGGGTGCCAGAGGCTTTGGGGACAGAGCCCCTGACCTGCAAGGGTCCAGTCCCTCACCCTAGAGGCTCACAGAAGTTGTGAATCCCCCTGACCCTGTCCTTGGAAATTTTTTTGATAATTCTTTGGGTGGACATTTTGCATGTCACCCAAAAGCTTGCTCTAACCCCTTCCTTGCACGGATGCAGAGGTTGTGATGGCACCCTCAGTCCCATGATGGTGGATACAATGGGAATAGGAGTTAGTTCACTTGGAAAGTGGAGAGTAGAGTCCACTGCTAATGTGCCCATGGCAAGGGATTTGGGGATCAACAGACACACAACCAGGATATGGTGAGGTTGGATGACTTTAAATGAGATCACCCTGGGTTGAAAGACTCTGTGGGTGATGTATTAAGACACAAGCTGGAGGAGGCACAAACACAGAAGGGGTCAAGGTGACGTGTCCATGAACGAAGGAACAATGAGAACCTTCAGCAGCAATCCAGGAAGTCATCTCCCTGGATCCGGGCACCCTCTGGGACCCCTCTGGGCTGTTTGCTACCCAGAAGCCCACTAGAGTCTATAGGGACTGACAATCTTCTCCCACGTGGTCCTGAATAAAGGGAGAGTGAATGAATGTATGGACAGGGGAGTCTCGAGTGGACACCTGCCTTGGGCCCCTTCTCGGCCTCTTAGCTTCGGTTTCTCATCTATAGAAGGGACAGTAATTATATTATGCAGGAACAAAGCCTGCTAACTCCACCCAAGCTCAACAAACTCTACTCGAGACCAGCACCAGCAGGAAACCAATGGGACCACACCCCTCCCTGCCCTGCCCAATGTGGTACATCCAGCTAGCAGATTGGGTGGAGAAAGTGGACTCTGTCTGCCCTCTGGCTCAATGACCCCTGTCATGTCAGATCATCAACAACTCCAGGCCCTGTCTCCTACTCAGCGAAGGGGTATCATCCCAGCTCTCTCTGGGGTACCAGCCTTGCCCCGTCTGTCCTGTCTGTCCCATGGTATTATGGTTTGAATATGAAATGCCCTCTGCCCTCCCTCCAGGCTCATGTGTTGAAACATTTGGTTCCAAGCTGGTGGGGCTGTTTGGAGAAGTTATGGGATCATGAGTTCTGAGTCAGGGTGAAGGTGGCAGACTTTGAGGCTTATAGCTCAGCCTTACTTCTGGACCAAATTCTCTGCTTTCTGATTCCCCGAGATCTAGTCAAGCCACAAGCTGAACCACAAGCTCCTGCCATGCTGGATCATATCCCATGAGCTGTGAGCCAAAATAAATCCTTCCTCTCTTAAGTTGCTTCTGTGAGGTATTTTGTTACAGTGGAGAGAACATTAGCTACTGTGTCCTGGCCCTCTGGCCAAGGAGTGGCCTGTTAGCTGCTAGTACCCTGTATCTCTTGCCTCTCCTATGAGCCTATCATGAGTCCCTAGATTTTGCCTGGTCTAAATTCCCTGGAGAGGGCTCTTTTTTGGCCTGTCATAAATATCGCTACCTTGTGATTCTGAAGTTCCTTGGGCCAGAGTCACAGCTTCTGATGAGGCTGTCTATCTAGCCTCAGTAACCACAAGTGTCCTGCTGAGTCCTGATGACATTCAAGGTCAATTCTGGGCCCTAACTGCATCTTCTTGTTCCCCTGGCTTGCAAGGTGGGGTCTGCTGTGATATCTAGAGGTTGTGGGAGCAGTACCGACTACCTGTCTCTGCCAGCCTGGCCTCTGTATCCCTTCACTCTAGCCTACAATTACAGGACCCAAGGAAGCCCTTTGGGCTTCTGAGCAGTACAAGGGCCTCTCATGGGCTGAGAACAAGGGTCTTCCTCCTCCTTCACAGAACCGGGGCTGTAGGCACAGTGCTTGGATGCAGCTGAGGCGTGGGAACCTGCTGGCCCTGGGAGCCCCTCGTCTCCCCAAGGCTTGCCCCGCCGCTCCACCCTCTGAGGTCATTTTCCACCCAGCCCACGCCTGCTGGAGAGAGCGCCCAGAGCACCTCAGAGGGCCAGGCACTCCCTGGTTGCCAAGCCGGAGGGGAGCCATGGGCAAGGGGCCACAGGAACCCCACCAGGCTGCAATTTAAAACAGGAGGCGAAGCTGGCAGCTGCCAGGGAGCGGCCGTGGGGGCCATAAGGAGCAGCCTGGGCCCATTGGGCAGGGTGGAGCTAGGACCTGGAGCCAGTTCTCCATGTGGATATGTGCACAGAGGTTGAGACCTACACTGATGGGGCCAGGGTAGACTGGCCATCTGATGTGGGAGACGTATCACTTGACCTGGAGCAGCCCTGAACCCTTTCATCCCCAAGTAGTCTGTGGACCCTGTGTGTCCCCTTATACAAATGCAGAAGCCAGAGGCTCGTGGAGGGCCACAGGGTCCATGGTGGTTGTTATTCACATGTGAACCCCAGCAGCCTTGTTCAAGACTGGGTCTGTACACTGGGCAATCACAGGGACAGATGTGGGTGGTGCTGCTGTGACTGATCCCAAAGCTTGAAGGGGCTTCAGACAGAGAGCTGTCTTTGAGGACTCGAGGATCAGGAACGAAGGTCTGTGGGCAAAGACAGGTTCCCCTCCAAAGGCTTCAGCTGCCTCCCATCCCCTTATGGTTTGAATGTGAACCATCCCCATCACAGGCTTTGAGCACTGGTTCTCAGCTGGTGTTGTGTAGGGAGATTGCAAGCCTATGGGAAGCAGAGCCCCTGGAGGAAGTATGTTACCTGGGTGGGCCTTGAGGGTTAGAGCCAAGCCTTGGTTTAGTCTCAGCTCTGTTTCCTGCTCTGCTGAGATGCGAGGAGCTGCCCCCTCATGCTCCCACCACCTCGGATGGAGCTGCCGCTGCTGCTTCCCTGAGCCACAACAAACCTTCCTTCCCACAAGTTGTTTCTGTTGGGTGTTTTGTCATGGTAACAGGAGAAGTGACTGATATACTCTTCTGGTTTCCTCTTGCATCCAGTGCTGAGCTGTTTGGACTCACGGCTGCATTCTCCCACCATGGCCTTCAGTCCCTAAGCCTCTTCCCTGTAGGTGTGTCTGGGCTGAGCCTTCTAGATAGAAGGTTCTAGTATACTGATGTAGCATGGGAGTGAAATGGCAGTTAGGTATCCCTATTCCCTGTGGACCTGCCTCTCATCCCTGTAATTCCAACCCCCATGTCCCTGCCAGCCTTCCCGCTCTGGCCACTAGCCCTCCTGGAGAGAAGAGTCTGGGACTCCATGCAAGTGGGGCAGACCTATGGGGAGGAGAACATCCCCAAACAGCAGGACACAGAAGTACCACCACTATAGAAATCACTGGAGCCAGAACCACAGAGAATCTGACGCAGGGACACAGACACTCATATGCCTTTCATCTCCCTTGCCTTTCCTGAGGTGGGCTGGGGACTTCTGCTTTTAGGATGGGCCTGGCCAGAGGTCTCTCCCCTTGGGGGCCTCATTGCTGATCTTACACACACACACACACACACACACACCTTTAATTCTAGCACTTGCACTTGGGAAGCAGAGGCAGCACATCTCCGTGAGTCTGAGGCCGGCCTGGTCTACGTAGTGAGCTACAGGACAGCCAGAGCTACATAGAGATCTTGTCTCAAGAACAAACAAGCAAACAAACCCCAAAGCCTAAACAACAAAAAGATTATTATACACCACAATTGAGATATTGATTATTTTTACACTCAATGTAATACTGGCTGCTATGAGGAATAAGTTTCTCGCTTGGTGTAGCATGGTCCGGCAGTGCCTGGCTGTTGTAGTGGAGCTACAGGGACCAAGTCGGCATGGGAGCCTACAGGTGATCTTGGCCCATGGTGGAACCGTGCAGTGACGGCTGGGTCTGCAACAGCAGTGGTGGGGCTAGCCACACTCTCTCATGACAGGAGGGGCATCCCTAGACCTAAGATCTAGCCACCAGCCCCCTGCTGCCCCCGCTGCCCTGGCTGCACATGGTCTAGGAGGTGGGCGGCGGTGGCTCTACAAAGGGTGCAGCTTTCATGAGTCGTCACCATGCTGGGCTGGTTTCTCTGTGGTACCGCTGTTTAGGGGTCACCAACACTCTTGTAAGTAACTAATCCCAAGAAGCTCATTGGTTCAGCAAGCTGGACCTGGATAGAATCAGACTTTGGTCTCATAGTGCCCTGTCTGGGGTGCATAGGTGTTTCTTTATGTCGCCCAAGAAAGTCATGTGATATTAACCTCCATGGGCTTGATGAAAGAAGTCATCCTCCCTGTACCACCGTGGCCACTGTCACCATCGCCGTCAGCGCCCACAGCCCCGAGAAAACATAAACAAAGGAGATGACTGTTTATGTTGGTCTTGGAAATAAATGTTCACTGTGGAGCACGTCAAAAATAAAAACCAGAGATGCTGGGGACATGGTTCGGTGGGTACAGTGCTTGCCACACAGGCACAAGGACCTGAGTTTGGGTCCTCAGAACCCATACAAAAGCTAGAGTGTGACACATGCACATAATCCCAGTGCTGGGGATGTGGGGACAGACGGTCCCTGGGGCTGGCTGGCAGCTGGACCTGCTGAACTTCCAAGTTCATCTGAAAATCTAGTCTCAAAAGATAAGGGGAAGAGCGGTTGAGGAAGACAGTCAGCTTGAGTGACCTCCGACCTCCTCTGCTTCATACACACCTGAACACGTATACCTGCAACAGAGAGGGGGGCGGGGGGAATGGTCACCTTCTTTCCACTAGAGTTTTGGAGGCCCAATCCTTTGTCCTTGAGTGTGTTTTATACGAATTAATAGGTATCTGCCCAGACCCCAAGCTCACCTTTCCTGTTGTGTGGTTCTGTGAAGATGACAGGACTTCTCTGAGCCTTCTCTGATGTTCACAGTTGGGACAAAGAGTAAAACCTGTTCTGTATGGTCCTGTCAAGTTATTTACAGGGTGGAGATGCTGGGGACACTCCCAGGGGCAGCAAAGGCTGGTTTCTGATGGGGGGAGGTGGCTGATGGAACAACTTGAGCTTAGGCCTGGGCACGACCACCGCCGTGAAGTGGTATCCATTTCCCAGGGACTTGAACAAGTGGCTACAAAAGAACACAGACCACCTTGTCTTAGTCCAGGAACCCAGGAGACAGGGGCAGGGACTGGGGAGGGTTCCTCTGTCCTGGAAGACCCTAGGGCACCTGGCCTCCAGAGCTGCCATCTTGGCCTGTGGACACATCCCTCAGGCCCCCTGAGCATCTTTCACTGGTCTTCTGTGTCTGTCCCCTTCCAGTTTCCATAATGATACTCCCTCTAGACTGGTGCTGCTGATCTTCTTGGCCTCCATGTAAACAATTACCCTCAAAGACCTTGGATTTCCAAGGCCACACTTAAGGTCCTTTCTAGGGCCCCATTTTAATCCAGGACAGAACATTACGGTTCCTGAGCATACTGTCACACAATGTGTCTCCAAGCCCTTACTGCTCTGAGCTTACTGAGTAGAGGGACACATGGCCAATGAGGGTGATGCGTGTATGCCTGGGGCCCCCATTTTCACAGTCTTGCAGTAACAGCCTGACTTTCATTGCAGGAGGCAGGCCTGACAATCTAGTAATGACAGGAGCCACACTGGGGCCTCTCCCTTCCCCAGTCACTAAAATTACACTTGGGGTGAATGAGAAAGCAGCTGTGGAAGTGGGGAGCAGCCCGATCCAAGCTGAGGCTGTTCAAAGAGTGGAGACAAAGGCACAGACCAAGTGCAGCTCGGCGAGCAAGAGAATTCACTGAGCTTATCGGAAACTGGGGGAGGGGTACACGCAGGAGCACCGTGTCCCAGCTGCATCCCTGAAAGTCCCCCTCCAGCATAGGTGACCTCCCCGGAGCCCCATAGATGGCTCCCTCCTCCCTGCAGTCATCTTTCCCCTCCTAGGCCCTCTAGCACCTCCAGAGGCCACGTGCAGCTGAGGCAGGATCAGGAGAGGGACAGCGGTGGAGAGTCCAGTGACCCTCCCCTCATTCCTTCCGTGAGAGAACATCAACAGACCCAGTCTTGGGAAAGTCTCTGGTTTCAGAACCATAAAGGCCATGTCACCACAAGACAGTGTTGTACAATATGAACCACCTGTCCAGGTGGAATTTCCTAGTGGTCATGTTTAAAAAGGCAAAATCAAAGATGTGAATTGCATTGGAGTATTTAAGCCAGTTCACCTCACCTGCAGAATATGACCTGTACAAAAATGATTAGTGAGGGCCTTTGAGATGGCTCAGTGGGTAAAGGCACCTGCTGCCAAGCCTGGTGACCCAAGCTTGATCCTCAGAACCCACAGAGTCGGGAGAGACCCGACTCTGACAAAGGGCCCTCGACCTTCATTTCACATGAGCACTGTGGCTCACACACATACAAAATAAATAAGTATAAAAGAGAAATAAATAAAAATAAAAAGGTTAGGACTGGAGAGATGGCTCAGTGGTTAAAAGTGCTTGCTACTCTTCCATAGCATCTGAGTTCAGTTCCCATCACCCATGTCAAGTGGCTCAGAATCGCCTGTAACTTAAGCTCCAGGGGATTTGATTCCCTCTTTTGGCCCTCTATGTGCACTCAAATACATGAGATGTGGGGAAGAGAGAGATAAAGACAGTAGTGTTTTATAAAAGATTATTGTCTAGGTGCAGTTGTATATGTGTTTAACCCCAGCACTTGGAAGGTAGATATCTGTGACTTCTGGGCCAGCCTGATTTACATAGTGAGTTCTAAGCCAGCCTGGGCTACATAGTGAGACCCTATTTGAGGAGATGTTTTAAACTTGAGAATTTGTTTTGCTTTATTTTTATTTTTTTGAACAATCCTCCTGCTCAGCCTGCTGAGCACTGGGGTTAAAGTCTGAGCCGCCATACCTAGCTCCAGCTTCATTGACATTTGTTTCTCACACTGTTGCTCAGCCCTTCATCAACTGTACGTCCGTGGCTTGTACACATCCACATGGCCACACAAACATCTCCACTGCCACCTTACGCGCTCTCTTCACTGTAGAGAGGGATCTGCAGCCTCAGCGGTAAGGCCTCGACAGCTCCCTGGCCACTGGCCCACTCACCTGCTGGCTGCCTTCGTGTCTGCTGTTCCAGATGTTCCCCATCCTGGGCCACACAGTGTGGTTTTTGTGGCTGAATGTCACCTTGTCAGGACGTGTCCGTTTTTTTGTTTGGGGTTTTATTTCCCCAAATGCTTCAATCCTTTTCATGGATCCATCACGATCTACCCATGGATCCACCATGCCTCACCTGTTTTTGTGTAATTGACCAGCCACATTTCAAGGCTCAACAGGGCCACGTGATAGGTAGTGGCACAGGGCTGGAGGCAGCACGGCACTCCATCTGAGTCACACCCCAGGGCTCCAGAGACAGCACTCTGACAGATTATGTGGAAACAGAGGATGTGAAGGGCCCTGACAGCTCAATTTTCCAGATGGAATGAGCGCAAACATCCAGGGAAAGGGAGAGGGAGAGTTTCTGGATCCTTCCAGGGAGTGTGAAGCACTGACCCTGTTGCGTTTGCAGAGGGGCCCAAAACACAGATCAGCCATGTCAGTGGTCCAGCCCATTATGGTACTCACAAATACAGAGAGATGCCTGGATCTGCCCTCACCTTCTCCTCCCAGGGTGCTTTGTGCCTAACAGTGGCCATCACCAGAGATATGGCAGGTGACAGGGTATTGGCCATTCAGTCCTGTGAGTGGCTCTCAGCTGAGGGCCTGGATAGCAAAGTACTTTACACACAGGATTGTCTCACTCCTCTTTCGGGGACCTTCAAGAAACAGGGAAGATTATAGACAGAGAACATGTGGCCAGAACACTGATTGATCCCAATCAAGCTAACTGTATGCCACCTCGAGGCCAGTCCACGACCCCAGATAGGAAGTCTTGAGTCCTATAGACTGTAAAGGCTACTTCCATGCAGACAGGGAAACTGAAACGAGCGGAGCAAGCCACAAGCCAGGGTTACACCACCTGGAAAAGCAAGGCTGTGCTTTCTCCATGTCTGAGCCAAGCAGTGAAAATAGCAGTTTGCACTCCAGTGCCTCCGGTGAGTCCAAATTTCAGCCCAGTCCTTGGTTATCACTTGACCAAGAGGCTCAGGAAACTCAGCTTCTTCTGTCCACTGGCACAGAAGACTCAGGCCTGGAAGCCAAGGCTAGGTCTCGCTGGTAAGTTCCGCCGGGCTCTGCCCTTCTGCCAGCCATGAGTAAATCATAGATGTCATCCCGGCAGGCCACCTCCTTCCAGGCTCATCAGGTAGCATTGACTCTGTTGGGAAGGGTGAGAGAAGCTGATGTCTGAAGCCACTGAATATGCCTTTAGGCAAAGGACAGGCTTGAGGGAGGCACTGCTCAATAAATACCAACGAGGATGCCTTGAGCCTGGCCATCAGGGATAAGGAGGGGAGACCACACAAGGCACCCCAAGCCTTGCTTCTCTAGATGGCCTCCCAGAGCCACATGACTTTTCTTGGTAGACCTCGCACGCAGTATTTTACTGTGATCTCTGTGGACAGGGAAAGTGTGACTCAGGAGCCTGGCCAGTGATCCAGGTTCTCCCCAGCTTAGCGGACGGAAGCTGAGGCTCAGACCTAGGGTCTCCAGGATGAGTTGATGTTTGTAATGAGACCTCCGTCTCAGCCTGGCCTAGCTACTTCCTGCCTCCGGTGCTCCCATCGTGTTTACCCTTTTCAGGACAGCAGAGGCTGCTGCATCCACTTCCCGGATGTGAAAACTGAGGCTGAGAGAGGAGAAATCCAAAGATGGCAACTGAAAGGAGAGAAGAGCAAAGGGAAGTGTCAGGGAACTGAGGGGTGGGGGTATGGCTTGTTTGCTGTGGGTTCCCCACAGAGCTGGAGTGTGGAGTTCCTCCACCCAAAGCTCCAGAGACCCAGCCCCACCCAGCAGCCCAGCAGCCCATACCTGCTGGGTGTCAGCTTAGGACCTTCAGAAGAGCACCCGGAGCTACAGACTACCCATGTGATTCCTGCTTGTCCTTCAGGGCCTGGCTGAGAGAGGACAGGGGCTCTCTGAGTTTGGTTGGGATTTGTAGGGCAGCACCTCCAGCTACACTGTGACCGGTCCTCAGGAGGTAGGAACCAGTGAGCACAGATCCCTGTCTCCCGGGTCACTGTGCTGCCTGGCCCAGGAACACATAGCCTTGGGTTGTTACTTACCAGCACTGAGAGTGTTCGCATCCCTATCCATCCGGCAGACAGAGGTCAGGGCTTCTGGAGAAGGGCAGATGAATCACGCAGGAAGTTCTGTCCTTGTTGGGTGGGGCAGCCACATGTGCTTTTGCTTGAAGTGGGAAGGAGGAAGATGCCCCTGAGGAGCCCTGGCCTCCTGTCAAGTGGATTCCAGGGGAATTTTCCAGGAAAATCAGGAAGTAGAGTCTGCTCCTGCCCCAGCCCCTCAGAACCCACTCTACAGGGGGAGGCTGTGTACTGCCATCCCCTGACCTGCACCCCTAGCCAGCTCCTAGGGGAAAGGATGCCCTTAGCTAACACTGAGCCCCGGGGCCTTGCCCGGAGCCGGCAGCAGCTGGAATCAAGGTCCCCATTTCTACCCTGTGGTGCCAGTCAAGTGCAGGCCTGGCGTAGCTCCTAAGGTAGGAGTCACCTCTCCTTGGGAAGCAGAGACTAGAACATGCATGGTACAGGGAGGGTTGACATGCTGTCAGATCCTTGGGGGAACTATATACACTCCCACTCCAATGTGGAGGGATAGAGTTGGCAAGATGTAGCTGAAGACCACCAACATGCATCTCAAGCCTTTGAGGGTCCCCTTACAGGACTTGTGCCATCCAGGAACCAGCAGGATGAGAGGACCCCAGAGTTCCTCGGGGTCCCAGCTGTCAGTGGGTCAATCTGTTATCTTCTGCTTTGTTCCTGAGTGCAGCGAGCTGCAGGTGGGGTCCTCTCCATTTCTGAGACACGAGCACCCACTGTCACTACTGCTGGTCACTCAGGCCGCAGCCTGCCGAACTCTGTTCTGGAAGGAAAGCCCCGCTCCTCCCTGGCTGGGGAATTAGCTCAGAAGCAGAAGTTTGCTCACATACCTTGAAAAACCCCGGCCAGGGTCACGTTGGGGTTAGGTCCCCACGGGCCTCAGGCAGAGGCTGTAGAAGGAAATTTGGGAACTCCCTAAACACCTGCTGGTCTGGGAGACATTCCAGGTTTTCTTTTAGGGTGTGAGGGATACCAGGTCACACGTGAGAGAAACAAAGGAGAAGGGGCCAAGCCCAGCTTCTGGCCACCACATGACCCTGGGTCAGGCACTCCCCCAACCTGACTGCAACCTGAGGCTAACTGAGATCTCTCTCCCACCTTAGGGACAGCCTCCTCCTGTCATAATGGCTGCCTACTGGGGATAGTCCTGACTGTCAGCTAACCTATCAGCTCACACATGGCCTTGGTCTGGCTGCCACTTGCCTTTGCCTGAGGTGGAGGGAACCTGTTTTTACTTTTTTTTTTTTTAAGAATTATTTATTTTATTTATATGAGTGCTCTGTCTGCATGTACACCTGCATGCCAGAAGAGGGCATCTGACCCCATTATAGATGGTTGTGAGCCAGCACGTGGTTGCTGGGAATTGAACTCAGGACCTCTGGAAGAGCAGCCAGTACTCTTATCCATTGAACTTGTTTTTAAATAGCAAAAGGCAAGTGAAGTCCCGCGCAGAGCCATCCTGGATCAGGGAGCTAGGGTCAGAGTTTAAACTCATTCCTACATATAGACACCTGCTCAGCCAGGTTCCTGGAGGACCCATCACCAGGCTGTCCACAGGGACACTGGGTAGCTACTTGGATGGACATAGGGAAGAGGGAAGCCCAGCTCATCACAGGCTCTTCAGTGCTATGGTGGGACCAGCTCCCAGGTCCTTGACTGGGTGGGAAAGCAGAGAGGAAGATGAGGAGCCCTAGGTGTTCCCAGAGGGAGCCATTCCTCCATGGAGGACCATTTCCTCCCTCTCCTGCACTCTTCCTTTTCAGAAGGCCTTGCCTCAAGAGCTGTGTCCTCAGCCCTGTGGGGTGGGGTCCCCTTGGTCTGTTTCTGCATGCAATTCATATCCTTGCACAATCACTCTCTTACATTCCACGTTCCCATTTGTTCATACCCTGCTGCGTGCACCTGGGTGGGAAGAGTTATCCGTGAAAACATCCTGGTCATTGCAGTCACTGGAGCTTAGGACACTCAGAAGCAGTGTGGTGATCTGCGGGTACACACACCAGGGCGTTTTTCCAGGAGCTGGCTCCGGGTGCTCCTGATCTTGTCCCTGAGCAGAGCAGGCTCCCTGCTCATTGGGATCCATGAATTTGTGGAACAGTGAGTGTGAATGGGAAGCTCCTAGGCTGGGTAACAGGAGCAAGGGAGTTGGGAGAAGCCTTTTGGTGCTGTCCCAAGACTTGCCGCCACTGAGGTGGCCAGCAGGTATGTTCTGAGGCAGCTACTACATGCTCCTTGCCATGTCTGCACCTTGGACTCTGAGGAGACTAGAAGGGGCAATGTGCAGAAGTCTGAGTCATCTCAGTGCGGCGTGGTGGTCCTCATGTACCTGGGTTACAGGGACCCTGGGAATACCTTACATGAGAGTCACCTCTGCCTCCTGAGGGCCACAACGTATACTCAGCTGCATCCTGGCTAAACATGGTTCCTTCAGACGCCAGAAACATAGTCACATGCAACTCAGCACCCTCACAGAGGAAAGGTGCTCCCAGACACCCTGGTAGTGCTCTGGAGATAAAGTACATCTGTGAGTCCCAATCAGTGACCCCGCAGGGAAGCCGAGACCCTGTCACCTTTGAAAGTCAGATCAATTTGCCACACCTTATCCCCTCCCTTCTCTCTAGAGGTGGTGGTGGTGATAATCTGCATGTGGTACGTGGGGTGGGGGGTTGGGTGGGGGTGGTGTGTGTGCAGGGGCCCTCGGACGACTCCTGGTATGGTTTATCAGAAACTGTCCACATTTTTTCCTGCCCCCTCCCAATGGGGTTTCTCACTGTTCTGGGTGTAGTCTGCAAAGCTGGGCTGGCTAACCAGCGAGACTAAGGAAGCCTCTTGTCTTTATCTCCCCAGAGCTGGGATTACAAGTGTACACGACCAATCTGGACGCTTTTACATTGGGGATCAACTCAGTCCTCGCACCGTTCAGGCACTTTACCAACTGAGCCTGGATTTGCCATGTCTTGAAGTGTGAGTGGGGAAGGGCCCTGATGGCAGCAGTGGGAGCAAGGTGGGTTAGGAGGAGCTGCTCAGTTGCTCTCCCGTACCTGCTGCTATCCTCACTCCAGGACCTCCTCCATCCTTCTGAGCTGTTCCTTGCTCTCTGGTTTATGGCCAACTTAGTCTCTTGTGTTGAGATTTCTGTGGGTAAAGGCCCTTCATGGGTCGCTGCTGGCCACCCGGCATCTGCTTGTTTTGCACAGAATTTTAATTGTTTCCAAACTAATCCTCAGAATGGAGTGAGCTCTGCACAGATAAACTAGCCTCAGGGAGAGCAATGCACATCCTATCTTCCCACCCCGAGACAGCCACAGTCTGGCTGGGGTGGTGTGGGCAGCTGCCCAGGGATGTGATGCAATTGCCCAGCAATGTCCAGTGTTCTTCCCACCCAGCCGTCTCTGAGTGCCCGTTCAACGAGGCAGCCGGCTCTTGGGGAGTTTTCCTTCATCTGTTCTTGGCATGGCTTTCTGCTTAATCCTATTTTCACCCATTTCTATCCAATTTAAGACAGCTTCTGTAAGTCAAAATCAGTTATCCTGTGTGATTCCTGTCCTGCAGCCTCTCTGCTCACTGCTCAGGGTGGCCTCAGATAGGAGCTTGGAGGCCAGGCAGGCAAGGAAGAGAGGAGACATCCCCAACATGAATGGGCTTTGGGGTCCTAGTGCCATGCCAAGAAGCCCTCACAAGACAGAGGGAACAAGACAAGAGGGATCCACCCAGGATCATAAAAAGCAGCCACTCCCACTGGGAAGCTACCCTAATTGCCCTATATCTGTGCCCAGGAGGAGTGCTTCCTCTCAACTACTTATACATGTACAAGCTATGTTCATGCCAGCCCCACCCGCGAAGCACTCGGTCCCCTACCTCCTAGAAAAGAACAAAGACACAGACAACACAGGCAAACAGATTTTTTCTTCTTTTCTTTTCTTTCTTTCTTTCTTTCTTTTTTTTTTTTTGTTTGTTTTTCATTTTTGAGAAGACAAGGTTTCTCTGTATAACAGCCCTGGCTGCCCTAGAACTTGCTTTGAAACCCAGGCTGACCTTGAACTCACAGACATCCACCTGCCTCTGCCTCCCTAATGCGGAGATTAAAGAGTGCATCACCATGCCTGGTTTAAGCTAACAACTTTTATAAGATGAGTTCAGGAAAATAAAAAGAAAAAATTCTTCCAAATAGGAAAGATTTTCAGATCATCTCTCTGATAAGAAGCCAACATCACCATGGAGAGCCACAGAGCTCAGTAACAGGAACCTACCTCCTGAACTAGGAATGGTGGACACGCTTATAAATCCAGCATGTGATGGGAGCCTACAGCAGGAGGATCGCTGATAGTTACAGGCCAGCTTGCATTACAAGACCCTGTTTCCAGAATGAATAAAATGAAGGCCAGGTACAATGGCACATGCCTTTAATTGCAGCCTCTGGGAGGCAGAGACAGGTGGGTCTCTGAGCCTTTGAGGCCAGCCTGCTCTTTATAGTGAGTCCCAGGTCAGCTGGGGCTACAGAATGAAACCCTGTCTCAGACAAAGCAAAGCCAAGCAACAAAAATGGAACCCTAAAAACAAAGAACAGCAAGATGTCATTTTATATTCACAAAGATGTCTGTTACCAGAAAACGCACATGCACATGTACACATACAAATGAACACACACACACACACACACACACACACACACACACAAGAAAGCAAACACCAGAAAGCACTGACAAGACCTTGAAGGAACTGACTCCCTCATACGTGACCAGGTGTGAGGTGGCCACCAGTACTGGAGAACAGCTTGACATTCCTCTACAGCTGGGGTGCAGAATAACCCAAGAATTACAATCCTTTCTGGAGTATCTTCCTAGAACGTCCACACCAAACCTGGCTGTGAATGTTTGCTTTGTCATTGGCAGTCGTCACTATAAGGTGGGAGCCCTAGCATTCACCAGCAGGTGAGTGTGCAGAGCAGGTGTGGACCGGCCACACTGCACACCTGTGCAGAGAAGAGCAGGTTCCCGTGAGGAATCTGGAGAAGATGATATTCAGAAAAGGCTTAGACACAGGAGGCCGTATCACACCATTCCATTCTCATGAGACGCCTGAAATGGGTGACTCCTCAGGCATGACAAGGTATTGACAGTTGTCTGGGGTCGTGCAGAAAGTGAGCAGGAGCATCAGGGAAGGACAGCTCCAGGGTTGGGGCTCCCTTTGAGAGGTGATGATATGTTCTAAAGTTGAATGTGACAATGGTTGCACAATTCTAGTAAAACCATGCCAAAGACCACTGAGCTGTGAGCTTTAAAATAGCAAACTTCAGGGAATGGGAATTGAATCCAACAAAAGGAATGAAAAAGATTAATGAAGGCTGGAGCTGTAACTCAGTTGGTAGAGTGCCTGCTTAGCAGGCATGAAGCCTTGGGCTCTATCTGCAGCAGTACATAATCCCAGGGTAGTAACCCGAGGCTAAAATCCTAGTACTCCTAAGGACTCCAAGTTCAAAGTCATCCTCTGCTACATGGTGAGTTTGAGGCCAGCCTGAGCTTTAACAGGAAACCCAAGAGTATGATTTTATGGGTTGAGTGTTGTGGTCCATACCTGTCTGAAACTTCAACAATTCAAAGACTGAGGCAGGAGGATTGCCTTGAATTTGAGGCTAAGCCTGGGCTACGTAGTGAGTCCCAGACCAGGAATCATTACATAATGAGATAGATTCTACAAAAACAGAAACAAAACAAACAAGTGATCCAAACCAAAACAACAGCAACAAACAAGGGGAAAAAATAGCAAAAGAAACCAAGAAGGTCAGAGGGCTAGAAGAACCTGACAGAGGTGAAGACCAGCCATAACTTCTGCTTGTGGGCATAGCAAAGATAGAAACACCTGCATTGTAATGGTGCTATTGGTTCTCATTTGCTGAGCATACGTTCTATGCTGAGCTCACTGTAGACATTTATGTGTGCTGACTCAGTTAACCCTCATGTGATCTGGGCAGGAAGGGGACCTTTAAAGATGGAAAAACTGAGGCAAACCCGAGGTCAGCAGATGGTTAGTAGAATAACCTAAACTGGTACTCTGATTGTTGGGACCAGAGCATTACCCTTAGCCCCAATGAAGGCTCCCCCACACAGGGAGAACCCCGTGGGAGATACATTCCAGGCCTGGCAGTCCTTGCCAAAGAGGCAGGATTGAGGTCAGTCCCTGGGGGATATTCAAGGCCATGACAGGCTGCAGGCCAGAGAGGCGGGCTCTGAAACCACCATGACTAAAACTTAACCATCTCAAGCCTTGGGCATTCTATGCATAAAAGAGCCCAGGGATGACTGTGGGAGCTCACTAGTGCCTGGATGGGCCAGAACCTTGAGAAATCAGACCTGACCTCCCAGGGCCTGAAGGAGGGCGGGACCCAAGAAACTAGGACTCTGAGCAAAATGGATTGTGAGCACCAAGCCATGAGCATGCCAGGCTGAGGTCTTGGTGGTGTTTTGTTGCCACTGCCCCAGGGTGGAAGCTGGAGGGTGGTGTGGAGCCTGGATAGCCACAGTTCTCATGCACCACCAGTCCCAGTGCAGCTTGGAGAGGAAGGGCTGAGCCAGTCCCAGCATTAACAAGGTCCCCAAAGTATCTTCCTTCCTTGGGACCCTCCTACCCTCCTGCAGGCTGTGTCTAATTCTCACACCCAGCATCCCGAGTCCTGTGGACTCTGGGCCCATGGTTGTCTGGCCCCTCTCCAAACCTACAACATCTTCAGGGGCCTTCAGAAGCCTCAGCCTTAATCCCAAGGGAATGGCATTTTTTATTCTTCTGCTGAGCCTTCCCGGGGACCATCGTTGGTAATTGGTGGATAGATGACCTCAGTTTAGTGGTACAAAGAATCTTGCAGAACAGTGAGATTTCTATTTGTTA
This sequence comes from Cricetomys ansorgei, assembly GCA_026225945.1. Taxonomy (NCBI): domain Eukaryota; kingdom Metazoa; phylum Chordata; class Mammalia; order Rodentia; family Nesomyidae; genus Cricetomys; species Cricetomys ansorgei. The sequence continues at coordinate 6,923,018 of JAMJFZ010004061.1, forward strand.
CTTTATTTGTTAGACATACTCTTGCTATGTATCCCAGGCTGACCTTGAATTTACAATCCTCCTGTCTCAGCTTCCTGAGCTGAGGTTACAGGTGTGCATCCACACCCAACTTAAGACCATGAGAATGGGTGTAGCAGGCCATACCCGACAGCCCACCTGGTCAATACCTTGTTGAAGGACAAAGAGTATTGGACCTGACAACCCAAGCCAAGCACAGTGGGAGGAGCTGAGCCAGGTTAGACACGCCTTCTTTGATCTGTGGCTGGCTGCTCAGCTCAGTGTGGGAATCAGTTGAGGAAGAGTGATCCAGTGAGAATCTTTTTTTGAATATGACACCCAGACTCCTCTGAGGAGGGCTCTGGGGTTTACAGTAGCTCATGAGGACTCATGGGAGCTCCTGGGGTCCTGTGGGACCCTGGAAGGCTATAAGCACCCTCTTATCCTATTCTGGGTCCTGAAGGCCACAGACCTCTGCTAACATAGGCCCCAGTGGCTGGCCTGTCCACTTTAACTGAGTAGACTCAGAGGCGAGCATCTCACCACAGAGAATGGGCCTGGCCCCAACACACACAGCCCCTGGGTGCTCCCCGAGAATTGCCTCTCTGAGAAAACTGCTCGTGACCATCATGGTGGTTTGCTGGAGCTGGCTGGTCATGTTGTCCCCATACTCAATGTTCCCAGGATTTTCAGGGAGCTGGCCGGAACCATACTCCTTCCACAGGATGAGACATCATCATGCCTTCAAATGTGGGCTCTCCGCTACAAATTACCAACCACAGCAGGGGTTCCAGTTCTGTAGGTAAACATGCTTGCAACTCTTCCCCATGGACCTGTTTTAAACCATCCTTTGCCTTGAGCAGCAGCATGCCCACAAGGCTGGGAAGACATCTCTCTAAAGAGCTCATCATCTTACGCCAGGTTGAGTACCCCAGACCCTCTTCTTTGAGATGGAATGAGCTCCAGCATGGCCAGATGACTCTTGGCTTACATTGCCACAGTGGCTGCAAAGCATGAGTTCCTCTCAGCTTTGATACCCTGTCTACCTCCCAACTCAGGACAGTGTCTGCTCTAGGAACCCCTGTTGGCCCCCACTCTGTGTGAGGCCTCTGGAGAGCAGGTTCACTTACCCACTACCCCATTAGGAAGGTGGGCACGTTCTGTTTCTCCAGTATGGTGGCCCAAAGGCTGCTGGATACTTGGGCTCGGGAGCAGAGCTGCTCTGGCCAGGTGGATGGATGTTGGTCATCTCTCAATTTGGGTGTGGGAGAGTCCACTACCCACAGTCTTGTAGGAAGAAGTGGCCCAGGCATGTCACAGATAGGAAAGTAAGGCTCAGAGCAGAAGAGGGGACCTCTGAGTACCAGTCCCCATTCAATTAATTGACTAAAATCAGGAAGGAGCAAAGGGTGTCCCAGTTCCCACCCCTGCCAAGGCCCACAGGATGGGGGCATCGAAGCTCTGGACCCTTCCAATGCCTAGTCCAGGTGGGGTGTAGCTTCTATTGTTGAGACTATATATCAGGGCTCATGCTAGCTGCTTTAAGGCTTAGAGGAACCCCAGGTCAAGTCCAGCAGGGTTCTCTGAGACCTCTTCACTCTATACCCAGCTTGTCCAGCAGTGAGCAAAAGTCCTTATCCTTAGAGGTGAGGTAACCAAGGCAGAGAGAGGTTAGGAGGAAGGAACATAACAGAGCCTCACATCTGTGCAGGCTGGGCTTGACCCAGACACAGGGTCAAGTCCTGTGTCAATGTGCACCTCCAGGTAGGTGTGACATTATGTACAGTCCCACCTTTCCCCCAGCCTGGGTAACCCCCTTACCTGAGGTCCATAGTGTTATATAAGCTTTCTGGGTCCAGTGTCTCTTGAAAGTGCCCCGTCAGCCCTACGGAGGCCAGGACCTCTAATGTCTGCTGCCACCAACTTGGAAAGTTCTGTGCAGCCAAAACCAAGGAGCCCGGGACCTGGGGTAGGGCTGATGTGTCTAGAATTGTGGGAGGGCCTTGATGGTGAGAACAGTTTAGCATGAATAAGCAATTAGGACCTGAACTTGACCTATGGAACCCAAAGAAAAGCCCAGGTGTGTGGTGTGGTGTGGTATTTGTGTGTGATGGCATGTATTTGTAATACTAACACTGAAAAGACTGAGATTTGCTGATTCCCTGGCCTACCTGGCCAGCCAGCCTAGCCTACTGGGTGAGCCCCAGGTCCCAGTGAAAGATTCTGTTTCAAAAACACAAGGTAGAGAGCTTCTGGAGAGACCTGACGTTGACCCCAGCCTTCACACACAAAGCTGATTTTGGAGGAAAATGTTGAGTAGATATGGTGGACCCAAGTGGAAAGACTTAACCCGTGCATGGGCTCCTTGCCATGGCCTTGAGACTGCCCGCTTCACCTTCTGTGTTCCTCTCAAGAGTAGAGGAGAGGTAATCCTGATTTGCTGCAACTGCTTCAGCACACAAGGTACCTGCCTGACCCACCCTGTCTGTGGGGGTGGGGCACAGGCCTGGCTTACCCGCCAGCTACAAGGACACACAGCTGCACACTGAGTGGGAACAGCTAAGGTTTGGGCTGGCTTTGTTGCAACCCCAGCAACCTGTGCAGCAGAGTACACACCATCCCTGCACATGTGTGAGCCATAGCCCCTTGCTTGCCCCACCTGCCCAAGGGCTGTTGCTGAAGACTCTGGCTTTGGGATCTCATTTGGGCCCATTTCCACCATTCTCCCTACTTAGTGCTGAGCAATGCCCTGAAAATACGGAGCCATCACTGCTTGGCCACTGGCACCTCCAGTCCTTCATGGTCCTTCCTGGCTGCTGCTGCCTCCAGACTTTGGGATGCTCCCCACCTCTGCCAACAAGGCATTCATATAAAGTACACAGAACTAGATCTTCCAAACAGAGACCAGGGACTAATCTGGAAAAGCAGTGTCCCAGCCAGCCTTGCTCCCAACACCTGTGTCAGAATCATTTGCTGACCAGGGACACGCAGCATGGATATGCAAGGCCAGCTGAGCTTGCAACAAGGACAGTGTCAGCCAGAGTTCCCATCTGTACAGCACCCCCAATCTCCACCCACAGGGCAGCATCCCTGTTTGCCCCCCAATCATATGTCCTATAGACTCCTATGAAGCTGCTTTCCTTGCTGGAGTCTAGAGGCCCTGGTAGGAGAGTCTGGGGGACTCTGGGCATTGGGACCACAGAGAGACTGCTCTCAAAGCTGCAGGGAGGAGGCTGTGTACTGAAGTTGAGTGGCAGGGATGGGGTGGAGTTTTGAGGGAACAGTCCATATACCCTCAGCTGTTTGTACCTGAGTTTGCACATGTCCCTGGGTTGGGCTCTGGTTACCTTGCCTGGCAGGATTGCCCTCTTGTATTAAGTCCAAGATCAATCCATGGCATAGTGCCACACACATTGAGGGTGTTTCTTCCCTCCTCAATTAAATCTCTCTATATGGGCTCAGAGATATGTCTAGAGGTACATCTCTGAGGACTTTAAATCCAGTCAAATTGACAGTAAAGATTAACTATCAAAAGCCCACTGCTTGTCAACTTGACACCCTGTATTAGTCGAGATTCTCTGAGGAACAGAACTGATAGAATAAATATAAATATAATATTTAATAAATCACATATATACATGATTTATTAGGATGGCTTACAGGCTGTCCAACTAGTCTGACAATGGTTGTCTACCAACAGAAAGTCCAAGAATCGAGTAGTTGTTCCATCCACAAGGCTAGATGTCTCAGCTGGTCTTCAGTATGTGCTGGAATCTCAAAGAAGTAGGCTCTAATGCTAGTAAAGGAATGAACTTGCCAGCAAGAGTGAAGGCAAGCACACAAAAGAGCAACAACTTCCTCCTTCCTTGTCCTTACAGAAGCAGCCAGCAGAATTCTATAGGCTGCCCAGATTAAAGGTAGCTCTTCCCACTTCAAATTTACTTAAGAAAAATCCCTCACTCCCTCATAGGCATACCCAGTTTCTTGGGTTTTAGTTAATTCTAGATATAGTTGACAACCAAGAATAGCCATCGCACACTCAAACAAATCACTTCAAAAATTGTTACATTCTACTCCAGGCCTTTAAAGGGTCATGTTTATTTCATAATGCTAAATGCATTCAATTCATCTTCAAAAATCCCCACAGTCTTTAACAATCTCAGCACCATTCAAAAGCCCACATTCCAAGCCTTCTTTTGAGGTTCAAGATAAACTCTTGAATTACATTATTCTAATTACATATTTCTAATCTACAATGGCACAATCAACATTCCCATTCCATAAAGGAGGGTTGGGAGCATAGCCAGGAGGGACTGGACCAAAGCAAGACTGAAACCCAGCAGGACACACACCAAACCATGTAGTTCCATGTCTGGCATCTGGGCTCACGACGGCATCAACTGGGCAACGTGACAAGTGCTTCATGCTCCCATCACCAAGTATTCCTGCCATGGTCCTATCTGCTTTCTTAAACTGGGACCCAAAAGAAGTCCTTTCCTTCCTTATCGTCCCTTGTTAGGTATTTTGTTACAACAGCAAAAAGTAACTACTACAGCTCTTAATGACACCACCTTCAGTTTTTTGTGAGCTCACACAAGGGGAGCCCAGAGCTGGGAAGGATGGGGCATATTCTCAATACTGAAGAATCTGAATATCAGGGTGATCTCACAAAATAATTTGGCTTTTATTGCTGTGATAAACACCATGACCAAAGCAACTTGGGGAGGAAAGGGTTCATTTCAGCTTACAGCTTACCGTCCATCATGAAGAGAAGTCAGGGCAGGGACCTAGAAGCGGGAACCCAGAGGCAGGTCAAGAGGCAGAGGTCATGAAGGAAAGCTGCTCACTGGCCTGCTCCTCCTAGCTTGCTCAGTTTACTTTCTTATACATCTTATACATTGTGATGATGGCATGCATGCATCACAATGGCCTGGGCCCTTTTGCTTTAATCATCAATCAAGAAAATGCTTCACAGGCGTGCCTACAGACCAGCAGATGGAGGGAGACATGCCCCCCTCAAAAAAAAAATAGTATTCTCTCTTCCCAGATAGCTTTCATGGTGTCAAGCTGACAAAAAGCTAACCTCCTTGTCTTCTTGCTGAACTACCACAGCAGCTAACAACTACACTGCTGTCTTTTCACGGGCGGAAGGTCCAGGAACTGCTGAAGAGTGTGTGCATCTCCACCTTATCTCACAGTCATTGAAAAATGTTGGCATCACCTAGCAGTGTAAGCAGACTCCAAGGCTCTGAGCTCTGAGGGGGTGATTGCTATGGTCATCATCACTGGGGTGCTCCTTAGACCTTCGCAGTAAAGCCCTGGCCACCAGGACTCAGAATGTGAATATACTTGGTGAAAAAGATGAAGTTCACCAAGAAGCCACTGGGATGACCCTCATCCAACAGGACCAGTTTCTCATAGGAAAGGGACACAGGATGTGCAGGGATAACCCTGTGGAGGACATGGAGCAAGGAGGGAGGGCTGAGGAGGAAATGGCATTTACAATTTAATCCCAGAACTCCAGCCCCTCACCCAACAGTGCATAAAACAATATTTTATAACTAAAAATAAACTTCCACAGCACTTCCCCTTTTCTGTATAAGACAAAAAAAATTGCTTTATCTCTACAACACAATTTAACACTATACCAGCAAAACTATTACAAGAGAAACAAACATGAAGGTTGCTAATGCACGGGACCAAATGAAACCAAACATCTATCAAGCTTTTCACAATGTCTTTGGACAGCAGAAAAACATTATCAATGTCCATTTATCTGGAATTCACCCACCATCTACTGGGCTCCTCCAAAGGGCTTGGTTACTTCTCTGGCTCTGACCTCTGAGGCACACACAGTTAGTCCTCCAGGTTCCAGCTGGCTTCACTCCACAATTGCTGTTCCTGGTAGTCATCCCATAGTTCTGGCATCTTCAGAACACTGGGGTCCCTTGCTGCAACTGGGCTGCACCTTTACTAATCGCCTCTCCAGGGCTCTCTTCATGGTGCCAAGCCTCAACTTCTTTACATCACCCCTTCATCTGGGTCTACTGAGGATGCACTTTTACCAGTGGTCTCTCCTGGCCTCTCACAGTGCCAAGCCTCAGTTGCTCTCCAAAGACCCCTTCATGCCTTCAAAACCAACACCACCTGGATTACTCTTACAGTACCAAGTTCAGCTGCCAGCAGGAGATACAGCCTTGGCCAGTTCTGGAAGACAGTTCCTGTGTGCTGGCCCTGAGCACAAAAAACTTTCCAGGTTTTAAGACTGTCAGGTTTTCTGGAAAAGTAACTGGTCTCTTCATCTGCAGTAAGGGTTCCTTGTGGGTGGAGTTCTCATCACCATCATGAGTCTGTCTTTCTCTTAGTCAGGTTTTCAGGGGGGAAAAAAACTGTTCAGTTTAACTAAGCGATTTTTTGGCTCTAAGCCAAGGCTTCCACAATAGCAGGAGATTCTGGGCCAGTGGGAAGAATCTCTGGTTGAAACATTCTAGCAGTTTGGCGTTTTTTTCTCACCACTGCTATGGGGAAACATATACCCTTCTTTATAGACCTCAAACTCAAGAACTGCTTAGGCTTCATACAACACACACAAAATCAATCAACAAACTCAGTTTATAGAACAGTCTGTTTCCTGTGCCCTGGCTGCTGACAGTGGTTGGAGGGACCATCGGCTCCATGATCAGAAAAAGCAGTTAGAACCTTGTTTTTTTTTTTTTTTTTCCTGCTCCCAGCTGAATTCTTTATCTTTAAGAGCCTCCATTCTGTGGCTCTCGCTTCAGAGCTTTTTTTCCTCACTTATTTTTCACAATTTTCTCTTCATAGGGGTGTATTTCCTTCCTCACTCTCCTCTTCCTTCAGGAGATTTTTACTCATTATTTTTGCATATATATATATATATAATCTCTGTCCTCTAGGAGCTGCCCTGAGCATATTCTACCAGACTCTGTGAGGTCTGGAGTTTCTTTCTCTTCTTCCTTGTCTCCATATTGGATTAGCTGATGTGATGTTCTGCCCCACACTGGTGCACCATTTGTAGTTGTTAGCTGCTGCGGTAGCTCAGCAAGAAGACAAGAAGGTGCTTTCATAAGTGGAATCCATGCCAGCCCTCAGCAGAGGGAACCGCCATCATGGCAAGAGCTATACTGACCATGGAACCCTGAGCATCTGAGCTCAGGTGTTTTTATTCTTTCAGAACGCCTCAGGTATTCTACTGATAGCACATGCAGATCATTAGCAATCAACACCCCCACAGAAATGCAACACCTGCAAAAAATACAAAATGCCAAGAACTAGGCAGCCCCTCACCCAACAGTGCATGAAACAATATTTTATAATAACTAAAAATAAACTTCTACAACACAGTAGGGTGGCAGAGGGAGCGGGAGATGCTCCAAAATGGATTTTAAAAAAACTAATCCATTAGTTATTTTTTGTCTCTTGAGACAGAATGTTGCTACATAGCACAGGACCTTCAATTTGCGGTAATCCTCCTATTGAAGCTTTCTGAGTGTTCTAACATGGCCAGTTACAAACAGGCTTTTACACATTCTCCTGTAGTCTCAGGTTCCAGCGCTGGTCCATAGCTTCTCTGAGTTTCCCCTATCTGTAAAATAGACCTAGCCTGAGTTCCCACTGCAGAGTCGGGCGAGTTGGAATTTGGGTGAGTCCAGAGCGGAGCCTGCTTCTTACATGGTAGCATTGCTATCACCAGCAATGCCATGATGGAGACACCATGTCTGGGGCTGAGGACATGGCTCAGTGGTTAAGAGCACTGACTGATCTTCCAGCAGACCAAGGTTCAATTCCCAGCACCCACATGGCAGCTCACAACTGTCTGTAACTCCAGTTCCAGCATATCTGACACCCTCACACATACATGTGGGCAAAACACAAATGTACATAAAATCCAAATAAATAAGATTTTCTTTTTAAAAAAAAGAAGCCATGTCTGAGAAGAAAAACCCACCACCCTCAGATATAAGGACAGTGATGATGCTCAGCCAGGCCTAAGAGATAGTCACCCCTAAATCTACCCACCCTGCTCCCTATCTGAGAAGCTGCTCTACCTCGGGGAAGCAGGTCACAGTGCCTCCATTTAGCAGACCCTGCCATGGAGCCTGCCAGAGAAGTTGTACCCTCCCTGGGAACCACAGATCCATGCCCACTGGACCTATCTGGGTTTAGTGGCTTGCTGGAGGACCTTAGCCATGGGCTTTCAGTTGGAGTCTGCCTGCTTTTGGACCAGCAATAGAGGCATGGTCTCCAGCAGGCTGGCTGCCCATTCATGAAGGCCGACACCATCAGCCATGCACTGAAAGAGGTCATTATGTGGTTGGACTTTCTGGGGGGTGTTTGCCTTGTACCACATCCAGGTACTGATGGGAGATGGTGTTAGGATGAAGCACTCTTGGATTTTCCTAGGAAGATTACAAACAGTCTCCTGAGCCCCTCTGAGTAGGATCTTGGCTCCTGACCAGAAGGCCAATGGAGGCCCCCCCCTGAACTCTGGATCCAGGCAGCACTTTCCCCAAAGTCTAGAAATGTATCGGTATATGGCTGTGGTGGTGGTGAAGTGGCAGAGTGATGCTGAGTGAGCCAGTGAGTTTAGAACTCAAGGCAGGGACCCTTTGTATATGAGCCAGATGAAGAAAGCAGGGACTGCAGCCTGCACCTTCATATTCTAAGCCATAGTTCCTGAATGTTCTCAGGCAGTTGGTCACCCCACTCTAGTGCCTCTGGACCTTTGATCACTGCCCATGTGGCCCTGACCCAGGTCTGATGAAGGATTTGCTGCTTCTGCCTGGGAAGAGTGAGCCCTGTCCTCTGCTTGGATAAGTATCTCACATCTCAGATTGAGAACTAACCTGGATGAGGTGCTCATTCTCTCTCCAACAGGATGCTGGCTAATCACTTTGTCCCTGGACTCTTGGGATAGATCAGGTGGCTCTGTGACCACCAGTGGTCAGATGAGTCACTAGCTGAGCCATCTTGGCCCTGTGGGCCTTTCACTTTATTGAGATGAGAGGTAGGTAACACATACACACCAAAAATACCAGCGTCTTTTTTTTCTTTTGTTTTTATTCTGGGATTGAACTCAGGGCTTTGTGCATGCCAGACAGCATTTTACAACTGGGCCACATCCCCAGCCCCTCTTTGTATCTTTGTTTTATTTATTCTACTTATTTTGAGTGTCTGTGTACATTTGTGTGAGAGTGTGCGTGTGTGTCAGTACATGAGCACATTTTCTTCAATCACTCTCAACCTTTTTTTTTTTCAATAAAAATTATTTTTTTAGGGAGAGAGAGGGGGAGAGAGAGAGAGAGAGAGAGGAGGGGAAACATGCCTTGTTGAGAGTATGAAGGTGAGAGGACAACCTATGGAAACGGGTTCTCTCCTTCCACCATGTGGATTCTGGGATCAAGCTCACGCCATTGAGCTTGGTGGCGAGTACTCTTATCCCCTGATTCTTGTCAGATCCCCCTCATTTTTTCAAGACAGAGTGTTTCACTCAACTTGAAGCTCACTGATTGACCAGACCGGCAAGTCAGAAGGCCCCAGGGGCTTCCCTCTCCCCAGTACTGGGGTCGCAGGTGTGAACCAGTCTGCCTAGGGTTCATGTCAGTTCTGGGGATTGTGCAGCAAGTGCTTCGTCAACTGATCCATCTCTCCAGCCCCTTAACTTTTTGGAGAAGGGTCTCACTGAGTTGCCAGTCCTTGACCTCTGATCCTCCTCCCTCAGCCTCCCAAAGGTTGGAATGAGAGGCCTACACCTCATCTGAAATCTTTAAACCTTCTTAAACTGAACGATTTAGCGGCATTTCAGGCATTCATAATGCCATTCGATCACACCACAGGCTACTTACAGAACATTTTCGTAACCTCAGGGAAGCCCATGTCCCTAGCTGTTCCTCCCCTACCCCTGGGGATCTCTGATCTGCATCTGCTCTGTTTGTTTGTTTCTTCGTTTGTTTTTACAAGTACTGGGGACTGAACCCAGGGCTGTACAGATACTAAGCAAGTGTTTCACCACAGAACTCTAACCCCGCCCGGGTCCCACCTCTTCGGATCACATAGCATTAGTCCTGTAGCCTGGCTTCCTACATTGGCATGTTCCTGAAATCAGTCTGTGCTGTGGAGCATGCTGGTGCTCTCTCTTCTTTTCGTGTGTGAGTAAGAGTCCATGCTTGTCTGTTCAGCTGTTGATGGCTATGGGGTTGTCGCCACTGTGAGACTTTCAGGTAAAGGGATTATCTGAAGGGTTTTTCAGCTGTCGCATGTCTGCGACATGTGGCTGGTCCCTGGGCTGTTCTAGCCGAGTTGCCTCCATTACTTGGGATCTAGCTCTTTCTCTAAGGACACAGCCACCCATAGCGTCCCTACCACAAGGAATGCCAGTGTGACCCCTTTATCAACAGGTTTTCAGGTGTATGTCCTTGCCACTCAGAGTTCTTCACGTCTTGATAACCCTAAGAACTGTCCCCAGTGACAGAGTCCTGGGGACAACAGAGGATTCAGCCACACCATTCCCTATGACATTGCTTCCCACGGTGCCTGTTGAGCTAAAGAGGTGGCAGAGGCCCAATCTAGGGGTGCCAACTGGACTGAACGAACTTACACAGAACCCGGGTACAATCAGATGGCTACCCAATCCCAGCCCTGGAAAGACACACTGATCCCTGAAGGGAAACATCTTAGAAAATATCTAAGTGGATTCAGAAGTAGGCATAGGAACTTTGTCAGGATCCCCATGACTAGCCAGGGTCAGTTTCAGCCCTCAGAGGTGACCTGGGGTCAGCCTGTTTTGCTTGGCCCTGAGACTTTGCTTTACCTTCCCAACTGTTTCTCCATGGGGTCAGGCTGTGTGTGAACAAGAGAGCTAAAGAGTGTTCCCAAGAGACATGGATCTTTATACTGTGGCCCTGCTCGGAAAGCTTTTGTGTTACCGTGATTAAACATCTGAGGAAAATAACTTAAATGGAGGAAAGATTCATTTTTGCTTCACAGTTTCAGAGGTTAGTCCTTGGTCATGTGGACTCACTGCTTCTGGGCTTGAGATGAGCTATGACATCACCCTGAGGAACTTGGAGCAAAGCTATTCTTCTTATGGTAGCCAGGAGGCAGACAGAAACAGAGGGGCTCATGGACAAGATACAGTCCTCAAGGCTACATCCCTGGGAACCACTTTGCCAATCAGGTCCTACTGCCTAGTTTCCCAGTAGAGCCATCAGATTACAAGTCAGTCCACGGATTAATCTACACATGTGATCAGAGCCTAGCTCTCCAGTCACTTCCCCGACCCCATCACCTGGCTGATAACATTCAACAGGTGCTTGTTGTAGGTTTTCCAGATGAGGTGCTCCTCGGTTATCTGGGTTAACCCTAGATCCAATGACCGTGACTGTATAACAGAAGATAAAGTGGGATTGGGGTATCCGAGAGACCCAGGGAAGTCTACGAAGGCAGAGGCCAGATACCACCACAAACCATGGAGATCTGGAGCTCCCAAGGAGCTGGAGAACATGGAAGGATTTCCTGGTGCCTCTGGAGGGAGCACAGTCCTGCCCATGCCTTGGTTTTGCATTTCTGGGCCTCAGGCCGAGATACAAAGTGTCAGTTGTTTTAAACTAGCTGCTTGCCCCACTCGGTCCTTCAAATGCAGACAGGAATAGCCAGGGAGGACTGGCCCTCTCCTCCAGAAGCCAGCAGTGCTGAAGGTCAACCTGCCCTAGTATGTGTGGGTAGCTGGGCCTCAGGTCAGGCTTCAGGCAGGAAGAGAGTGCCCCTCAGCCTTCCAGGTCCTACCTGCCCTGGGGAGCAGACTGCAGTATCTCTTGATGGAACTGGAGGAGTGACACCTCCCAAGGTGCAAGGTCACTGTGGGGGTGTCACAGTCTGGGCCAGGAGAGGGTGACAAGCCGCTCTGGTTTTGCCTGGGACGCTCTGGGTCTTATCTCAGAATGCCCTTGTTCGTGAGAAGCACTAGACTTAACCCTTATTATGGCCTTATGGCCATATTATACCCTTATGGCCGGTTCTCACAGGATTATGTGCACGAACCCTTCCTAGCTGGGGGCATTGTCTCTCAGCCACACCCCTTCCCCCAATTTCTGGAGACACCAGGGGTGAAGACTTTATGGCCACAAATAGTTCGGATTCACTGGTCTTAAACAGCATTGAATAGAATGGCTGTGTCCTTTTCCCCAGCCAGCAATAACCAGCCCAGGGGGTAATTCTTATTAATGAGAAATGTGGGCACTGTTTCTATAAGATTTTTCACAGCTATATAGTTGAAAAGATGAAGAAGAGCCAATGGACCATGATCTGGCATTACAGCAACAGGAATCCCTGTCTATGGGTTGTTTACACTGCCACGTTGGATCTGGGCTGTGGCAGTGCAGTGTGCTGCGGTCCTGGGCTTTCCCGACCACTCCTCTGCATGGAGTCACCGACTGTTCACAAGCAGCCCTCACCACTCAAAAAGCTAAAATGGAAGGCTGAAGCAGGAAGATAATACAAGTTTGAGGCCAGCCTGTGCTTCAGAGTGGATTGAAGGACAACTTAGATTATAGAGCTCAACTCTATCTCAGAAAAACACTTTAAGGATGGATGAGGCTAGGGATATGGCTGAGTTGGCAGAGTCCTTATCTACCATACAAAAAGGCTGGGTTCAATTCCCAGTGCCATGTGAAACCAGATAGGAACCGGTGTGCCTGTAATCCCAGCATTGGGGAGATGTAGGTAAGAGGATCAGAGTTCAAGATTAAAATTTTAGAGGGCAGGGTGCTGGAAGGAAGGCTTAGTGGTTAAAAGCACTTATTGCTCATCCAGAGGACGAGTTCAGTTCCCAGCACCCCTATCAGGCAATTCACCTCCACGGGGCATGCTCGCGTGTGCATACACACACACACACACACACACACACACACACACAGTTTTCTTTTAATTTTTAAAAGTAAGTTCAAGATTATCCTTGGATATATAATGAGTTCAAGGTCAGCCTAGGCTGCATGTGTCCCTGTCTTAAACAAAGATAAAGCAAAAACAAAAATAAGCTCCAATGGATGTCAGGTCTGAAGGCGCTGTGACTATATTGTCACCTGCTCTTAAGCACCGTATTTGTGAGGGGCTGAGGCCACTTAGCCCACTGACCGAGTGGTGGAGATGGAGCACTAGTCCCACCCACGTCCCTGTTCCAGACTGCGCGTCTCCTCCAGCTGTCCCTAACTCAGCTCCCAGCTGATCACACTGGCATTTGGGGAAAGTGGAATCCTCCCAGAAGAAACAGCATCTGTCCAAAGCAGCTTTTGGAGTCTGGGTTAAAACCCTCTGGGAAGCTCCAGGAGAGAAAATGTGGTTTTGATTCTCCAGAGCAGCCTGAGGCAGAGCTCAGTCCAGACTCAGCAGGTCTGCCCTCCCGCTTCCCTCCAAGCCTGGGGAGCGCCAATCCTGAGGTCCGGACACTGAAGCAATAACCTGGTTCTACAGCCAAGGTATTTCCCCAACTGGCCCCAGCCTCGGACAGGACCAGCATCAGCTGTCAGGGCTCAGAGGGGCCATGATCAAGGTCACTAAGGAACGCAGACAGGCAATGGCAAACTTAATTCTGATCCACCCCTCAATGGAAGCTGGGGACACACTTGGTCCTGGGGCCTTTCTAACACTTGGATAAAAAAGATGCTGAGCTGAGCTGAAGTCCCGGATCTGGCACATGTCTGGTTCACTCTGTATCTGCCCTCTCCTCAGCACTCATTTCTGCCTTGTTAATTACAAGCGTTGAGAAGGACACCCTGTATTCTGTCCAGGCATTGTCCTGAACTCTGGAGCCAGGAAGACACCAATGTTTCCCTCTGTATTCTTGTCAGGAACCCACAGGGCTGACACCGCTGCACATGGGAGGCAGGACAGAACCTGCCAAAGTCATGCTTTGAGTCCCAGAGCTCCAGTCAGCCCTGCTCTGTAGTTCAGGACTTAGCAGACTCTGCTTTCTGTTTCCTGGTGGTGCCTGCTCTCTAAGACTCCTGAGGGCTCAGCCAATTGCACTGAGCCGCCTGCTCAGAGCTGTACTTGGTCCAAGACTCGCCATTTGGTGTGGACAGTCTCCCCATGGTTGCCTCAATGCAGGGTTCCTTGATGCCCACTTCCCTAGCTGAGAACTGAGTCTGAGCTGCTCCACAGATGAGCAGCCCTAGATCGCAGAGAGCTGCATCCCTCCACCCTTGAAGCTAGGCTCTGTCTCCCACAGACCCCAGGGACTGGGATACAGCCTGAAGACTCACAGACTAAGAAGGAGGATTCCGAGCCGGCTCTCGGGCTTCATGCAAATGAGCCCGCTCCGCCTGTTTTGTAACCAGAAGGCACAAAGACACTGAGGCAGGGAGCGGCAGCGCCCACACGTAGATCTGCGCGCCCGTTGCCTCCCACGGGCCCTGCGGAATTAGCTCGAGAATGGGAGGAACAGGTGACAGGGCGGGCGCCCTCTTTGAGGGGAGTCAGCGCCTCCAAAATCTCCAGGGTGTGCGGAATGGGAGGCGGGGGCGGGGGCTGCGAGACCCCATCAAATAATTGAAGTGTAATTTGTCTCCTTTTCAAAGGAGACAGAACTGGCTCGGTCCCTGCTTCACAAGAATATGACTTTTCTGCCAGATGGGCGCAGGACGCCCACCTCTGCCGCCGTTACAGTTTCTGTCTTCCTCTGGCGGCGCTGTCGCTAACTCCCCCGACACCCCATGCATTCCTGAGGAGATGAAAAATGCCTCACTCAGCCTGGGCCTGCAGAGGGCTGCCTGTGACATCCATTCTCGCCTGGGGCTGGGGAGCAGGGAACGGTGTTTAATGAAAGGAAATACTCTAGCCGGCAGCTTCCTGCTCTGGCTGCCGAGCGTCCCGTCTCTGCAGCGGCCGCCAGTCCTAGCAGCCTCCTGCACCTGGACGCAGAGAAGGACAGCTTCCATAAGTATGTCCAGAGGCCCTCGCATGCACCCAGTGGCACCTGAGGGACCCTTGCTCACAAGGGTATTTTCTAAGGTCTGATCCTAGCACCCAAAACTGTCACAGGACCTTCTGTCAGGGCTCAGAGGACAGAGAGATGTTACTGCTCAGGGGCTGGGGATCGTCCTTAGGAAGCTGGGTCTGGCAGGGCCAAAGGAGAGACAGTGCCCCAGCATAACTGAGGGTGAAGGAGCCCAAGGGCATCTGCAATGAACCTTCTAGTCTCATGAACACAAGCAAACATTTCAGCTGCTATTGTTAGAGCATCAAGTAGCTTAGAAGTGATTTCATCCCATTAAGTCCTGCCAGGAGGAGGCTCTGCTTGCCCTCAACCTTGCTAGCATGGAACCTCGGGTGTTGGCCCTCATATTCCACAAGGCCAGGTCTCCTGCTGAGAGCTGGGATGATGACACGCACACTACTGTACCAGGCTCTGTGTAGGTCCTGAAGACCTGAACTCTAGTCCTCATGCTTGCATGGGAAGCACTTTGAGGGCGCCATCTCCCCAGCCCTGTGTCCATCTTCTAAACTTGACAGGTGTGCATCTTCACAAAGGAAGAGGGTCTGGCAGACCCTTCTAAAATTTCTCGGTAGCTCCTGGCTGTTGGCACTGCCCTAAGTTAAACATCTTGGCAACGTGCCAACTAGGCAGATCCTCCTCCACACATATGATGGAATACTGAGGCCACCTGTGTCACAGCATGGACATCACCTGAGATGACAGATAACAGCCACCCAGGCCTTCTTCGCTTCTTTTCCCATTCTAGTTGGTCATCTGCTTGCTGTGATAAGCATCACGACCACAATCCATGTGAGGAGACGAGGGTTTACTTCAAACAGTCTACCACGAAGGGAAGTCAGAACAGGTACCTGGAGACGCGGTCTGAAGCAGAGACCGTGAAGGAACGCTGCTTGCTGGCTTGCTCCTCGTGGCTCACACGGCTTGCTTTTTAAGTACAGCTCAGGAGCACCTGCCAGGAGTAGCACCATGCACAGTGAGCCAGGGCCTTCCACATCAATCATTAATCAACCTCACGGACCTGATAACAAGCCGATATGATGGAGGTATTTCTTCCATTGCAGTTCCATCTTTCCAGATGACGCTGGCTTGTGTTGAGTTGACAAATGAACTCTTAGTCAGTTGCTCTCTGTGCAGGCTCCCAGCAAGTTTCTGTGAGTCTCCTTTGGGCAACGAGGAGTGTAGTCAGATCCATCGAGAAAGAGCAGGCTGATCAGTCTGCTTGGATCAATGGATCAATGGAGGGGGTGGTGATGTGGAGGCCCTAGGACCACCTTAGTCTTGCACACATGAGAGGAAGGGGCATGTACTCCCTCGTGAGATATCACATGGCAAAAGCAATGACAACGCTTTCAGGCAATGCCTGGGGCCCTGCTGTAAGGGCTGATGGGAAGGAGGTGGATGGATGGATGGTTGTTTCCTTACCTGGAAACAGGTCTGGCTGCTGTTCCTCCCAGCCTGATCCCTAGGGTCCTCTAGCGCATGTGCCTGCCTCTACCCACACTTGGGAATAGTCCTCTAGGCAGGGCAGCCTCTTCCCAAACAGCACTGATGCTCCTGGCATTCAAGATCTTGCTCCAGGACAGATTTTTGCAACTGTTTTCTTTCTTTTCTTTTCTTTCTTTCCTTTCTTCCTTTCTTTTTCTTTTCTTCTTTTTTTTTTAACTTTTTTGAGACAGAGTTTCTTTGTGTAGCCATGGCTGACCTGGAACTCACTCTGTAGACCAGGCTGGCCTCAAACTCACAGAGATCTGCCTGCCTCTACTGCTGAGTGCTGGATTAAAGGCGTGTACCTGCTCATAAACAAAAGCCCATGGTGGCTGCTGGCCTCTGCCCTGCCCTCTAGCTCCTTGGCTGATGAAAGGAGGCAGCACAGTTCCAGGGAAGATGTGCTTCAAAATAGAGGCTGGGTGCAGCAAAGTCTCCGGGGTGGTTTCATCTTCTCCTTAACAGCAGCCCAGGAAGGGTTGTCCACTGCCTGGCTGACCTTCCCTGTTTGGGTTCTCACATCACCAGGGCACAAGCAGGGAAGATCTTTCTTCTAACTAGTCTGGGGTTTTACACCTCTCTTCCAGCTGTGCAGGTCAGAAAAGCAAGCAAGAATGCACCCAATATTTGGAACTCCAATGGTTTTCACCTAGCTCTAGGGGGTAGACACTGAATCAGAGACTAGACCCGCCGTTGGCCAGGGGCTGCAGGCAGCAGGGCCCAGCCGTGAGCTTCTAACTGGCCTGTACCTCTGCTCCTATCCTGGGCTGGACTTCCATTCTAGACACTTGGTAGCCACTGGGACGGACACAGACCTGCAGAGAATTCAGTTTTTCTGAGTGTGAGAGCTAGTCCATGCTTCCTGATGATGTCTGAATAACAAGCCAGCAGTAGCCAAGGCTGGGCACAGCCAGCTGGCTCTCCCTCCTGTGTTGTCCCGTCTCTCCCCTCCCACCCCCTCTACTTCTTGTAATATAGGGAGCACCATACATATACCCACACTACATCTGACCCCCAGCCAAGAAAGAAAAATCCAAAGGACAGAACAATGTCCCCAGGACCCTTTCTGGTTCCAAACACAGAAATTAGTACATGAATTCATCCATCCAACTCTCTCTCCATGCTGTCCAGATCATCAGGGCCCTGTCTCTACCCAGGCCATAATGCAGCCTCAGTGCTGGCCACTGGGGCCCACTGGTCCTGCATACAAAGCATCCGACTGGCCATTATCATTCCGGGGAGGAACTCCGCTTGGCCTGTGTCTCATCGGTCACTCAGCAGCCCTTAATGACCTGTCAGTTCTTTGGCCTGCCATTTTCTGTCTAATTAATTCTTTTATTGTGCACCGGATAAAGAAAGACAAAGACCTTGCCGGCAATAATGATTCATTAAAATGCAGTGCCTTCCCAGCTCTTGGCCCAGCACCAGTCACTCTACCCGCTGTGGGCATGGTTGCCTGCACCCCTTAACCCTTTACAGGGTCCTCCAGGCTAGACTTCCCAGAAAATCTAGATGTGAGTTAGTCCAGGAACCTGGTATGGGAGGGTCTCCTGAAAGATGAACACTTTCCCAAGATTGTTCTAGGGGACCCAGATATACCTTTGGGAATCCATCCCTTTTCCCCTACACACAAGTCCAAATGGACCCACCTAGATTCCAATCCTTATCTCATGGTGAGGGAGGAAAGGAAGCTAGGGGAACAGAAAGGCTGGGAGAGGGACACCTGATACTGGACAAGGATCCAGGGACATGTGCCCTTGAGATTTGGCCAAGACCGGAAGGAAGGAGCTACTTATAGAGGTCAGCCAATGAGCCACTCCGGGCTTGGCTAGTTTATCTTCTGGGAATTTCAGTGAGACTGCCAACATTCCGTGGGCATGGGGGAAACTGAGGCATGAGAGGTAAACTGGTAAAGGGCAGCTCTTCTAACCACTGTTCCATCCTGCCTCCCACCAGGAGCGGTTCATAGGCCTGGATGCTGTGGGAGGGAGACGGGCCCTTGAGGGCTTCAGTCCTGGGAACAGGCAGAAGAAGAAGCATGGCTACGGAAGGCCAGAGCTGCCCTACATCCCCACTGAGGATATACACTGCCTATTTCTCTCTATGTTTTCTTATCTCAAACTACCTACCTTATTTTGCACATGAGCAAAAAGATTCTC
The DNA here is from genome assembly GCA_026225945.1 of Cricetomys ansorgei. Taxonomy (NCBI): domain Eukaryota; kingdom Metazoa; phylum Chordata; class Mammalia; order Rodentia; family Nesomyidae; genus Cricetomys; species Cricetomys ansorgei. The sequence continues at coordinate 6,941,669 of JAMJFZ010004061.1, forward strand.
AAGAGGTTTGAAGGAGTGACAATCCTGCAGACAGTCACTGTTGGGTGTTTGCACAGTGTGCTCAGCCACAGGCAAGTCCTGATCTCAGTGAGAACCCCTCACACCCAAGCGATATTCTCAGCCCGGCCGTGGTGGAGCACACCTTTAATCACGGCACTCAGGAGGCAGCAGCAAGATCATCTCCACGAGTTTGAGGCTAACCTGGTCTATATAGTGAGTCCTGGGGCTATATATAGAAACACTGTCTCAAAAAAAAAAAAAAAAAAAAAAGAAAGAAAGAAAGTCATTCTCAGTTACAGGTAAGGAAACCAAGGCTCTTAGAGGCAGCTGTGTAGCAGAGGATTAGGTGGTTCTGAGGGACCTCGGGTGGGGAGAGGAGCGACAAGCATCCAATCTCATACTGCTTTGTTTTTAATCCCTCCCGTATACAGGCAAAACAAAACCCCTGGATAACCATCATGTATAGAAGCCCCAGAGCTGAGAGGGTTTTGGCCCAAGTGACCTGGGATTACAGGATGGTCTAACAATCAAAATTTGGTGGGGAGGAGGAGGCTGATATCCTTTTATTGACTGAAGTTCCTAGAAATGTCAGGGCACCCGCGCGCGGGGGTTGGGGTGGGGTGCTCCTGGCAGAGGGCTGCTGGTGGCCGGGAGCTGGCAGCCCCATCAGTGGCAGTGCTCAGGCTGGCAAAGCCAGGCTTCAGGTATAGTAGGGCCACTGCCAAAGGCCTTACTAGGTGATGGTACATCTTATGTACCACTGGCATAAAAAAAGGACAGACAACAGGCTGTCCTACCCAATCCTCCTCCCTCAGGACAACTCTTTGCCTGGGTGCCAGACAGGGGCAGCGCATCACTTTGTCTTGAGGTCACGCTGGTCAGGGTGTGGCATAGTGGGAGACTGAGGATAATGCTGGTTCGCAGCCCCCAGATGAGTGTCCATATCTGTCCAGTGCCTGGCAGGTTACACATCACTGCCCAGAGCACATTTCCAAGACCCAATGCCATTGACAGCAGCCCCAGCAAGCATAGGGTAGGCAGAGGTGGGGTGGTCCTTGGCAGGGCTGGAGTCTCTCAACATGAGGTCAGACACTGAAAAGGAAAGATGGGGGTCTAGACCCCAAGCCAGGACTCTGCACCTCTAGTAGCCACCCTTTGTGCTGACCCTTAGCTGAGGCCGCAGGACACAGCATGTTGAACACCCCAAACCTGACTACCTGCCAGAGTCTGGGAAGATAGGGACTGCCTGGAGGACACAAGTGCTCCCAGAAGCTGGTAGCCAGGATGGACATGAACTTGAACGGAACAGACACCAGCTCCCGAGTGCTGACACTGCTTTAGGAAGGTCAGCAGGTGGGGGTAGGATTTTTTTCCAGTCTCTCAGATGCTGCAGCAGACAGGACCATTGCTCTCTCTCTGATGAACAGGGCATTCTGTTCCACTGAGGTCAGAGCCAACGCTGTTTTGGGTGAGGAAATGAAAATGAGGCATTTTCTGCTAGTCTGCCCCTGGGATGGGCTACTTGAGATGGGTGTGCTCTGAGAGAACAGGACTCTAAAGCTTGGACTCAGGATGAGGCTGGCCAGGGAAATATCTTTAGATTGAAGCTCTTGGGAGATGCTAGACAATCTCTTCCTATGGACCAATGCAATGGTACCCTCCCTCTCCAAACTGTCCACCCAGCCACAGCCTCAGGACAGCACTGGGAGCCTCCCAGGACACCTAGCCTTGTGTTCTGCCTCTGAGGACTGGGAATACCAAGTACATGGAAGCCACCAGCAGGTTAGCTCCAGGAGTAGAGATGGAAGCCAGCAGGCAGGTACAGAGTACAGGGTATTTACAAGGGAAGAGGTGGGGGTGGACTGGTCAGGACACTGGAACCACTTCATGATGCTCAGATACAAGGAAGCTCTCAGGAGGCAACATCCAGAATCAGGGCTGGTCGGCAAGACAGAAGGGCCCAGGCCCCAGGAGTTAATACTCAGGAGGCCTGCCAAGTCCCAACAGAACTGGCAGGGCCACCCGGCCCTTGGGAACCTGGCAAGCCCCAAAGCTAATCCCAGCCCAGCAGGGCCTCACAGCTTTGTCAGGGAGCTGGGTGCCTGGGGTCCTTCTTGGTCTGGGGTGTCAATGAGAGAACTCTGAGGGCCATATGTGTTCAGACAGCCCTTGGCTGGATGCAGGACTGGCAGGGCTGAGTCCGCATGGGCAGCAGGCTGTGAAGGCATCAGCCATCCGTGAACCTTGTTCTCACAGCACCATCCCCAGAACTCCCCACACCTGGAAGCTTGGCACACTCAGACCTTAAGAGCTCTCATAAATCCAGGTGACTTTTCCCAAATGCTGGTCTTGGCAGGCCCCAGAGTCAGGCTTCTCAAAGTGGGGCAAGGGAAATAGTAAACTCCCTCCATATTTGGGGTTCCCGAAAGGCATGGCTCCCTTCCACCCCAAGGCCGAGGCTGAAGTCTACATAGCTGGGATGCAGCTGGCTCTAGCAACGTCCCGCTAGCACACACATCCAGGAGGCTTGGCACGGGCCCTGCCAGCTTCTCTCCTCACATCCATTCTCTCCCTAGAAACTTTCCTCCGAGCACACAATTCCGCCAGGCTCCCTCAGGATGGTCTTTCTCTGCTCCCAGCTTGGCTCTGAGCCAGGAACATCCCCTCCCCCGAAAAAAATGCCCATCAGCTTGAGACACACTATGCAGTCACCCAGAAACACAGCCTTGATTCGCCTGGGAGAAAAACATGACTTGGGATGGCCCATCCGGACCTGTGTTTGTCTGCTTAGGAGTGACCCCAAAAATGAGGAAGACAGACAAGGCTAAAGGCATTTAAGGTATTTAAATTCAGATCAAGTTGAGGGCTACCTCCCTAAAATGAGATGACTCCCTGCCTTGGGGAGTCTGAGTGGGCTCTGCACCCTCGCACAATAGCCTGCTCAGAGCAGCTGGGACCAGACCCTCAGCAGAGTCTCACCTGTCCCTGCTAGGAAACTTCGTGACAGAACTGCCAGGCTTGAGAGAAGAAATACACAAAACATGCTCTAAGTAGATAAAAAGCATTTTTTTTTTAAATTTTATCAAATCGATCTGTACAAAAGTTAGCATTGCTTGGTCAGAAAGTAGCGAAACACAGCAGGCGAAGGACAGCAAATGTCTTTCTGAATTCAACACCCAAAAAAAAAAAAAATTGCATAAAAACAAGTTTGTTGTGGTTCCCACTCCCACCCCCAGAAGGAAATATGCTAAAAGGAAAAAAAAAAAAAAAAGACAGTTTTTTTCCCCTCTAAAAAAAGGTAGGAAAAGTAGAAAAATTAAAAAGAAGGAAACTTCTCAAATGTGATTAAATGTACAAAGTCTCAAAGGCACAAGTTTCCGTGAAGTAGCCGGTTATACACTTAGCACACAGCGAAGCGGGCAGTGAAGCAGATGTCATTCTCTAACTAGGAGCCTAGGCAGGTTAGTGGAGGAGGCGTTCCTTTCACAGCTTGGTAAGTAGCGCTTGGTGCCAAAGAGCCAAGATTATCACGGTTCTGCAGCTGCCAACTTGCAGGAAATTCTGTCTCCTACCGCTTGGCACCACCGAGGGCAGAGATAATATTCCTGCCTCCCAACGCCCAACCCGATGCTGGTGCTGGGTGTTTTGTTCTAACCAGACCCCAAGAGGTAAATCACTTCCTCCTGTGCCTGGTGAGGGTCTCCTAGGCCATCTGAAGGCCGCGTAAAGAGATGCTATGGGGTGCTGGACCACCTCCCTCCTGCCCTTTACAAAACAAGCGTCCCCGGCTTTCATTCTGTCTTCAATTCTACTCTCTGCACAAATTACTTCATTAATTAAAGATAAAATAATACAGAACATAAATACATCTTCAACAGCTCTCAAAACAAACATGTTTAAGCCTTAAAATAAAAATTACAAAAAATAAAAATAAACTCGAGAAGTGTTCATCTCAGCCAAACCTCGCTGGGAAGAACTGTGGTAATGAGAAATCCCTCGATCTCACATCGGTCCCAAGAGACGCCTGAGTGGATGCACCCCCGAGCGTCCACAGATGTGCTTTCACCATGGGGACAGCATCCCTTGATTCCAGGGAGTTCTTGGCAGTTCTGGTAAGGACCTGAAGACCCCTTCTCTCGTTTGTCCTTAGCCGTAGCTCTCTTCTCACCTACTGAGATGCAAAGGCCAGGAGCTGGTGCCCACTCATCCAAACCAGAGAACGACAGAATGGCTGTTTTGGAAATCACCAGTCACCTCAGATACAGAAGAGGAGGAAAAGAGAGCTCTGTCCCCTGGCAGGAGTTTGGATATCCAGAGGCAAAGGGACACGGGGTAACAAAGCCTGGCTTCCTGCAGATTCAGCAGGCACTTGACGGAGCGAGGCCATGTTGGCTGCCTCCACCCTCTACCAAGTACACTTCGGGAAGATCTCAAAGACTCGTGGACACCGAGTCCTCCAGCTTGCATCAGCCTCAGGGCCGGGTCAGGGTGGTGTACACAGGCTGGTCCCAGTTGCCACTGGGGCTGTGTGCAGGTGGCATGGAGAGCCCATTGAGCAGTGGCGAAGCATAGGGCCGGCGGGATGAGTGAAAGTAAGGGTATTGGTAGAGGCTGGGTGGGTAGCCAGGGTAGGGGCTGTAGTAGTTGGAAGCCTGCAGGTCAGTGTAGTCACACTGTGCACTGGCAAAGGAGCTGGCAGCTGTGGCAGAGGCAGCCGTAGTGACACTGGCCTGGGCACTGTAGGAGCCATAGTCAGCACGGCCAGGCGAGCCATGTGACTGGTCATTGTAGTGGCTGGGACTTAGCTGCTCCGTCTTGATATGTGGCCGAAGCGGTCCTGCCTCTGTGGGAGAGGCTGAGGCCGAGGGAGCTCCCTTGTGGGCCCACACAGGGGATGCCCCTATACCAGTTGCCCCAGAGTGGGAGTAGGAGGTGCCCCCATAGGAGCCAGAGACAGTGGCCTGGCTGGGCTCTGTGGGCAGGGCTGAGTGGCCATTGAGGGGCAAGTACTGGTCAAACTCGTGGACATCGAAGGTATCCATGTTACTGATAACCTCACTGCTGAGCTCTGAGATGTCCACATTGCTGAAGTCGATGTTCTGGCGCCCGCTGTCCACCAGGCGGCGCCCTTCCAGCCTTAGCTCTTGCTTGCCTCCACTGCTGGCCTGGTGTAGGTCTGTCTTGGGGGTGGTTGGTGGGGTGGGAGGCCCATGGGTCTGGCCTGAGGAAGAGAGTATATTGCAAGGATGAATGCCCCTTCTGTGGGACCAGGGTGGAGCTGGTGGGTGACACCAGGAGTCCTGGTAACTGCCACAGGTACGAATCAACAGCTTTTTGTTTCCTTACCTTCCCAGAAATTCCTGCAAACTCAGACCTAGCCCTCACTTACTAGCTGAGAAAATTCCATTAAGCACTGTGCTGTGGGAAGACCCAAGGCCCCTCCCTGAAGACCTGGGTGGGGGATGGAAGGTGGCCAGCAGGCCCCACCAGAACTAGCATTAATGGGGCACTCTTGGAATGCCTGGCCCTGGGCACAGGACCAAGGTGAACCCACACAACCCCATTACAGCCGAGTAAACGGAAGCTCACGGCCTGCCTCCAGCTTCACTGAGGCTGCTTGGCTGCTGGGACCCCACCCACCAGCCTGATTCTGAAGCTGGGGCGGTTGACCCATGCTGCTGTCATTGAAGAGAGGAGACAGGTTATGAGTGAGTCCCACGGAAGATACACATCTCCAGAGTGCTGGATGGGGCTAGGGAGCCCTTCCTTTTGTGCATCAGAAATAGCTACATCCAGAGGCTTTTTCAGGGGACCAAGGAAAGCCTGACCCTTTGCAGATTGACAACTCTGGACGGAGGACCTTCCCACACTCCTATCCCCATGCTAAGGGTCCTGGAGCCCACCTGTGTGGTCGCTGTGGTGGTGCGCATCACTGAGGACCGCATCAGCTTTGTACATGGGACCACCAGGGTGGTGGCCCAGTTCAGTGCCAGAGTCCGAGTCACTCCGGCCGGTCTTCACACTCTTTCTCCGTCGTGGCTGGTATTTGTAGTCTGGGTGGTCTTTTTTGTGTTGGACACGGAGCCTCTCAGCCTCCTCCACGAAAGGACGCTTCTCACTTTCACTCAGCAAGCTGCAGAGAACACAGCAGGGCAAGGATGGCCACAGAGCTCCAGGGCTGCCAAGGGCCCAGATAGCACTGCACATACACTGCTGTGGGAGTTGGCCTGGAGTCAGACAGCACAGGGTAGAGCTGAGAGGCCAGGGTAACCTCCAGCGGGTAGCTTGCCCTCTTGCTGAGAATCGTGGCACCAGTGGGGCATAGCGCAATAGGCCTATGTGGTGAGAACTATATGCTCTTTACAGTCCAAGGAACAAGAAAGACCCAACCCTCCATCTTTGCTGAGTTCCCCATTTCCAAGCCCATTGCTTGTCCATCCTACCCACCCACTTCTCAGTCTCTCTCAAGGAGGAAGGCAGGACCCCATGAAGACTACACTTCGATAAAGTCAAGGCTTCCTAGGAGCAGCTGTGACTCAAGGCAGCTGGGTTTGCTGTCCCTTCAGTCCCAAGCTTCCAGCAGTGAAAGCAAAATCCAGGAGACTGTCCTCCGAGCACACACACAGCCTTGCACCTCAGCCTGCAGACAAAGCTGAGAGACGGCAAGACGACCCACTGTCCTGCTCAGACCAATGTTTCTAGCATGTACTGTTTCAAACCCAAGCAGAGGCGGCTTGGGAGGTTTGGGCTGGGGCTGTGCTGGGAAACTTCTGAGCTGCTGTCTTCTTCGATAATGCCTGCCCTTCTCACGCCAAAGTGCCCACTGAACCCTGTCGCTTTTCACCCACTCCATTCCAGGTTGATGTGGCCTGGGAGAAGTACCTGGGGACAGTACCAGCCAGCAGACTTGGATTCCTCATGGCTACCTGGGAGTCACAGCTTTTGCCCAGGACAAAGCAGCTTGATGCCTGACCTTATGCCTACAGGCCGTGATGGGCCACTCAAAGCTGGGATCCCCAGTTCTGCAGCTCTCAGCAGGATATTCCAGGAGGGGAGAAAGTGCTGAAGGGTCACACTCCAAGCACTGGCCTAGGTCCATCTCCAAGGTCCCACATCTGCTATCTGGTCTCTGTTGACCAGAAGGTGTTTTTCCACCAGACCCACCCTGGAACCAGCCCAGGAACACAGCCCAAGCTTGGGCACGACGCCACCTCCTTCATCCCCTACTCTCCCTTCCTTAGCCAGAGTGTCAGAATCCCCACACTCACCGCCACAGCTTGCCCAGGGTCTTGCTGAGCTCCGCGTTGTGGAGATGCGGGTACTGGTCAGCCAGCTTGCGGCGCGCCGCCTGCGCCCACACCATAAAGGCGTTCATGGGCCGCTTCACGTGTGGTTTGGCCTTGAGCGTGCCGCCACCGCCGCCGCGCACGGGCATAGGTACCAGACTCCAGTCATATCCCTTAAGCACCTGCGACACGGCATCACGGATGCAGGCTGGGAAGCGTTCGTCTACTGCCTCAGCAGTGTCCCCTCGGCCGCCGCCCCCCGCGCGGCCCAGGCCCTCCGATCCCGCAGGCGACGGCGGCGCGTCGGAGTCTGAATCCTCCACGTGTGACATGGAGCTAGCGGTGCCGGACGGGCTGCAGGGCGGCTGGGAGCGAGCCTCACTCATGTCCAGCATCGGGGCCACGCGCGGAGGAGCGCTCAGTGGGGGTGGACTCAAGGGTCGCGCCAGGTCACGCTGTAGACGGACACTCTGGAACCCAAGGTTGCCACTCAGGACCCAATCTTTGTCCCCGCCGCAGGCGCCCAGCCTCCGCTCCTCTGCCGCTGCAGCTCAGTCTCAGTTCTGGGACCCGCAACAAGTTTCTTTAAGCTGCTGCCGAAACCCCGCCCCTCCCGGCCCGGGTTGGCAGACGCGTCCTCTCCGGGGCGGAGCTTCTATGCTCCGCCCCTAATCCTAGGTTGCCAGCGTCCTCCTCACCACGTGGGCCAGGCGTCCCGTAGCGACTGAGGCAGGGTCAGAGGGCTAAGGGTGACTGACTGCCCAGCTCTGCAGCGTGGCTGGGCTTTGGGGCGGCTGGCGAGAATGCTAACCCACAGGGTTCCTGATCCCCAACATCCCTCCCTCCACTGTGAGGCTCGAATCCGCTATTGCAATCAAATCTGGGTTCTTGCCCGCAGGGTGGCGTAATGACAGGAGCCACCAGGTGACCCTGGTATCTCGCGCACCTAGGTGAGCTGGAGGACCCCGGGGCGGGACAGAGGTGGGAGGGCCGGGGCGCTCGGCGGGCTGCGCTGGCCGCGGCTGCTGAGTTCCTGGGGCGGTCGGTGGATGGCGGGGCCGGACGCGGGGACCCCGGTCCTTCCGGGTATGACCTGCGGCAGGGGCATGAAAGCTCTGGCGGGCGGGCCTGGGTGGTCTGGCGGAGGCGGAGGACACGCCAGGCCGCTTCGCACCAGCGCCTCGGAGAGGAGGAGGAGAGCGTCCGGGGTCGGAGAGGGGACGTTTCTCCCGAGACCGGAGCCAAGCCACGACTCCGAGCCGCGCCCGAGGTCGCCCCCGCGAGTTGGCTCCCGGCCTGGTTGGAGGTCTCCAAGGGCAGCTAGGATTCTCTCGCCGAACTCAATGGAGGCGATGGACCTGCCACTCTAAACTCATCGTGCTGTAGCTCGCAAGAGCCAGGTGATCCTTAACGAGGCGGCCAGTTTCCCTAGCCAGTGAAGAACCGTGGCCTCTGCTGTGCCACCGAGGGGCTCCTCTTTCCAGAGAAGGGAATTTGTTGGGCCTGGATCAGTGATCTCACTGAGCTTAGCACAGGACTGGACTCCCATCCCCAACTCCAGCCAAGGTGTGAATGATTGATTCCCTAACCTCCAGATCTGGGATCCCAGCCTCCAGTGAGGCTTTATGCGGAGACCTAAAGTCTCACTTCTGGAAAGGGTCAGTGCTGTGCAATTGTGGCCTTGGAGAATCTACAGCTCCTGGCAAGAAGGAGATCCAAGTCGCCGCCACCTGCTCAGGGGACAGACAGCTAGCTAAGGAAGAGAAGCTACCTAGTTGTGACCTTATTCTAGTTGTGCCGTGTTTGTGTGTGTTGAGTGGGTGGAAAGCTGGCTGCCATTGTCTGCTGAACTCTCCCCTTATTTTAACTGTCACTTGCCAAGGCTCTTCCCTGTACATCTTCAGTGGCTGACCTTTCCCTTGGGGATCCCTCCTCTCAGGGTCCCACCTCTTGTGAAGGAAGTGTTTTGGAGGCATAAAGACTCCTGCTGTCCAGCGCACTGCCATAGTACCATGCATACCGGCAAGAGAAGTCTAAGTGGCGGGGCTGTGGATGGAAACCAGGCCTACATCATGTTCCTCTCAGGTCTCAACCCTCTGGGCCTCCATGGACCCCTACCCTTAGGCTTTCGAGCTATAATAGAGACCTCCACTTTGCTAAGAAAGCACAAAACTGAGTTTTCATTGGGTTCCCCAGGCTCTCGATGCAGCGTCTTCCTGGCCTCCACCTAAGGGGCATTATATACTCACTTCTCAGATCCTCAGACTGCTTGGACCCTTGGAAAAGAGGAGGTGGGGCTCATCCTGGCCCCACCCACAGTCTGTATCCTCCTGTCACTGGGAGTTGTGGTGACTCACTGACCCCCAGCAGACTGGTGGCCAGCCCCTGTTATGCAGGTAATATAGGCTGTCAGGAGCTGACCCAACCTTTCCCCGAACAACTCTTGGCACACAAGTGGTTTCCTGAGCTCTTTCAGGCTCTGTGTTCAGAATGGAGCTCAGTACAAGCTGTGAGCACACAGGGGAGGCTTCGAGCCCCTGCCAGACTCATTGTTGGGTCATCTTGAAAGACAAGTACAGGTCTTTAGACTCCTTTCAGGCTGACTAGTTCAGCCATTGGGCAGACTCTGAACAGACATGAAGCTGTGGCTTCCAGAAAGAAAGATATTCAGGGTGAGACCATGTGTTCCCTAGGACTGATCAAACACAGCTTCTTGCCAGGGCCTTCTAGGGCTGAGCTGTCCATACCTGACATGGAGATCCTGGTGTTGAGGGCAGGGAGGCAGCTAGTCCTCCCTTGAGATGCCCCCTGAAGAAGACTTTCAGAAGGGTGGTTCCAGAAATTTCAAGGTTGTAATGGTTCAGCTGAGATCTGAAGCTTGCTGCTTCTATGAGAGGAGAAAAGAATAGTCCCTGTGGGTGGCATCATGTGCAAAGGCCCTGCAGTCCCAAGTAGCACAGGGTATTTGACGATACAGGGATCTACAGGTCTATAAAACTTGAGTGGAAACTATTGGAAACACCTCTCTGTTTACCTTGTGGGCCACTGGACCTTGTCCAGGTGTGGACCAGTTCCTCTTTCTTCTTGGCTGATGCTAGTTTTGCCCCAGTCTACATGACCTTGCCCTGGCCCCGGACTTCCCCATTATTGTGAGGGGTTTGCAGTTCTAGAGTGAGGATCTCATTGGCTGTTCTTGGTCCAGGTGCCCATTCCTGGACCGGTGGTCCTGGAGCCTGGGGAAGGGTGACCAAGTGGATCTGTAAACCTCATTGGCTCATGTGTCCTAGCCCTGGCCTGGTTCTCTAGCCCTGCATTTGGAGCTGTACGTCAGACAGTTGGCAGGGCATCCCAGCACAGCCATGGAGATTTTAATTGCTGACGTTGACCTACAGGAAACAAAATGTGGAAGCAGTGAAGGGTGAATTCAGAGCTGGGCTCCTGTAGACTGTTGCCCTGCCCACTGGGTTCCCAGAGGCGGGAGAGCGGCTCCATGGCCCACTTGTCAGAAGGCTGTCCTCCCAGTGACATGCTCAGGGCACTGGACCGAGCACTCTGCCTCCTACCCCATCTTAATTCAGTGATCTCAGGGATGCTGTCAGAGCTGGCTGCAGTGGAAGTTGCAGTTCAGGTCAGAGCCAGAGACCCTCAATAGAACGATCATATATAGGGGAGTTGCAGGTGTCAGTACCCACCCCTCTCTGCTGCCCCATGTCCATCTCTCAAACCTACAGGAACAGTTTTCCTGTTGTGCCACATCTCCAACTTACTCCTGTGTCATGCCGTGCTACACTGTGTGGCCCCAGCCTGCCTTGGCTCCAAGGAGGGGTGAGCATGCTACCTCAAGCCCAGCAGCACCTTTGGTGTTTGATGGCCCTGGGGAGGCATACTGCTTTGAGACTACTGACAGCAGCATGGGACATCCTGCTGGGCTGCTCTCAGTTTGAAAGGATTCTGGAAAGAGGGCGTATTTAATCCATGCAGTGGAGTCCAACATGCATCCTCTGCAACGTGACAGGTGCGTGCATGGGCCAGATGTGTGGGGAATAGCTGCTGTTTCCACTGCTCTGCACCGTTGCCTCGGGCTCCTGGGTCCCTGAATTTCTAGCTGTGTGGAGCTGACTCCCAACAGTATACAGTGGGTCTTGGTACTTCCTCCTTGGCACTGGACAATTGGTGCTTTTGAAACTAAAGCCATCCTCAGTAGGGTCCTCAAGACACTCAGGCAGCTGTTCCTGGGTGGAAGTGAACCCATGCCTCTCAATGAAGGAGCTAGCATCTATACTGAGATGTGGAGTGTTACCAAGGTCTAAGCGGGACTTAGAAAGGCTCATTCTGACACCAGACATCTGGATCTCCAGCCCCATGCCTGGTGTGGGGAGCCCACACCACTCTGATTCTGGCCTTTCCACATCACCTACTCCATGCCAGAATCCTGTAGTTTTAGCTCCCCAGAAATGAGACCTGAGGGCCTGGGAGCAGACACCAACGGGGACTCACTCGGAAACTCACGGGCTATTTGATTTCTGTGTGCATCCTCCCAGGCTCTCGTTTTCAGATCCAGCAAGGTGTCCTGCCCATCTATGGTGTCCACAGACCTGCCCATCCATGGTGTCTACAGTTGCATCTTTACTAAACAGAACCCTGTTTCCAAAATAAGCAGTAAGGCAAATGATGACTTAGAATAAAAATGTAACAAGTAGCCCCTCCAGCCCAAACCTCCTCTGCCATGATTGTAGGTTCAAGATACTGCTTGTCCAGGGCAAATTAAACACACCAGTAAATGGCTTTCTGCTGTCTGGCCTGCCTTTATTCCCTTGAATGTGATAAGGGAAGTTTCAATTAGATCCCAGCAGGATGTACCCTGTGTTTTGGGGCTGTTTGTTATGCAGCATTAGCGGAACAGTTGGTGGCTCTCACAGTGACAGTGCAGCTCTGTCTGTGGGCAGAGTCCAGCCCACAGAGAACCCTCTGGGTTCTCACCTCTAGGCTGGGGCTTTCCAAGAATTCTTCCAGTTCGGAACATAGCTCACAGTCGTGTTTTGATGCAGGACCCTATCCCAGACATTTCACTTCTGTTCTACCTTGAAGTCACAGCTGCTGCTGGTACTCAAGGCCTCATCTCCCTGGGGTGCAGGGGGCTGATGGTGCGGCAGAAGAGGTACAGTAGCCAAGAGAACAGCCGCTTGTGAGTCACAGCTTCAGTCCAGCCGGCAAATGGCATGACACCTGCTCACTGCTGCACCTGCTGGTCTCTGGCGGGTTTTGGCCACTGGACAGTCGGGGGGAACCAGCCCAACTGACCGCTCTTCTAGGAGAAGGCAACAGATGTGGCTCCTGCCCCCTTTCCACAAGCAGACTTCCAGACATGAAAAATTGGGGTAAATGAAGGGTGCACGATTATATTCAGCCCAAGCTGGGTTCTTGGGGAGCCAGAGACAGCTGCGACTGCATGTTAGGGACAATAGCCCTGAGACAGTGGGGACTGCTGGGCTGGGGTGCCTGGGGACAGCTGGACGAGGTGCTGACAGGGGGCTCATTCCTCTGTGAAGCCGTTACGCAGCTGCTGGGAGAGCCGCCAGCTAATGGGCAGTGTGCCCTGTCTATACCCATCTTAGCCACTGTGCTAGAGGCTTCAGGCAGCTGGGGTGCAGGACCCAACTGGGAGCAGGTGAGCCCTAGGCCTCCAGAGACACCAGCCAGGTCCTGAGCTGGCAGTCCCTCTTGGGACCCCTCCCTATTTTCCCTTTCCTTTTTTTGGAGCTCCCTGCCAGAGGCACCAGGGCAGCCCCTCCTCATCTTAGCTCCCTCTGGCCTGTCAGCTTGACTGTTTCTCTAGATTTTGGCTAAAAGTGATGTTTAGAAGCCTGCTTTATGCTGGTGGCCTCTGGGGTGACAGGAGTGAATCCCAGGCCTCTCTCCTGTAGCCCCCTTCTGTACATGAGCTTCCAGCTGCTTAGCTCTGTCTAGGTTTTGCTTTCTATGTGGATCGCAGCTTAATGTAGACCCAGGAGCCCAGCTGCCAGATGTTCATCACACAGACACATGTGTATAAGCCACAACTTACTCTGACAATAGAAGTGATGCCTTCTAGGAGACTGTGAAACATTCCACTTACAGGGCTCATACATAGTTTTTGTTGTTGTTGTTTTTTTAATTATGGTGAATCCAGGCATGGTGAAACACATCTGTAATCCCAATACTTGGAAGACAGAGGCAGGAGGATGACTTCAAGTTCAAGGCCAGTCTGAGCTATGTAGTGATATTTGTCTCGAAAAAAAAAAAAAAGAGTGAAATTCACATAAACTAAAGGATTCAGCAGTATGTAGGACATCAGCACGGTCATGTTGAATCCATCTAGTTTCAAATCACTCCAGTCCCCATACCCCCTTTGTCCTCCCCCACTCTCCACTCTCTCTTTTCTGGTAGAAGTGCCTCTTCTACAGGTTTCCTATATGCCTAACTTGTCTCGGCTCAAGGTTTTGGGGTTCGTCCGTACTGTAGCTTGTAATCTCCACTCCTCTTTATAGATGAGTAATATACCAGGGATGTTTCAGTTTTTAAAACAGGGTCTCACTATTTAGTCCAGCTTAAACTTGCTGTGATCTTCCTGCCTCAGCACCACCAGTACTAGGATCACAGGTACGCACCATCATACCCAGCTCCCTAGTATACTTCTTGTGAAATTCGGGCAGAAACGGGCAAGAACACTAACCTCTTTTTGGCTCAACTTTACCCTGTGTGACCTGCTTGAATGCTAGTTCCAAACAGCATCCCAGGAAGGCAGGCCAGGGGCAAGAAACTCGAGCCACCAAGGACATGAGCTCCCTGGAGACCCTTCCGTTGGCCTCGCTCACCGTGGGCAAACCCAGAGAGCAAGCCTAGAGCTGAGTCTCAGCCCCAGCTGGAGCGCTGGATGCTGGAACAACAGGCCCATTTTATGTTCTGCACAATGCCCCATTGTGCCTTTCTGCAGGGAGGACAATGTTACCACCGCAAGGGGAAGCTGAGGACAAAGAGCCTTTTGTAAAGATGGTCCCCACCTGAGCAATAGCACCCAAGGGTCACACCTGATGGCAGAGCAGTCCTTCCTCTGCTTCCAAACCCTGCACAGCTCTGGCTTCCAGAAATTTCCTGGGGGAAGTTGTGTGGGCTTGAGCTGCCATCCCCAAATGTCTCTGCTGGCCCATCCCCTGCCTGGCACGTGCCAGTGAGAAGGAGAGGCAGGGGAAAGGGTTCTTACTGAAGGATCTAGATGCAGGATACACAGGCATAACTGTTCTTTTAGACTCTAAAGTTTTGAGACCTTGGGCAGATGCTGCCTGCAGGAGACCTGGCAGGTTGCAACATCTGTAGTGGGGCATACCTCACAGCTGGGCTCTCAGGGGAGTGTTTCTGAAGAAAAAGAAAAGGAAACTTAAACACACACACACACTTTATAGGATGTATTTTTGTGCTGGTCCTACAGTATCGGGAGACTGGGGGCTGGGCAGGGGTCCCAGCAGCTGAACACCAGTCCTTACCTACAAGATGCTCACTGCAGGTGTGGTGGTATATACACTAATGAGCTGTTCGACCATGCAAGCATTGGTAATTTATATGTCAAAAAAGCAAGAGCAAAAAGGAGATGCTGAAGACAAGTTGCTAAAAACAGTAATGGTAATTCACAAAGGCACGAGATACATCAAGAGCTCTGACAGAAGAATGAAGGAAACCCTGAACTGCACCAGTTGTTCCGGAAAGCCTTGTAGTTTGCCTGATAACACCTAGGGCTGGGGGTGCCACTGCCCTGCACATACCTTTCCCTTCTGCTGCAAAGCATCTCTCCAGTATCATTTGTGTGCAGTGCATGAATGGCCCCTAACATGAAAAAGCAGTTACTACCAGGCATGTGGCCTGTAATACCAGCACCGAGGAAGGCAGTGTCACGAGGACTATTTGTTGTCATCCTGGGCTATATAGTTCAAGGCCAGTCTGAGTTGCTAAAAAAATGTTAAAATATAAAAGCAGAGTTGCAGGTGTGTGTCTTTGGGATTCTGCTCAGGCCACTGGTCCCCTCTGAGTCCTTGTTGACCCTCTGGCCCCATGTGTAGCTTGAGATCCAGTCCTAGATCTTCGTAGGCGTGCCACCTATCTACTGTGGTATTTGAAAACCACAGACAAGGAGATTTAGGTAGTTAGGCAGCTGGATGCTTCAGAGCGAATTTCAGGCTGTTCCTGCCTACTGTCCGAAAGCATGCTTCCTGCCTTGCTGGGCGGCGGGCAGCCTGGGAGCGCAGGGTGAAGCGCCTGCTCTGCAGCTGCCACAGGCCTGGCCTTCTGCGCTACAGAGGGGATCTGCATCCAGGGCGCAACGGTCCACTGGCTCCTTCCATTCTCCACTTGGAGCCAGACTCTCTGAATCTACTGAAGTCACCACGGAGACGCCCACCGCTAGGTGAGACCGCCCAGAGAGGGCGTGTGGACCAGGGGAACGTGTGTGGCCTTCCAGAATGATGGGCAGGGCCTCCGTGTGCACCGCCCCTCGCGCATGCGCCCAGAGAGCCCCGTTATGGCTGCGCCCACTGGATCGCTGAGAAAACGGAAGGTCGGAGATGTGGATCAGAGTCCAGCGCCACCACCTGCTTCGGTTCGCGATCTCGCGGGCTCTCAAGCCCAGCTGCGCACGGGCACCTTCTGGTTGACCAGAGTCGTGCTCCTGCGAGCCCTCGCTTTCATTTACTGTGAGTGTCCGGTGGGCACAGGCTGTCGCCGGCATCCTGTGACCTGGTCCTAACCCCTACTCGCCTCTGGACTCCCGCTAGCCCCTCTCTCCGTTTCTAGGACCCTGAACCACCCCAACCATGCTACTCTTCTATGATCCTCTGGACCCCGCTTTCTCACCTCCCACTCCGTGAGTGCCTAAACTTATGTCTTGTCCCACGGCGTGTTCCTGGGACCCCACCCCACCCCTGCCTCTGTACAGCCCCATCTATCTAGCACCGGTAAGAGGCGAAGCATTTCCATGCACTCCCTCTGCTTGCTCACTGGGAGTGGCGGGAGTCAATGCTATCTAATTCTGTTTTCAAGGCCTAGGGAAGATGAGTCTTTAGCCTGCAACTTAGATCTAGCCTGGCCACTTTTGCCTTCTCAGTCGTCCCTCTCTGGACCCCAAACGTGGTGCAGCCTGCTTGGAAGGGCGACTGGCAGAGGGCCCAAAGGTCCAGCCAGATTCATTGGCAGGCTAGAGTGAATATGCATTGCTCCTGAGGCTCAGCCAGGTCAGGTTGAGGTTCTGCATGCCTTCACAGTCCACTGCAGCATCCCACACCCACCAGAGCCCAAGGAGTCCTTAGGAGCCTCCTTCACTGCAGGAAAAGCAGAACTGAGGAGCTGGAGGTCATGCTGATGTTTCTTTTCTTTTCCTTCTTGTTTTGTTTTGCTTTTTCGAGACAGGATTTCTCTGCATAGCCCTGGCTGTCCTGGAACTCACTCTGTAGACTAGGCTGGTTTCCAACTCACAGAGATCCACCTGCCTCTGCCTCCAGAGTACTAGGATTAAAAGTGTACACCGCTACACCTGGCACTGCTGTTTCTTTACTGTCTGCTCAGCTCCTCACCTGACTCCCACCCACAGAGGAAGAGGGCTATTTGTCATATAGGGCCAGCTCTGAACAACTCACTATAGGTGAAGCTGTAGCTGAGAGCCTGTCCTGCTCACAGTGAACATGGCATGGCTGTGGCCATCACACAGAGCTCATACTTAAAACCTGTGGACAGCTGGCTGGTAGAAGCAGCTGTGGGTTCCAAATCCTCACCCTTATTCCTCATACTGAGAGAGGTGGCCCAGTGGCCATATGGACACTTGTGGACACGCCCCAGTCTTTTGGTAAGGAAGGCAAACAGAACACTAAATAAGCCCCAAGGCCCAGGGCAGGGCTGGGCTGGAATGGCAGTGCTCCACAGGCCGGCCACCCTGCCTGCATTGTGCGTAGTGCACATTGGGTGTTCTTAGGAGAAGTCATCTCTGAGGCTTTGGGATATGTCTATGTGGCTCTCCTGTGGAGGAGTCAGGTCCTTGTGCATTTTTGTTTGACATCCTGGCACTTCCTGGTGCAGAGAAGAACTGAAGTTCTTAACCAAATGGTCCCCATGGGATTGTCTGCCTGCGTTTCCTTTCATTCCCTCTAAAGCTAGTGGAAAACTACCCAGACTTGTGTTGTTTTATCCCATGCAGTACTATGGAATCATGGGAAAGTTGGTACTGGCACACTCAGATCAAGATGAAGGGAATCTTCGAGACTGATAGAATTGGGAAGCACAGTGGCGCCTGGCTTTGTGCTGAGGACACTCTGTAGCTGGGCTTGGAGGCTTGTGGGTGAGCAGTGCGGCCTTGGTCAGTACAGGAACTAGAGCTTCAGCTCGAGGCCAGAGGCTCGAGATTTCCAGCTACTGCTCGGCTTCATTTGTGTGATGTGCTTCTCCTCCTTACCCTATGTGTGCTTGAGGTAGACACACTTCTTAGGTCTCCCATCTCCCTGTGTCATGGCTTTCATGGTTGTGATGGCCCAAGGCAAGCAGCAGTCCTGAATGTAGCTTCTTCTAAAAGGTTCTGGATCTCACCGGACTAAGAGCTATACTCTAAGGTCCCTTCAATGTGGCAGGCTGTCCGGCTATCGCTACTACAGGAAGACTTGTAATTAAATACAGCCAAGTGCACTCTGAGATTTCTCCCTCTTGGGAGAGTGAGGTCTACAGGTCTTTCCTTATGCACCTTGTGTCAGAAGCATCCAATGATGTGGGCTGCCTGCAATCCCTGAGCCTGAAAGGCAGTGGCAGAGAGTCCGGAGTTCGAGCCCAGCCTGAGCTACATGGTAGCAAGACCCTGTCAAAGTTAAGTAGACAAATTAATAAGGCTTTAATGGAGGCGTCAGTGAGAAACCTGTATGGATGAGTAACAGCCTGCCAGGGGTTCCTCAGAACCAGGCCCGGAGGCTGCCTGTTAGCAGCAGGCCTGTGTTGTTTGATTCCCTCTGTAGCAGTCCCAGCATGTGTGCGCAGATGGCAAGGGTGAGCTCCACACAGGGCAGGTGTGCATAACTCAGTTTCCCAGAGTGGCTGCCGCAGGGAAGCCATGATAGCTGGGGCATGCCAGTACTTGAGAGAAGTTTCCCTTAGGGAGTTGCCCAAGCCACCCTGACATGTGGTCCCCGAGGATAGTCACCCTGTTGAACAGGCACTGTATCAACTGCCATGCACTCCAGAGTGCATGTGTCCAGTGACATCATTGTCACCCACGTGGGAGAGAACGTACTCAGTGTCTGGCTTAGTGAGCTATGAGTAACAGGCCTTGGCTTCGGCTCTGCCTTCTGTTCACTATCCCAGGTCCTAGGTATTTTGTGCACCAGGCTTGCTCTTGACAGTGTCTTTCTTGAGCCCCAAGGAACAGCCAGGAGGCTAAGGCTACAGAGGGGACACTGGGCAGCTGATAAGATCTATCCTCACTGCTTTCAGGCAGGACTGGTTTCTGGACATGAATACCCACGGGACAGGCCTTCCCAGCCTCACTATGACACTGCGGTGTCTGGAGTGTGGGGCATTGCTTATTCTAGTCAGCCTGTAGCTCTCCCCAGGTATGACAACGAGGAAGCTGTCTGAGCTCAGGAACTGTACTTGAGTGACTCAAAACGCTGACCCTGGCTTGGGTGTATGTCCCAAGGATTGTTCTTGTTGTTCCTTGCAGTTGCTTGGTCATCTTTCCCCATTTACATATGGGCCAGTTAAACTCTTAGCTGAGGAGAAAAAAGCAGAAAGTGCCCTTGAAGCCTGTTCTCCTGGTTCTGAGCATTCCTGGGCTGGACCTCTTTCCACTCTGGGCAGCACAGGCCTCAAGTCAGGCTCCTCTTACCCTACACTGTGCTTGGAAGGGAGACACCACAGCCTCTGCACCTGACACTGAGGGAAAGGCTTTGGCCTGTAGGGCTAAGGCCTGGGGTTTGACCACAGTCAGCAAATGCAGCAACAAACAGCACTTCTAGGTGGTTCTGCGTTATAGCAGCTTGTCTGAAGGGGAGAGAAAAAGAGATGCCTCGTTTCTAGCTTTCTTTCTTTTCCTCTCTCCCTCTCTCTCTCCCTCTCTCTCTCTGTGTTCACGTGACATGCACACATGTGTGCTGCAGATTGAACGATTGAACCCAGGGTCTCACATGTGTTCAGCACATGCTCTGTGAACAAGGGCACATTTCCACCTAGGAGGTCTTTGCAAGCCTTCCTTAAAGGTGATCTGGGATTTCCTCCTTGGGAGCTGGGCATGTCTGAGACGAGGTGGTAGGTTCTGCTCTGAGGTCTGGGATATTTGAAGTGTTCTTTCTCTGCCCTTTCAGCTGTTCATTGAGTTGGCAGTGACATAGGTCTTCCTTTTCACAAGTCTGTTTGCTGTCATTGTTTCCTGGGAAGTAGGTGACTACCTGTGCGGTTTGCCTTTGGGCCACTTTCTGAGAGTGATCAACTGGGAGGACCAGGTCTTCTCTCTTTCCTGTGCACTATACTTTGGATTTTGTTACCCAGAAAAGGGCATATGCCCAGCGGGGTGAGGATGGTGCTTGGGTGAGCTGCTGAGCAGCTCACCTTCCCCACTCCCTCTGACTGCAAGATGCACCTGTGCGGCAGTGCGCTGGTGGTTCTAATACCCGTGTGCACCCATGCACATGCCTTTCTGTTCCCTCAGAAGTTGGTGCTGTCTGTATGGCTTTGGACTGTGATATGTTCTGAGGTGCCTGGAGAGGCAGAGGCAGGTGGACATGGGCCCTTCTGCTCAGTGGTGAAGGCAGGGGTATGGGAAACCTTGTGCTGGGGCTCTAGTAACTCGAGGAGCTTCCTGGACTAGAGTATGTGGAGCCCAACTCTCACACTGCCATGTACTGAGTGACTGGAAGCTGGCTTTGAAGGAACGTTGGTTTACCCAATTCACCAAAGCTCAGGACCAACCTGGGGACCGTATAGTATCATGTTTTTGACTCTTTGGTCCCCTTGTTGGTGTCTTGCAGACTTTCTCTTGGTTGTGACCACATGGGGTAGTGCTGGCCATGCGTTCTATAGGACACGGCTCAAGTTGGGTCTGTCCAGTGCTTCCCGCTGGTTAGATGTGAGACGACAGGTTTGGGGAGGATTCCCCTCACTGTGGAATCTTCTTGTCACACTCACTTGATGCCCACACTTCCTGTGTCATCTGGTTAAAGTGTGTCTGCCAAGCATGTACCCATGCTGGCCTCTTAGTTGATACTGGAGGGGAGAGACCCCATGTAATTGAGACCTTGTCCTGGATTAGGAGAGATATCAGCAGTCACTACTTGGGAGGAAGCTGTGTGTCTCCAGTGTCTTCACTGAATGAGTGCACTGTGTCCTTCCCATCGGGTTTATACCTGTCTGCTCCTGAGCAGTTGGTGCCCTTTAGACTGTCTCAGCTGCGGTCACTGGCGATTGTTCCCTTCCGTGTGCCTCATCCCTCTCATGTGCCTTTCTCAGTTGCTAGGCGCCTCCTCATTTTCTAGCTTACAGGGCTGGGTCTCTTCTGGTCTCCTGCCCAGCTCTGGGGCCAGCCGCTCCTCCAAGAAGCCCCATTTCTTTGGGTAGAGAATGACATGGGAAACCCCAGGCCGATGCTGTTAAGTCCCTGCTGTGACCCTCTTGGAGGGCAGAGCTGGTTCTGATAGAACCAGGACATCATCATGTACATACGTGATCACCGCTGTCTCACACTGAGCGCACTAGGTAGAGTCAAGTGTACCAGAGTACTAGACTCTGGTTGGCACATAGGCCATGCCTAGCTTCACCTCTGGCTACCTGAGGCTGTGTGCTCCCCTTGTGGACTCTGCTCCCACACCCCGTGTGTGCTCACTTAGACTCCTGGGGACAGAGCTGGCCAGAGCATCATCTCCTTGTTCCTAAAGACATCTAGCCACTTCCCCATCATGAACGTCATAGCACACGTGTCAGGGAGTTGGCTCCACTAGTCACAGTCTCTGTCCCCCACTGCCTTGCCCCAACACCCTGGTTGCTCTTGTTTGAGTTTGTGTGCTAATGCAGTCTTGTGGGTTTTGACAGATGCGTGGTGCTGTCCGTTACCCCATCAATATACAGTGAAATTCCCCCAGTCAAGGTGGGCAGCTACCCCAGCCCCACCCCTTAAGCCCATTGTAGTCTTGTTTCTGCCTCTGTCAATGGTTCTGCCTTTCCCAGGATGCCTTGTAAGTAGAGCCTTACAGGATGTAGTCAGAGTGTAGACTCTTAAGTGAACATTTACTGTTCATCCACCTTGGGAGGCATCGTGAACTCTGAACATGTTGTGGAGGTTTTATGTGAACTAGAGACCAGTGGCTCCGTTAGTTCGCACTTTCTCTGCCCAGGTGACAGATAAACAGTCCCGTGGCATGGCACTCTCCAGAGCGCTTGCACTGCCAACTTCGTCCAGATTTTGGCTGGTTGGTTGGCTGGAGGGTTGGTTGGTTGGTTAGTTGGTTGAGAGATGGTCTCATGTATCCCCAGCTAGCCTTGAACTTGCTATATAGCTGAGGGTGGCCTTGAACTGTTGCTCTTCCTGCCTCTGCCTCCCAAGTGCTGAGATGACAAGCATGCGCCACCACGCCCAGCACCTCACTGGCTTTCTTGGTGTTCCCCAGTGATGGTGGCGCCGCACATGTCTTCCTGCGTTTGCTTGCCGTCCGTGCTTGTGCGTGGCAGTCTCGGTGCCTCCTCCCGTCTTTCACCCCCTTTTGGGTTTCCTTGCTGCCGTGTTTTGGGAGTTCTTTAATGCGAACCCTTCATCAGATACACGGTTCGCAGCACCTCCCACGCCAGTCCGTGTCCCATCTTTTCATTTTCTTTGAAGTTTCTTTTGTAAATTTAAAGCTTTTCATTTTCACGGAGTCCCGAACTGAGCATTTGGTGTTTCACCTAAAAACCTTGCTGCTGAACCCGAGTCACATAGGCTTCCCCCTCTCGCCCTCTTCCTTGCTTGTTTTTCGAACTCACAATTCAGTTACACGGGTGCTGGGATGACGAGCACGAGCCAGCACGGGTGTAAGGCGAGAAGTCTGAGGTCATCTTTCTGCACATGAGTTTGGTATTCGCTCGCTTTTGGTACTGTCACATGGGCCTAGGTATAGATAAAGGTGTATTTTGCTCAGTTTTGGGGGGCTGAAAATACATACGCCGTGGTGGTAGCTCTGGCGAGGGCCCTTCACTGAGTCATCTTTTAATGGTTAGCACCATGACAGCATCAGTGAGCTGACTCTCGTGAGATAGAAAGCTGGAGTGATGGCGGGGGCTGGAACCCTCCCACGAGGTTCCACTTCACAACGGTTCTCGGGTACTGCTGCACTGAGAAGTACGCCTTGGGGTCAAGCCACATTCAGACTGTAGCAGCTGGTCCAGCTGCAGCTGTTGATCAGACTTCCTCAACATATTCTTTGCAACTTTGTGAGCCTGTGTGCATCTCCCGCGGACCCTCCGCTCCCCTCCACTGATTGCTGTGTGGTCGTCATCATCTTACCAAGCCTCCTTGTCTTGACTAGTGCAGTTTTGAACAGTGAGTCCTGGAGGTGGTCAACTCAAATGCCACAACTCTGTCCTCTCCTAATTACTTTAGCTCCTCTGTTTCTTTTGCCTTTTCATAGAATCAGCTCGTCAAAATCTACAGAAAAACTCACTATTTGATTGAGGTTGTTGGCTCAGATTCTTCTTTCTTTCTCCTGGGTCTTGTAGTTTTCCACAGATGGAACCATCTTATACTTTGTTAAGTTTGTACTTGTACTCTTTCCAGTTGCTTTTATACCTTTTTCTTTTCACGCTTAAATGACATCGCTCATTGCTCATATGTAAGAACACAGTCGACCCTTCTGTTCTGACCTTGTGTCTCCTCCCATGGTCTTGATAAACTCACCTATTAGTTTTAAAAGTTGCCATTTGTCTTGTTTCTGTAGGCTCTTTGGGATTTTCTACATAGACTATCTTTTGCTAATAAAGACTTTTCTTCCTTCCCTCTCTGAGTGCCTTTTATTTTACTCCTCCCTCCTCTCTCCTTTTCTCTCTCTTTAGTTGACCCCCCACCCCACCCTCGCACACACACTTGGCCCTAAAGAAGTGAACGTGCCCTACAGAGGGTGGTTCCTAGAAATGGCCTCTGAGGTCTGAGCTTGAGTTAGGCTGTTAGACTGTGCTGAGGGGCGCAGGCCACTGGCCCTGGGGAACAGTGCTGTTGATGGAACCCAGTCACTAGGACATTCCATGATGGCTAATGCCAAGTGCTCACAGGTAACCAGACACAGGCTTACATAGGCAATGCCAGTTTGCTTGCTTACACATCACGTGTGAGCAGACGTAGTACACACATGTACATGCAGCATGCTTCCTCCAGGCTGGGTCCCAGAAGCCCCCAGGACCCTGAGAGAGTGTATGCTGCTTGTGTGTAGCTTGGGTATTTTGTTAGTTCCTGGCCTGCTGTGATAAAACACTATGGCCAAGGCAACTTATAGAAGAAAGATTTTGTTTTGGGTCATGGTTCCCGAGGGATAAACGTCCATCGTGGTAGGGAGGCGTGACAGCACCGGGAGCAAGAAGCTGAGAGTCACATCTTCAGTGGCAAACAGAAAGCAAAAAGAGTGAGCTGGAAATGGTGTGAGGCTTTTAACCTCAGAGCCTGCCCCCAGTGACGTGCTTTCTCCAACCAGGCTGCACCATCCAAACCTCCCTAAATAACACCAGCAACTGGAGACCAAGCGTCTGGATACCTGAGACTACAGAGGACATTTCTCAGTCAAACCACACAGGTGGCAAACCATGTTTGCTGCCTTCTGTCTGACAACCATGTCTTGGCCATGAAGGCCTTTGCTGTTTTTATCCTCTTATGTTCATGGGGCTACTTCCTGTTTGTGTCCTGTCCTGGTCAGTTTTTGTAGACCACTTGACTTAACCTGGAGTCACCTGGAAAGAAGGCAGCTCGTTGAGGAGTCGCTCCATTAGATTGGCCTGTGGGCATGTCTGTGGGACATTGTCATGCTTGCTAACTGATGTAGGAGAGCCCACCCAGTGCGGGTGGTACCAAGCAAGTGGTCCTGGGCTGTGTAAGAAAGCTGGCTGACTGTGAGCCAGAGAGCAAGCCAGTCAGCAACATGCCTTCTTTGTTTCTGCTTGAGTCCCTGTTCTAATTTCCCTCAATGATGGACTGTGGCCTGGGAGCGTAAGCTGACATAAACCACTTCCTCCCTTAAGTTTCTTTTGGTCATGGTGTTCATCACAGCAACAGAAAGCAAACTGGAATGTGTTCTCTTACGTCTGTGGAGCCATTTCCTCCTCATGCACCCTTATGTCCATAGGACCATTACCGCTCCATACCCTACTAACCCACGAGGGCCTTTCTCCTGTACCCGTGAGGTCTGGTCATGTCTACTTGGGTTCATGAGAGCACATTCCTGCTTGTGTCACCTGTTCTCCTGGAGGCCTTGCTACTCCCATCTCCTTTTCTCACAGGGACCCGGTTCCTACTTGCATCCCTGAGCCCATGGAGGGGTGGTCTGTTCCTACTCACAACTACTGCATTCGTATGTCTTCCAGTTGTGGCCTTCTTGGTGGCATTCAATCAGAACAAGGCCCTCATCGGTGACCGGGGCCTGCTGCCTTGCAGACTGTACCTGAAGAATGTTCAGAAGTACTTCCGGGGCAGAACTGGCTGGGATGCTTGGAGCTATACTCCAACCATCATGTGGCTGCTGGACTGGTCAAACATGAACTTCAACCTGGACCTCCTTGCTTTTCTCGGGCTGGGCCTCTCCTCCTTTGTCCTGGTGACTGGCTGTGCCAACATGATACTCATGGCTGCCCTCTGGGCACTCTACATGTCCCTGGTCAACGTAGGGCAGATCTGGTAAGTAGAACCTGTCACCTGTGGACACATACCCACTTCCTGAGCACTAAAGTGCCGGAGAGAACTTGTTCAGGGGGCCATTATCGTGCACTTGAGCCTTGGTAGAGGCTGTTGTTACCACTCAGCCGAACTCTGGCATTTCTCTTTGGGAATAAAATGTGTGATTGTGCTTAGAGATGCATGTCCTCTTGAGAATATGCTGCTAGCCCGCTTGAGCCACGAGTCTGAGGAATGGAGACAGAAGTCACTGGGCAGCTGCTGGGAACACTGAGGTTGGAGGGACTGACTTTGAAACATCACCTTCTGCCCTTACCAAAGAGTCTTACCAGCCTATGCCAGACACCACGCTAGGACCAGACCTCAGACCTTGCCCTGATGGTGGCCTCTAGGATTAGAGGTGTTGATGGAACTTATAGGGCCACCAAGGCCAGGGAGTTTATGAACCACAGAAAGGCATGCTGGAGAAATCTGTGGACATGGTGATCAGTGTCCATGTGAACATATGGGAAGTGGGTGAGGGGGTTAGTACCTGTATTGATTATTTTTCTCTTTGCTGTGGCAAAATTCCTCACAAAAACATGTATGTGTGTGTGTGTGTGTGAGTGTGCATGTGTGTGTGTATATGTGTGTAGGCGTGTGTGTACGTGTCTGAGTGTGTGTATGTATGTGTGCATGTGTGTGCATGTGTGTATGCATGTGTGTACGTGTCTGTGAGTGTGTGTATGTATGTGTGCGTGTGTGTGCATGTGTGTGTATATGTGTGTATGCGTGTGTGTACGTGTCTGTGAGTGTGTGTGTGTGTGTGCATGTGTGTGTGTGTGTGCATGTGTGTGTGCGTGTATGCATACGTGTGTGTGTGTGTGTGTGCATGTGTGTGTGTGCGTGTATGCATACGTGTGTGTGTGTGTGTGTGTGTGTGTGTGTGTGTGTGTGTGTGTATGCAGGCCAGAGGGAGATGTCAACCCACCATTTCGGCTAGGCTGGCTGGCCGGCCAGTAAATGCCTGGATCTCCCAGTCTCCCAGTGTGGGGTTACTAACACATGCAGCCACATCCAGCTTTTACACGGGTCCTAGGGATTCAAACTCGGTCCTCATGCCTGCAGAGCAAGTGTTCTTACCAACTGAACCATCTGTCTACTTGCAAATCCTTTCTCTGTTCAGAGCCGTTACTCATTAGAGAATCTCCCTCACACTGGATGTTTCTGGGTTCGTGAGTATGTGCTAGAAAGTGTGCTGTCCACTCAAATGTTTCCTCTGTGGACGTGTAGCAGCATGCTCAAGGGATGTATTCACTGCTTCCAGCTTCTGTGGTAAAAATCAAGCCCCAGGTATTGCTATTTTATCTGAGAACAGTGTGTATCTCTGCCAGGCTGAGAATTACTTGATATAGTTTCAGAACCACCAGGCTATCAGCCCACTCAGTGAGCCCAGACCCCGTGGCACAGACCTGCTTCCCTCCTGTATACATTCCTGGAGGAGGACTTATTCTGGCTCACAGTGTAGAAGGCACGATCCATCCTGGCAGTGGCAGGTACGGTGAATGCAACTGTTTGACCCTGGTGGCGGCAGCATATAAGGCTGAATTTTCACGTAACACTGAACAGGCAGCCAAGAGATCAGGCCAGAAGCCGTGCTGCAGGGCTGTAACCTCCAAAGGCGTTTTCCTAGTGACCCACCTCTGCCACAAAGGTTCCACAGCCTCCTCTAAGAGCACTGCCAACTGGAAACCAAATGTTGAGACACGTGCGCCTGCGGGGGTCATTTCCTACTCAAGCCGTCAGTGTCTGTGATGTCGTGGCTGCTGTGTTCTGACTGTTCGTGGTGAAGATGATTGGCAAGAATTCTGAGAGCAGACGTTTCAGAAGCCCCCAGGCTGCAGACTGTGTGGGGTAGTCTGTATCTCCCTCCCCTCCTTTGCACTCCGCCCCATACTCTCCATGCTGAATATGAAGCTCTGAAGGCAGATCGCAGGCTCTTACCTCTCATTAGCACACATTCCATTAATGTTCTCTTCTTTATTGAGATGTAATTCATACACTGTGAAGTCTAACTCTTCAATGTATATAAGTCAAGTTGAGTATGTGCCTGTAATCCCAGCACTAGGGAGGCTCAGGTCAGGCAGGAGAATCACAAGTTCAAACCACACAGTGAGTTCCAGGACAGCAAGACTGTCTCAAAACAGAAAAAAAAAAAAAAAATCTTGCCATGAAGTTTAAACCATTCTCATCACAGGAGAGCCCTGATCTTAGCCCCTCACTCCTCCAGCAGCCCTGGTGCCCAGTAACTGCTTTCTGCCTGTGGTTTTGCATTTACCCCCATGGTACTTACATGCCCCAGGCATTTCCTGTGAACAGAATCCCATAGTGTGTGGCTTTGTGTCTGGCTTCACCCCCAGCATGGTGTTTCGGGGCTCATCTACGCGTGGTATACATCAGTGTGTCATTCTTTCATGATATATAATGGGTGTCCATGTTTGCTATAGATGGCGTAGGGGGTGGGGACGCTGCGGGTGCAGCTCAGTGGCACAGTGCTTGCCTAGCGTCTTAGTCACTGTTACATTGCTGTGAAGAGACACCATGTCCACGGCAAGTCCTATAAGAACGAGCATTTAGTTGGGGCTTGCTTACAGTGTCAGAGGTTTAGCATCATCATGGTGGGCGGCATGGTGGCATGCAGACAAGCACTGGAGCAGAAGCTGAGCGCTACATCCTGATCCTTAGGCAGAGAGAGACTGACCTGGCGTCAAAGCCCACCCCCAGTAGCCCCAGTGGCACACTTCCTCCAACAAGGCCACGCCTCCTAATCCTTCTAATCCTTTCCAATAGTGCCCCTCCCTAGTGAGTAAGCATTCAAATACATGAGCCTGTGGGGGCCGTTCCTATTCACACCACCTCACCTAACATGTGTGGTGCTCTAGGCTCCAGCATCAAAGCGCCAAGCATCTGTCCAATGTGACTTCAAAGTAAAGGCCACAGTGGCCACAGAGCCTACTACGTTCCATTGACGTAGCCCCTCTTCCAGTGATCTATGTCAGGGCACCCAGGCACCCTTGAGCTTCAGATCCTAGGGTATCGCATTTGCAGTGACAGCTAGTTAGAATCCGTTTCCATTCAGGAAAAGCAAATCTTGCATCTGCTCACTCTATGGTGTCTCTTGCTGGCCCTCAGGCCTTGTCTCACCCAGCTTGTCTGCTCAGTGCAGACCTGGTGGCTGGGCCTCGTGGAGGCAGGTCCTCCCACCAGTGCGCCACGCCCCACACTGCCCTGCTCAATGGGTAAACATAATGCTTTAACATATAAAACCATGCCAACATTTTAATGGTTTTCTTTTTTTGTTTGTTTGTGTTTCAGGTATTCTTTTGGTAAGTGACAATCGTGCAGAAAAAAACTCTGCGAGGGCTTGCCTTGTGTGCTGGGGTATGTATCCCTGTGCACTTCAGGGAGCTTTCATTGTCCAAATACTTGCTGCTGGCTCTCTGAGTGTGTGGGGTTCTACGGAGTTTGTAGAACTGCTGAGTCCTGACAGGTCAGCTCTGGTAGAAGTGAGTGGCTAGGGTGGGTTGGGACTGGGAGCTTCCGGACGAGGTACTGGGATGCCTTATGAACTGCACTGGATAATGATGGAGATGCTGGGGGCTAGAGAGGTGGCTCCGAGGTTAAGTGCTTTTGTAGAGGGACCAGGTTTGGTTCCCAGCACCCGCATGGAGGCTAACATCCACCTGTAGCTCCAGCTCCCGGGGATTCAGTAGCACTGCACGTGTGTGGTGCACAGACATGCATACAAGCAAAAAACACATACACATGAAGTAAGTAAATCTTGAGGAAAAAAAATGCCTAGTGTGGTGGCACACACCCATAATCTCAGCACAAGGGAGGCAGAGGCAGGCAGATCTCTGTGAGTTCGAGGCCAGCTTGGTCTCCATAGCAAATTCCAGGCCAGCCAAAGCTATGTAGTGAGACTCTGTCTCAAAAAATAAAATAAAATAAAATAAAATAATGGAGATATTGAGAGTGACGACCAGAGAAGGCACAGAAAAGTGCAGTGGGTCCCTTCCCGATGCGTCTCTTATGAGTGTTGTGTGGCCCATCCAGCCGCCCATAGGTGTGCTCATAGGAAAGAGCAGTAAGGAGACACTGTCCAGGGCACTGGTGCCAATTAGAGAACTATTTCAGATCCTCCCAGCCCACACCAAGTGACAAACCACTGGAACGTGGCTGAGGGCGGCCCCCCAGTGACAGGGAAGCCTGAAAATCTAGGGACTTACGTGTCCGTAAGTTGACCAAAGTCAATAGTCATGCAACAAAAAAACAGGATACTGGACTTCAGGGGAGAGTAGGGCGGGGAGGGAGTGTCCTTACTGCCCTGCAATGCTATGGCCCAAGGACCCCACGGGAGGTGCCTTGGCCCCTCTTCCGCCTCCCCAAGCTATGCTTGTATCTGGGCCACACCCTGACTATCCCACGTGGCTTCAGCTGTGAGTCCTGAGTCATTGTCTGACCTGTGCTCTCAGCCTCGCACACTGTGTGCCCTGCAGTGCTGGGAGGGAGATGCACTGGCAAACAGAGTCCATCCATCTGCTGCTGTTGTAAATGCTTCCCCTTATTTTTAGTTGCCTGAGTAGGCAGATACCCGTGTAAAGCAAAACTCTTCCAACTGCTGATAGAGCCTTTCCCACACATCTGAGGGCAGGGTGAGTGTGGCTGGTCAGGACACAGTGGGTCCAGGACATTCATATCTGCTTCTCGTTTCTTGTATCAAAGTCCCCCGAGAACCCTGTGTTCTCCAGCGCTTCAGGGAACAAGTCCTCTTTTCTTAGTGAACTTTGCTTATCTGAAATTGCAACAAGATTATTTTCTCTGGTTATGAATATTGAAACCTTGAGACCCTGACTCCTCTATCTGGATGGGATCCCTGCCCTTTGGTGCAGAGAATTCTAGCAATTACTGGTAAAATCAAGTCTGGGTGCTCACTCTTTGGTGCTGTGGCTATGTCACAGGGCAGACATGATGAGAGTAACAGGTGCTCCATGCATCTCTAGGCCTGTGCTTGGCAGTGGCTTCCCTGTCTTGGGATCTAGGAAGTGGGGTATCCCTAGGGTTCTAAGCACCCAGCGGGGAAAGGGGTGAGATATAGAGGAGCTTGGGATTCTAGATGCACAGCTGTGGAGATTGAGCAGTGGAAGACCTCCGGGCAGTAACTTCGGAAACTTAAAAGAGAACCATTACCAGTCACCTTTAGTCTGTATTCTTTACTGGTGCTCAGCAGGTTCCATTTGACCTGGGGCAGGGACCTGGAAGCCTGTGATCACTGTAGCCCTGGCTTCTATCTTCTCTCTTGCTATCCCAGAGAACAAAGGCCCATTGGAGGAGGCAGCACAGGTTTAAGTCTCTTCTGGAGGGGCTGGAGTGATGGTTCCGTGATTAAGAAAACCAGCTTGCTCTTCCGAAGTACCCAGGTTCAATACCCAGCACCCACTTGCAGGGGACTCACAACCATGAGTTACTCCAGTTCCAGAGGATCCAATGCCCTCTTCTGGCCTCCACGGGCACTACACACACATGATCTGCAGACATTCATTCCAGGCAAAATACCCATACACAAAATTAAAAAGACTTCTCTAGAGGCTTCTCTTCTCCAGCCCTGATTGCTGCCCCAGGGGCTGGAGATCTCACAGTGAGCACCACCCACTATCCTGACTGCCTGTTCTAAACTGTATCAGTCATCTTTGTTTTACAAGGAGGCTTCAGTGAACCAAGAGCCGAAATGTGGAGCTGCCTGCTAGTGGCTCTCTGCTGGGCTTTATCCCCTGGATGGTGGCTTGAAGTGCGCTGAGCTTCCAGAGCCACATGCCCAGTGCGGCAGCTGCTCACCATGTGCATTATGACTGTATTTGTGTCTGTTTCTTCATTTGCTATGTACCCCATACTGTTTCCAAACTCCTGTCCCGCCTCAGCCTCCACATGCCAGTGACAGGCAGGAGCCACCATTCCTGGCTTGCCCTGAGTTTACTATATTAGTTAAAACGGAGTCAGTGCAAATGCCCATCCCTTGGTCCCACCAGCCAGCCTTGGAGTGCTTGGAAGCTCTGCAGTGCTGAAGGGCATGAGCTCTGGAAGGGTCTCTGGACAGGGCTTCATGGAGGACACCCTTTATTCAGCTCACAGAGGTGCTTTGGGCACCCCTGTTCTTGGGCAAGGGTGAGCTGTGCCCCTTTGGCCAGCGGTGTGGGGGACTGGCCTCTTCTGCTCACAGTACCACTGTCGGTGATAAGATTCTGGCTAAGGAGTCCAGGCAGTGAAGTCCCATCTAGACATCTCAGACAATCTCAACTCTCCAGAATACTTAAGTTTCCTATTAGCAATGTTTGGCCGTCTCTTTAGGCGGCCCCTTTTAATTGTGACAGCTTTGCTCCGTTACCTGCCACTATCCTGGCACTGAACTCCCATTCTAGACAGATGAGTTGCCAAGTGAGCTGAGGCTGTATGTTGGCACTCTTCTTTGGGTCACAGGGAGACATGCCATTGGTCTTTCTTGCTGCATTCAGCTTGCCTTGGCAACACACAGATCAAAAACTGAGTTGGAAAAGAATTCATTCCGTGTGTGGGTGTAGGCTACTTCTGTCCCGGTGGGACTGTGCTTCCTAGTGCTCCCTCACCTGGCCTTCTGGAATGCCCACTGTCATGTGCTTTGAAAACTGTAATAACCCAGCAGGCTGAGCAGCAGGCCTTCAGGCCTCCTGAAGGACAGGGCTGCTGTTGGCAGGTGCCATCCCAGCACACACCCAGCACCCAGTGTGACTGCTGTCCCCAGCCTGATGACTGTCTCAGCATGACTGCTATCCCCAGCACAGCCATTGTCCCTGGCACGGCTACTGTCCCTAGCATGGCCACTGTCCATCCTGGGCTCCAGGCCATGCCGAGCGCTGTGTGCAGTGTATGGGTAACTACAGCCTCGTCTCTGGGACTTGAATCCCAGTTCCCGTCCTCAGGGTTTCCTGGTCTTGTTCCCAGACCGATGCCTTCTAGGCCTGGGCTGTGGGGGACAGGGAGCACAGGATGACTGCTCTAGGTTATGATGGGAAAAGAGGGACTGTGGGTGTCCTGCTTCAGGGGCTGCCTGCTGACAGGACTCGGGAGAGCCTGTGAAAAGACAGAGTGCCGGGCTCCAGCCAAGTAGCACAGCTTCCTCCAGTGTGGCCCTTGGTTTATTACAAGGTCCTCCGGCCCAGATAGGCAGTCAGGAAATCTGGTAAATTCTGGAACCTTTGGAGTGTTTTAGACCACAAAATGTTTTGTAAGTTCTTTGATGATGCTTTCTGTCACGGTGAATGGGTCTAGGCCTTGACTTCCAAGCAATGCCCAGAGAGTGTAGGCCACACTTCCCATTCTCTCTGCCTAGGCCTCTTGGGACCCTGGATTTGGTCTCAGAGGCCACACTGTCTCTGGTGACTGTAGGGAAGGAAGAGCAGTCTGCTGTGTGGGTGTAGCACAGAAGCTGTGTGCCTCAGGAGATGCCACCAGGCTTGGGAGGACTAGAAACCTTTGGTATCCCCTGGGTCCCCCACCACCACTCAGGACAGCAGGCATCTAGCAGTCTAAGAGGCCAGGTGCGAAGGTTGCTGGGACTCAGAACAAGATTCTAGAAGACCCTGTGCCTTTTGTTCCAGCGCAACATTGTCCGGATAAGAATTGGACACTTTAGCGTTTGAATGAGTCTGGGTTCCTCCGTTTCCATAAGAGGCTGTGCTGATAAGTGATTAGTTTATCCTCAGCTGATGAGGACAAGGACGGAAGTTCTGCTGTGTCAGCTGCCTGGGCAGTGTCCAGCACGGGCCCACAGAGGCATCTGGGCATCTGCCGTGGATCGCACACAACCCATTAGTTGTGAACACAGCAGGAGTGTGGAGACAGCTTTAAAGTTTGCCACCCAGGGAAGCCGCAAGCCAGTGAGGAAGCCACGGGGGGGGGGGGGGGGGGAGAAGCCAGGTGTCTGCAGGAAGCTGATTGGCATGTCAACAATCACGGCCCCCATGCAGCCCAGGAGGGTCCAGGCCGTATTGCAGGGTGTATAGCAGGAATGGTACCCACAGATTATCTTGTGAATTCTGTTCTTCGCCACCGTATCTCTAGTCTTTCCAAGTAGACGCGGCTCTTAATGATTTGAGGAGCTTTGTTCTTGCCACATAGAGAGCCCCCTCTCCTGTCAGACCATCCTTGGCTGGCCCTGGGCCATGTGGGATGTTTATATGGCTGGGACACTCAAACCTGGGTGTTTCCCTTCATGGCAGCACCTCTTGCCAGCCGTTGTGAATTAAATGCTCCATGTGACCCTTCACCCTTGCCGCTCTTAAATTCATGCTTTAAAAACAGCTTAATGAGGGGTTTACTGGCCCAATTGGAAGTTTTTATTAAGACCCATTAGTGAGCGAGCAGAGGCTGCCTGCAGGAAGTGATTAGCACAGTGGCCTAGCCCAGCAGGTTCCATGAAACCGTTTCCAGACCTGTAGCTCACCCTGCAGTGGCCTGCATGCCCTCTGCTGCAGTTTATAGTCCCTCATTCTCCTCCCAGCCCCAGTGCTCAAGAAAGCAGTTTCCTTAATTGAGTTACCCTCACAGTCAGAGGCAGCCTCTACCACCAGACCAGCCCCATAAGCTCACAAGCTGCCATCCGTAAGCCAACCTTATGTCTCCTTCCTGGGGCCTGTTTCTGTTGACTTAACCTCTTGGTGTGTCACTAGGGGAGGAATAGGCTCACAGAGCTCATTTCTGGAAAATGTCAGTTCAGGATGACAGCAGGCACATCCAGTCACATTCTCCATGGGAGCCCACAAAAACCTGGCTCCACCATGTGAGGGCCACTGCGTGGCTTGTTGGCATGGACCGTCTCGATCAGCCATTCAGTCGTGGCCTAGGGTCAGGGTCGACCCAAATGAGGACATGAAATCATTTCTCATCTACCTCTCCCCTCTCTATGTGTCTCTCCCTTCCTTCCCTCTCTCCTCCTCCCCATTCCTGTCCCCCCTTCTCTCATTAAAATCCAGTGAAAAGCATTAATTGAATCTAAAAGAAAATGTTTCCATGTCTTCAATCGTAGAAGTCCACAGACTGAGAATGAGGAATGCTGTAAGCCTGAAGCCAGCCTGAGTTGCAGAGTGAGACCCTGACTCTAAAACAAAACAGAAACAAAAACAAAGCCAGGGCTAGGGACGTAACTCAGTCGGTGGGTGCTTGCCTAGCCTTTGGAAGCCCTGGGTTTGAGGCACTCGGACCATCCCCTCACTGCGGAGGTGGAGGCAAGTTCAAGGTCAGAGTCATTTTGAGGCCAGCATGGGCTACCAAGTCTGTCTGCCTTGTTCTCCTGTTGCTCACTCTGGGTCTTGCCCGGCATCTATAACTTCCGCCTCCACTTCCAAAACATGATTCCCTTTAATGAACAGAATTCTGAGACATTGAAGAAGAGCTGTCTCACTTCAATCCTGAGGCTGCTGGGTGGGTTTTATCTGGAATTCTTCTGGCTTGCCTCCTGGGTTGATTTTTGCTGATTGTTTGGAAACAGGTGTCTGTCTGGTCCTGACTTTCCCACTGGGGTAGAAAGTTGTCCCCGTCCCGCCACTCTCAAGGACAGCTGAGCCCAGCGGACTGCGGCTACGTCTCCTAATAAGGATCTGCCGATTTCCAGTTTGTTCCTTCTGAAGCTACCTGTGGTTGCTGAACGGCCTCACCTGCCACACTGTCTGTCTGTCTCGCTCTGGCCTGCTCCCTGTCCATTTCATGCCGGCAGAATGCCCATCTCGGCTTGTTTCCCCTCCACTACTCATGGCCACAACAGTCAGCAACTCTCCCTTTCAGCCTTGAAAGAACTACTTATATTTACCTGATTTTTAAGAACTTAGGTAGCGATGTGTTTTATGACGCTGGGAACTTGAAGGATTTGTGCAGCGCTGCCCGAGTGCTTCACCCACAGCCTCGGCCTGGTCAGGATGGGGGCCCAGTGCATCCCCAGCTCGTCAGATTTTACTTTTGTAGGCTGCTTTCCTTTCGTGGAGGCAAAGGACTTGAGCTTCAGCTGGATTCATTTACTTTCTGTCTCCTCTGATAGTGACAGCACACACACAGATGACCACTGCCCTCTAGCTGTGTCCCTGCTCCACCCTGATGACAGCCATTGTGGTTCTGTAACCTTCAGCACTGATGCCCTCTTGGACAAGGGCCATCCAGAGAAATAGACAGCAATGCTACCTGCATAGGGTGTTATAAATTATCTATTGCTTATCAGCTTCTGGGTCCTTTATACTCTGGCTCGACCATGACCTGAAGATTATTCTTTTAATTGTTAAAAAAAAAAAAAAAAAAAAAAGAAAAGAAAAGTTAGGCATGTGCATGGATTGCGTGACTTATTCTAACAAAGCTGCAGTGCTCCGACCCCAGACCCTGCTCCCGACATAGATTCCTTCATCTCCTCTAGCACTTATTATAGTATTTGTATCTATACTTCTCATTTAAAAGTTATTCTTCGTATGTGTATGTCTGTGTTCTCTGTGTGAGCATGCATGTACGACAGCACACAAGTAGAGGTCAGAGGATAACTTTGTGGAGTTAGTCCTCCCTCCCTTCCTTCCTCCTTCCCTTTCTCCCTCCCTCTCACAGCCCCCTTCTTTCTATCTTTATGTGATATCCTGGTTTTATTTCTGTTACTGTGATAAGATATCCTAACCAAAGCAACACAGTGTGGGAAATGGTTTACTCAGCTTACAACTCCAAGTTACAATCCATCATTTCAGGGAAATCAAGGCAGTGATTCAAGCAGTTGTCACATCATATCCACAATCAAATACAGAGTGAATAAATACATCTGTGCTGTCTCTGGCTTTCATCTAGCTTTCTCTGCTTCCCTAGAAGTTAGATTTACTTATTTCTTTACCCTTGGTGGAGAAAATTCAGGACCCCTGAGTAGGGAATGGTGCCACCAACAGTGGACTATTTTTTTTTCTACATCAGTTAACCATCAAGACAACCCCCACAGACATGCCCACAGGCTGACTGTTCTAGGCAGTCCCTCAATTGAGACTCTTTCCTCAGGTAATTCTAGGTTGTGGCAAGTTGATATTAAAAACGTCCATCACGTGTGTGTACTGAACATTGAAATCAGGTCACCATTACTAGACTTGCATATCTAATACCCTTATCTATTGAGCCATCTTGCCAGTCCTTCAATCCATATTTCTAATAAGTTGTGTATATGGACTGTTCTTGGGGTGTCACTTTTAGACATTGTTTGTGTACTGTCTGTCATGAGTGACAAGGATCTTTCATAGGCCCCTAATACTATTTTCAACATCTTAGTGTAACTGTATCACAGGTATAATTTTGCACTTGATTTTAGCCCAAAGCCCAAGAAGTAATGCAGATATAATTGTTACTGATTTGTCAATCTGTGCATTATTGTGTCCATGCAAAGATTGTTGACTGCTGTGCCAAACAATGAGCTGTAACTTTTTGTTTGGTTTTCCCCAGAGTCGATAGTTGGACCTTCTTTAGTTTTTCCAACTCTGTTCTTATCTCACCGACTTAGACTAAGTTTTCCAGTGCAACTGCTTAACCCCTCCCTATATTATTATTTTATAGAAAACACATTACATGATCTATGATTCTTTCTCCCCACACCGTGGAGGTTTCTCTTTACAGACTCTCACTTGGAACAGATGTATCTTAAACATCTGGATTTGGAGACTGTGGGACAGGCTACCTGTCTTTGCCAGGTTCTTTTCCACTAATTAATTTGTCCCTCTCTGTGTCCACAGGGATTGGTGTCATGCTAAAGTTTCAGCATCAACAGGTGCCTTTTTCACTGTCTCCTCCTTCCCTCCTGACCTAGTACAGTATTCTAATGAAGAACCATCCCTCAGCCCTTTGCGTGACCACATTCACAGGGAGCCACCTGAAAGCAGCTCTACTTCCCCAGCCTGCAACTGTTTGTCAGAAGCAAGGCAGGTCATCCTGAATGCATGTTGCCCATTAAGTTTTGCCCTATGCAAGTGTTGTGTCCTGGTTGTACCAGGCAGCTGAGAGGCTAGTGAAGTGCTTTGGTCTCTCCAGACACCACCAAGACTGCCAGCTGGCCTGGCACCTCCAGTACCTGGTACGTGTCCCTTGTGCTTCCTGGCTCCCAGGCCCCTTGCTAGCCGTGGAAGAACACTGCCAGCAAGCCTGACCTTTGCCAGTGTGAGGAACAGGAAGAGACTCTGCTGGCTGCTCCGGCTAGTGTCTGCATGCCAGTGTCTGCTGCAAATGCTTTGATGTTCTGAAACAGAAACTCTTAAAGAGGAAGCCGTACTCTGTGCTGTCACAATGGCAGCTCTCGTGTGTGCATTTGTAGGAGGAGATGGGCACTGGTGTGGTTTGGCAGCAGCCAAACCTCTGGTCCAGCACATTATGCTTCTTTGGAGGTATGATCCCTACATGTGTTACAGGTGCCTTAGGCATGCATCTCCAGGGTGGGCAGACTGTAGCTGGTTTTCTGTTTGGTCCTCGCCTCGATGGACATCTCTAGGGCATACATAGGCTGGCTGTGAGCAGGAGTTAGAGGTGAGCTTCATTATTGTTGCTGTTGTGTGTGTGTAATGAGTGTGTAGTGTAGATGTACAAGTTCCACCATGCACGCGTGGAGGTTAGAGGACAATCTGATAGAGTCGGTTCACTCTTCCACCATGGCTTCTGGGGATTTAATTTAGACTGGCCTGCACAGCAAGTGCTTTTTACCCCTGAGCCATCTTGCCAGGCCCCAGAGGTCAACTTTTATGTGCTGTATATGACCACTGTATGGTTTCTGTACTGGCTGCCCACTCCTCCCTCCTGTCTGTGCCAAGCAAGTATTCCCCACCCTGCCTGGCTTCATTCCTTCCATTTATACCCTGGGAAGTGGATCTGCCTGCGAGTCTCTGTCTTCCTGAGCCTGCCTATTCCTACCACTGTCAGCCCCTTGAGCCTGGGCATTGCCCAGTTCCCCACCTCTGTACAGCACAAGCCCAGGCTTTGTGTAGGAGGAGGAGGCGCCTACTTGTATCTGCACCTAGAAAGAAGTGTGTGCCTCCCCCAGGTCACTGCAGTCCAGGCGTCCTCTTGGCAGGGTCAGCATGGTTCGTTGAAACCCTGGATAAGCTGTTTCCTCCAGTTTCTCAACAAAATGCTCTTAAGCCAGAACTACTGACCAGTAGAAGAGTGGACCTGGGGTTCCGAGAAGTATGCAAAAGAAGTGTGTGTTACTATCGGGGTCACTGGCCTCAGAGACAGGCCACTGCCTGGGGATATGGCTCCATCTCAGCTCTGTCAGCAGATTGAGTGTTATCCACAATAAGTGGCTCAACCCACTAGTGGCCAAATGCAAGATGACAAGCAGGAGCTGCTGTGAGGGGCAGGTGTGAATCTGCTCCCTGGTTGTGGCGGGTTACCATGGGTGACTGGAATAGAAGCACCCATAGGTCCACAGGGGCCCTGCATGCCTCATAGGATCATTTCCCTTTGATACTCCACAGAAGTCCCCATGCCCGCATCTCTCTCTACACCACTAGAGTCTCATCGGTGTCTTTGCCACAGGGATATGCATGAGCCAGTCTGAGAACAGTGGACTCTCAGCTGCCACGCTTGCCTAGCCACGGTGGTAACTATAGGGCCAAATCGGCAGATCCAGAACTCCCTTCTGTGGCTGAAGGTACATGGGCCAGGAGTACACTGTGTGCATAGGCATGGCCTCCCTCTCTTGTGCTGACCCTTGTAGGGGCTGCCACGCTGATTTCTCCAGTCACTTCCACTATTTAAACAATGCACACTCACCATCTGAGGTGCCTATTCTCTTCCAGGCTGTAACAGCAACAGCACACACCACCTTACTTATCAAGTAGCACCCACTATGGGAGGTGTGACCTCTGCTGGTTACATGGCAGGACCTCTCTGGCAGCTAAAGGCCAGCGGGCTTCCATGTTGAAGCCCACCCTCCTCCCAAGTTGCTCTCAAGACTAGAGCTGTAAGTTCCTGTCTTCCTCATGGTACCTCAAGGCAGTCAGGTATGTCACAGCTAAGCAGCCAGCAAAGCCAGCACCGGTACTGTGACACTAGCTTTGCACTTGGAGAAAGTGCCGGCAACAGCTTAGAAGATGAACTTGCAGTAGTGTGATCGCTTACAGAGGAACTGCAGAGAGAGGAAGCACCCCGCCCTCCCATCAGAGCTCTGGCATCGGTGACTTGCAGGGAGAAACTGGCCTCTGGTCCAGATGGCAGGCTACAGACCACTACTAGAGCCTTTATCCCGTAGTCTTTGTCCCCCAGACTCTCCTTGACTCCTCGTGTCGGTGATGTGTAGACCATTCCTGGTAGCATGTTCTGCAGATTGTCCCTCAGATTGGGTCTGCCCATGCTTTCTAGTGGATAAACTGGATGATGGGTTTGGGGAGGGCTGCCCCTACAGGGAGGGCTTTCCCATCACACTTACCTGAGGTTACCTTGTTAAGATCTATCTGCCAAGCATCCGTCCGTTCAGTTACAGCTTCCCACAGGAAGCAGGTACTTGTGTCAGTCCCTTAGTAGTGGGGGACCCCATGTCACTTGGAGGGGTGTCACATGTTTTATAGACAGGGGAAGAAGCCACACAGCATTGTAGAGGATTTGGGGTGGTTTCTCCAGGTCACACTGATTTGACCCTTACCTGCTGAGGTTGCTGCTGAGACTTCCCGAGGCAGTCCTGCTCCCCTTTCCTCTACAGATGGTCATTCTGTGGAGCCCCTCTGTGAGGAAGAGCTGCCCCTTTTCCCAGTGTTTATGTACCACAGTCAGATGATCACCCAACATTCCTGTGCTCTTTTCTGTCCCTCGCATCTGTGACCTTCCCGCTGGCCCTTGTGCCATAAATGGCCATCCACGAGGCTTCCCCCATACCACCTAGTACTGTCAGGTGCTCCTGGCACACCTTTGTCCTGCTCCAACCATGTATCAAGCTTCACCCAGGGCCCTGGTCCTCCCGTGGAAACACCTCCAGAATGTGGTGCTGGATGTGTCTGCTGCTCTAGCCTCCTGGTAGACAGAGCTAGGAAATAAGAGGTTAACAGACCCACACCAGGAAGAGGGACGACATATGGGTGTAGATCTGATGACCCTCGGGTGGCAGCTGAGGGAATGCTTCCTGCCATGTGCCCCTTGCTGTGTTCTTGGACAAGTGTAGAGAGAGGACGGGCTGTGTCATCAGGCAGGGGCTGGGAGGAAGCTGACTTGTGCCAGTGGTAAGAATGATCTGTATGCTGTCCACACTACATCTGAGGTGAGGCCGTACGGAAGTTGTAGGCTTCATAGCAAGTACTGTGATTTGAACCTACCCTGCCACATCAGGTCTGCCAGAGTTAGTTTTAGCTTCTCTTTGTACATTTGTGCAGAGCTGAGTATGAAATGTAACAGAGGAGCAGTTGCAGCCAAGAGTACTGACCAACACAGAGAGCAAGTAATGTATTTCTGCCGAGCTAACATACAGGTGAAAGAGCTTGGCGTGGTGATGGTCCTCCTCTGCCTGCGCACTCTAAAGCACAACCACAAAAGCTGCTGTAAAAACCCAGTGCTCGGGGGCTCGGGCGGTAGCTCAATTGATGGAGTGTTCCTTACAAGCCTGAGGACCTAATTTGATCCCCAGAGCCCATGCCAAAAGCCAGACATGACCAGGCGGTGGTGGTGCACACCTTTAATCCCAGCACTTGGGAGGCAGAGGCAGGTGGATCTCTGTGAGTCCGAGGCCAGCCTGGTCTACAGAGTGAGTTCCAGGACAGCCAGAGTTACAACAGAGAAACCCTGGGGGGGGGGGCACGTAGAGCCAGGCATGGCGGCATTTATTTGTAATGCATCCAGTTTAGTCTACTTGTCAAAGCCCCAGCACTCAGAACTATCTCACAAAACAAGAGACGAATGTTGACTGAGGAATGATGCCCGAGGTTGCTCTCCGGCCTCCATGGCCGTGTGTGTGGCACATGGGCATGCACAGATGCGCAAACACACGGAACAACAAAACCAAGCGAGCAGCAGTTTGCTGAACGTTGAGCCCAACAGACACAAGCGGACTAATCCAGCATCCAGCCACTGTCTCTCGAATTGGCTTCAGGGGTTGTTGACAGGTGGCCTGGGGTGGCAGACATGGCCGGAGCAGCTGAGCTGTGGCCCTCCCTGGAGGACGGCACGGCCAGCGGTCAGGAACCACGACTGTGAGCCCTGCAGCTGTTCCCTGAGATGGGGTCGAAGATGTGAGGTGCCACCCCTGAGCTTATAGTAGGACTAGGGCTGCCCCAGGCTCAGGTCTGTGATCATCAGCGCTGACTGAGAAGCTGTGCTGCCTTAGGACAGCACAAAGGGGCTCCTGCCCCAGGACTTGCCCACCCGACAGCCATGTAGCTGGGAGGTCCTTTCTCGGAGACTGAGGAACCTGGTGTAGACTAGTGCTAGTCTCGGCCCCCGCAGTTGTCTCTGTTTCTGCTGGCAGTATCAGGGATAAGGTGAAGGAGGGTCTGCAGGAAGTGGATGCAGGGGTGGCAGGGCTGCCTGGGACCCCCACCCCCATGGTTCTGTCAGCTTGACCGGAGTTCTCCCAGCCCGGTGTGGACCCCATGCTCAGGGTGTGAGGACAGTGAGGTGAACGGGAGTGCATGGAGCAGTCGTTGGTGACGTGCGAGCTAGGGTAAGCAGGGGCCGGGTGAGGGACTGATAACCCAGGAGAAACGGAGGCTTGGTTTGAGCTTCCAAAGCAGGCAGTGGCCTGGTGAGCACAGGGCCAGTGGGCATGCTCACGACTCGAAGGGGGCCACATCATCCAAGGAGTCTAATTTACACCAAGTGCCTTTCGGGTCCATCTGTGACTTAGCCCGACCTCTGCTCCCCCCTGAGGTTCCTCTGCCTTGTCCCATCTGAAAATCCCGGCACACAGAGGGCCCTGATGTTCCTGTGCCTGCATGTGGTGATGCAGGACACGGTGGCAGGGAGCATGGGATGCAGCAAGGTGGCTCATCTTAGGGCAGATAAGAGGCAGAGACAGCAGAGGAGTGAGCTTACGCTGGTAGGCTTCCTCTGCCTTTGTTCTCTCTGGGATGGCACATCTCACATTCAGGGAAGGCCTTCCTCAATTGCTGCCCTATATACGAGTCCCCTCTGGTAATACCAGGAGTGTGCTTTACTAATCTCTTAATCCAATCAGAGTGCTCAGTTGGAACAAGGAGGGGTCAGCTTGCCTGGGAAGTAGACAGAGAACACACATACCTTACTGCTATACTACCCCGCACACACGTCAGAGCTCCATGGGCTCTGGGAGCCAGGGTGGATTCTGCTCTTGCTTCTCTGCCTGGTCTCTGAAGTGCCTCCAGCACTGTGAAAGTAGGGTGCCTCTAGCCCTCCCATGAAGGCTGAGGAGGTGGGTGCTGGGGCAGAGTGTGAGGTAGGCTTGGGCTCCAGGGAAGAAAGGAAACCCTAGGCCAGGCATAGAGGGGGAGTGCTGGTCATGAGCACTGATCACTTCCTGTCTGGACCATTTTTCTTTGAGAATTATGTCACCCGATTTAGTTTAAATGTGATCCTTTGCTGGGCAGAGGTGGCGCAAGCCTTTAATCCCAGTGCTCTGGAGGCAGAGGCAGGTGGATCTCTGAGTTCCAGGACAGCCAGGGCTACACAGAGAAACCCTGTCTCAACCCCAAAAAGAGATCCTTGACTAGTCCTCCAAAAGAACACATTTCTGGAAATTCCTCCTGATGGCATTAAGAATGAGATACCGTAGGCTGTCCAACTCAAGAGTGCGGCAGTGCCATGGGGCTCTAGTGTACGACTGCAGTGCACCCCCTTGTCCAGCTGAGGCTTCTGGGAATGTCCTGGACTGGTCAGCTGTCCCATGTGCAGACTGGGTCTGTGGGGCGGGCTGTCCTCTTCAGACTTCCTGCCCTGGCACCAATTCCAGTGTGGCTGTAGCCCTGTGGGAGGGCTGGAGGCACCGCAGAGGTGTGGGGGGGGAGGAGCAGTGTCCACCCTGAGTTCCCAGAGAGCCCACAGCACTGTCCTAGCCTCTGACATGGGAATATGGCAGTCGTATGTATTTTCTGGCTCACTTTCTGGGCAAGCTGACACCTGCTTCTTAAGAAAGTGTGAAGGGGCACCCCACTTCTTCAGCACTGGGCTGGTGGTGCCAAATAGTGGGGGCATTAATGTAAGTCAGCTGCAGCAGTCTTGGGAGCTCCTGGAAAGTGCAGGGCTGCAGTTAGGGCAGTTGGAGGTTGCCCAGGGTGGGGGGCAGATATGCAGATTTGTCCAGCGTTTGTTCTACACTGAACCACACCACACATGCCTGAGCAGGCAGTGCCCCTGAGACAGGCTGGGAGTTGAAGTCCAGACCTGGGCCATTCACCATACGGACCCCCACCCTACATAGCCACTTAAATTCAGTTGAGCTGAAGTTTAAAATTTTTAAATTTCTCCCTCAGTCACATGAGCCACATTTTTGGATCTCAGAGGCTCTTGTGGCCAGTGGTTCCTTTCCCATCCCACGCCAACCCTGAGCATTGCAGGCAGTGCCACAGGGCCATGGTGTCTGACACTTCCTCAGGACCCTGGCCTGTGTCTTTGTGGCTGAGCAGTCTGTAGCTCATTTCCACACACAGGAAACAAGAGAAAGCCCGGGAAAATGTGTGCCCTTCAGCATGCTATACATTAAATATTTGGAATATATTAATCCGAAAAAAAAAAATCTGGCTAAGTCTAATTTCCGTTGAGGGGAAGCATATTCGCAAGTATCCAGAGGCAATAAAGCTGCGAGGTCACCTCCGCGGATCCCGTTTCCAGGCTAGCTGGCGACACCTGCAGAGATCTAAGCAGCGGGGACACCCGGTGGCTCGGAAGTCTGGTCGTCCTAGCAACTGAGCATTAACAAGCACCTGGGACCTGGGTTGCCATAAGGGTCACCACGAGGGCATGTGGGTCATGGGGGTTACTTCCTGTTTCTCAGAGTGCCCGAGGACATCTTTAAAATGTGTATTAGCAATCTTACAATCTTACTTGGTAGTTGGGGTTAGGTTGCCAGTGAATCCTTTTGTGTGTGTGTGTGTGTGTGTGTGTGTGTGTGTGTGTGTGTGTGTGAGTGTGTGTAGTTTCTTGCTTTTTAAGACAGGGTCCCACTCTGTGATGCAGGCTGACACTGAACTTAGGGCAATCAATCCTCCTGCCTCAACTTCCTAAGTGTTGGCATTACTGCCATGAAGCACCCACCACACCTGGCTTTCATTGATTACTTATGCAGTGGTTCTCAACCTTCCTAACGCTGCGACCCTTTAACACAGTCAGTCCCTCATGCTGTGGTGACCCCCAACCATAAAATAATTTGTGTCGCCACTTCATAACAATAATTTTGCTACTATTATGAGCTGCAGTGTAAATATCTGGTATGCAAATGGTCTTAGGTGACCCCTGAAAAAGGGGTTGAAGCCCACAGGTTGAGAAACGCTGACTTACAGCATGAAACCTGCAGCCAGTGCCTTGAGGAACATCTGCTCACTAGAAAACGCTCTCCCTTTTAGGGTCTGGTCTCTACCTACAATCCTGG
This sequence comes from Cricetomys ansorgei, assembly GCA_026225945.1. Taxonomy (NCBI): domain Eukaryota; kingdom Metazoa; phylum Chordata; class Mammalia; order Rodentia; family Nesomyidae; genus Cricetomys; species Cricetomys ansorgei. Next base: position 6,986,451 of record JAMJFZ010004061.1, read on the forward strand.
CCTCCGAGGCTCAATCGCCACTCTCCTACACATGGCTTGCTCCTCTGTTAGTGGGTTAGATCGCGCCTCATTGCCATTGGGATGCTCAACACAGAGAGCAGCTTGGCTAGCAGGGCCAACAGCCCTGCTATGTGCCTGTATGTGGATTCCGGTATCGAGCTGCAGAGGCCCAGCCGGTTCCAGAGGGGGAGGAGGGAGGCAGTGGGGAGTGAAGTGATAGGCCACACACAATGCTGCACCTTTCCTACGGGGGCAGCACCCCCAAGGGCAGCCTTGAACATTCTAAGATGGGCGCCGAGTTTGTTGAGAAGGGGCATCTCGATGTGGCGCCTGCTCTAAAGGTTTCCTCAAGGCTGCGCGTCAGCCATTATTTGAGGGTTTCTGCAAGATGGCGACGACCCACCCACGTGTGCAGGGCAGCTGCTGTTGGGGCGCTGGCTGACTGAAGCAGAAACCACTGTGCATGTACCCCAGGCCTGCTGGCTGCAGGGTTGTTGGGTGGCCTTAGCTCCGCTCTCAACGTGTGCCTGTTTTTCAGCCCTCTGCTCTTAGGTTGCCCTGGGTCTTGTGGCATCAGCTGAGGTAGTGGGCTCACTATGAGTTTGAGACCAGTCTGGAAGACATAGTAAGTTCCAGGACAGCCAGAGCTACAGAACAACGAAGACCCTGCCTAAAAACGAAATCCAAACCTTGGGTTGAGTCTCAATCACAGCTGCTACAGGACAAACCCAAACTCTCAGAAGTGACTTTGCAGAGCAGTATATGTGGTAAAACCACAGATCCAAACTTCAGAGAACGTGGAACATGTGTAGATCTCTGGTACAGTCTGTCTAACAGAGCACTGGTTCCTCCATGCGACCTGTGACTGCCCGTGGAATGGGGAGGCAGCCACGTTGCAGTCCCAGACCCAGCAGATGCCCCGTCACAGATCATGGAGGACACAGACTCTGAGGTCTGAGACACAGAGAAGTAGGGTTTCTGGCTTACTGGGGACTAGGGGTAGCCTCCGTGATGATGTCACCGCTTGGGCTAATGCAGGCCCAGGAGCTGTGTTGTGCACTGGAGGGCGCCATGTGGCCCACAGAGTTTGTTACCCATACCCCTTCCTCCCTGTGCTATCTGTAGAGCAAAGCAAAATTTTGCAATGCTAGCTCATAACTTCTCCTAAAATATAACCTATGAAAATTAAGGAAACTTTTAAAAGCTGCGGGCTCCCTCCAGGGCCATCATTAGAAGCCCCTGGGGTGGCAGAGGGCGGGCGGCTCATTGCTGAAGTGACAGCCAGTCAGGAGGGAGTGCTTTGCCCCCTTCTCCCTGTTTTTAACGGAGGAGCTAATGGATTTCCTATTCCTCACGTGGATGGTGCTGTCACTTTTGAAGGATCCATCTGCGCTATATTTAATTACTCTTTCTGACTATCTGAAGTCGTTCTGACTAGCTCATGCAACCTGGTTGCTGTCTTCTTTCTAGAGTGGCCATTTCAGGGAAGCATCCCTCTGAGATGCCTCGGAACTCGCTTCTTATTTGCGGAGTTAGGTTGACCTTTGACACAAGTAAATCTAGCTCCAAGTGATTATTTCATCATGTCTCACCTTATGTGATGCCCCCAGCCTGGTACCAGCTCACCCCTGGACCTTTATTCCTCACATGGCTGGGTGGTCTATCTATGTCCTGGCTGTCCTTAGCCCACAGGAAAGACAACTGGTACCACACCATGGCTTGACTCCTGTCCTGCTCATGGCAATCTGGAGCAAGAGACAGCCTTCAGGGTGAGCTGATGAGATAGCACCCCACCAATAAAGCCTTCTGAAAGTTTCTACCTGCTCCCTTGCTCCCTACATCTCCTATCCCATCCCACCAATCCCCTGACCCCTCTCAGATTGTCGGGCTCTCTGCTTGACCTGGGCTGTACTCTGCCCTTGATTGGCCCCCAGCTTTGCATCCAGCCTGATGGTGCCCACCTCTCACCTGCCGTGCACGCTCATGGAGTTGGTGGTCCTGCCTCCTCTTATCACATCTCAAGATGTCTTTCTTCCTGATTGCTTTAGCATCTTAACTCTCTGGCTTAGCTTCTAGGCCTCTTAGGTTGATGGCGCCCCATTCCTGAGCCACTCGGCCACAAGGCCTCCCTGTCGAGGGCAGCTGTCCAGTGTAAAACTGCCTGACCTCCTCTTGCTGGGTCCTTGTGTCCCTTCTTTCCAGCATTTGTCCAGCTGAGGCTCAGACCAAGCCTGTAGATGGATACAGGTGCCTTTCTTCTTTCTTCAGTGCCATTGAACAGAGGAGCCAGCACCTTTTCATTTTGGTTTTATCTGAGAACAAGTAATGTCGAGCCCAGCCAAAGAGCAGGGCCTAGACAGGCCCCTCTGCCTCTGCTTCTCTGCCCGTTTGCTGTCTCTGGGCTCTAGATCCTTTTGCCTCACATCTGTTTTCTCCCGGTTGTGTCTAGTTTCCGTAGACACCCGAGCTTCCTCGGGACGCCCAGATGGCATGCCAGGGTCTGGTGACCTTGGGTTGAGAACCACACGGCCTCTGCTTCCATTTCCTTGTGCCATTGGTGTTTGCACTTAGAAATTCAAGGGAACCACATCTTCCCTGTGAGTCCACAGCAGCGAGCTCTTCCTCACTGAAAGGAAGGCAGGCTGGAAGGCAGTTAGGAAGGCTGCATCGCTGGCATTGAGCTTGGGAAGCCACGGTGATCACTGCGAACAGCTGGAAGGAAAGCGAGTCTGGCACCCAGAGTCTTTCCCCAGACATCTCAGTAGCACTGAGCCGGGGGCAGATTGGGATGGCTACTACTGCCTGGCCTGCCACTGCCCTGCGGGCCTCACATCCTTCTTTCCCCACTGTTCAACATCTAGGCCATTTCCATATGTTGCTGGGAAGGTTCATATTGAAATGGCTGTGGTTTTCCTTCTCTCTTTCCCTCCTCCCTTCTTGTTCATATTCTGCTTCCCCCTCCTCTGTCGTTCTTTCTCTCTCTCCTCCACCCCTCTCTTACTCCTGGAACAGGATCTCACTAAGTTGTCCAAACTGGCCTGAACTCACTCTGTAGCTGAGGATGACCTTGAATTCTCAATCCTCCTCCAGAGTGCTAGAATTACAAGTATGTACCATGATGCTCGGGCGATGGATGCTGGAGATCTTCCCCAAGGCTTCACGCATCTGATCTCATCTGTGGTATCTGGTAAGGATGGCTGCTGGAGCCACCCAGGCCTTTCACCCATACCACAAGAAACAGCTCTGAATAGAGAGCTTCTCTAAGCTGTTTTGAGAGGTTGCATGGTACAACTTCCTAGGTACAGCTGGCTCAGCTTTAACTACAAGACTGGGAAAAAAAAGAGACAGACATTGAAGTGAAGGTTCTAGAACAAGCCGTGTATCACCACATAAAAACAGTCCACACAGTGCTGTCACTCAGGACCCCTCATGGACCTCTCCCGACAGCTGCCTGATATGCTACTGGGAAGACTGTGTCCCTATTACTGAAGCATGAACTAGGTAAGAGCAGCACTGACCCCAGAGACCGGGACAGTAGGCAAGATCCTCTATAGCTGCCCCTGTAAAAAGCCCTTGGCTCAGCCAGGTGTCGGTGGCAGTGGTGGCGGCGGCAGGGGCAGCAGCGGCAGCACACGCCTTTAATCCCAGCACTTGGGAGGCAGAGGCAGGCGGATCTCTGTGAGTTCAGGGCCAGCCTGGTCTACAGAGTAAGTTCCAGGACAGCCAGAGTTACAACAAAGAAACCCTGTCTCGGAAAAACAACAACAACAAAAAAAAATGCCTTGGCTCCCAGGCAGTGGGAGGGGCCTTTCAGATGCAATTGCACAGGCTTGTGTGTGTTCGGTCATAGCCACCTGTCTCCTGTAGAAGGCGCCATCCCCTCTGCCCGCTGCATAAGGATTGTGTACACTGGGCAGGAGTGGCTAACCACCCACCCACCCACACTGGATCACTTGGCCCCTGGCCTGGCGATGTGCTGGTTATTTATTTTTCCTGGGGACTCATCTCCTGCCATGATGCAGCGGAGAACAATGGCCTTCCTTGTGCACATGGTGCAGCTGCTGAGACACCACAGATCCAGGCAAAGAAGGCAGGCAGGTGGGAGTGCTGCAGCCCTTCCCTCCCCGGGTGTCAGTCGCAGGCCGCTGCCACCAGAGCAGCCCCAGCTTCTGTCAGAAGGACCCCAGCGAGCCACAGCCATTCCACGAAATGGGGCAAGGCAGAGGGTCCAGGTGGAAGAGCTCCCCAGGCTTTGGCTCAGTGATGTCTATCCAAGTAGGACAGTAGCACCCCATTCCCTCTGAAGGCCGTTGTAGGGGAGGGTGGGGGGCGGTTCACACACACCCTCCTTCCTGGTATAGACAGTTTGTCTTTTGTCGCCCTGCCCTGCCCTGCCATGCACCCCACCCCCAGCCCTGTCACCCTGCCTCTCTTGGCACTTGGATGCATTTCTGGGTTCTGCCATTGTGTATCAATCACTTTGATTGGTGTCACTCACTGCACTGCATGTTAAAATTCCATTCCTGTGTCTGCAGATCTAGGTGGTAATTAAGCAAGCTCTAAGCTCTGGGGAATGTGTCCCCTAAAAGCTCTGAGACTGTGTGTGGTATCTGTCACGGTGCCAGCTCTACCCTGCCCCAGGGCTGGCAAAGGGGTTCCAGCAAGGGGTGGGCAGCTCGATGGGTGTAGAGCAAACTGGTGTTCTGCTTGCTCTGTATGGTACGGGGTGGACTCACTGTGGCCCCAGAGCTTGTTCTATGACCACTTGCTTCTGAGGTTTTTTTTTTTTTTTTTTTTTTTTTTTAACCTGCCCAGTAGAGGAAGGGACTGGAGCATGTAGTCTTTAAGGTTCTTCCTCAAAATGGTTTCTGCTGGTGGCTCTCGCAGTGTTTACCAGACAATTCCGTGATCCACGGACACCATCAGCCATGAAATCCCATGGGGTATTAGGCACAGCCATGTGAAATGTATCCCAGACTATTGCAAGTTATCCCAGGGAAGGCCAGAAGGGTTGTTACTCAGGGGAAGCACCCATGTGAAGAGGGGACTGGCGGATGGAGTGTTGCCCGGCACGTTCCCAAGTGCTGGCAGGACAGGATTAAATCACGCAGTGCACAGAGCGACACAAGCTTTCTCACTGGTCACGGACAGCAGCAGAAACAGCCAGGCCAAGGGCACCAGGAAGTCATCCCACCCCAGATTTTGGAAACGGCAGTGCTGCCATTAAATGGGGGACCTTGCTTCTTTTTCTGGATCTGTAGCTCTTCCTCAGCCCTTTGGTGACAATTCACAAATGCTTGGCCTTGGACTAGTGCCAAAGGAGGACCAGCTCCCCTGACACACGTGGCTCTCCAGCCCAGCAAGTTCCAGCTGCCGTGGCTGCAGCCCAGCCTCAGCACCCACTGGCCGTGACTGCCTGTCCGTCCCGCTGTAGCTCCCAGAGCAGGCGGTGCCTGTCAGAGCCAGCCCACGACTCGTCCCTGTAGCTGCACGCTCCTCAGCAAGTGGATGGCTTCCAGGAGGGTAGCCATTGAAATGGGCCAGTGAAGGCCCTTGCACAGGCAGAGAGGGGCCAGCAGAGGCCCCAGGGGGTCAGCAGAGCCTGTGGCTTAGGGTGCGGTCCTCTGAGGGTGGTGTGTGAGGAGTACCTGGGGGTAGTACAACGGGGTCCTGGTTGTCAGGAGTGGATTTCCTGTTTGGGAGCTACTGAGATCTACAGGAGCACTGTGGAAGTGTACCTGGCTCCCACATTTCAACACTCAGGTTCCCGTGGTTAGCGCCTCACACACATACGGTACCTTCACCACACTCCTAATTAACCGATACCCACACGGTTCATACTCCTCAGTTCCCCCTACATTTCTCTTAGTCTTTTGTTTTTCGCTGACCCAAGACCCCAGGTAGCATTTAGTCACCACATTTTAGCTGTTCCAGGCTGACAGTTTCTGTCTCCCCTGGCTTTGAAGCCTTGATAGTTTGGTATGCTGTGCAGAGTCTGTGGAGATCCCTCCATGGGGCATGCCTTTTGACTTCTCCATGAGTAGGTGATGTGGGTTTGGGAGGGGTAGCACCTCCCTCACCTGCTTTGACACGCACTGCAAACCTCACTTGAGTTGACTTTGACCACTTGGGGAAGCCACCATAGGTGGCCCCACCCCCATGTCATGGCAAGGTGGTGTTGTGCAGCCTCTGCCTGCAGAGGACCATGACCTACGAGGTCACTATGAGGAGTTCTGGTCCCAGTCTCTGGGTCATCCCATTCAGAACTCATCTGGTTTCCTGTGAAGACATGTGATGGCGTTTGCATGTCTCATGTCTCAGTCTCGTTTTAAGGACTCCTTGGTCAGGCTGAACTTGAGGGTGATTTCTTTGTAAACGTTTGCACCCACTGACCTGTGTCTCCTCTGTCCCCCCTGCAGGATGGGAGTCACAGCTGCTGGAAACAGGATTCCTGGGAATCTTTCTGTGCCCTCTCTGGACGCTGTCTCGCTTCCCCAAGCACACCCCCACATCCCAGGTAGTCCTGTGGGGCTTCCGCTGGCTGATCTTCAGGATCATGCTTGGAGCGGTAGGTTGAGCTTTCATGTAAATGTGTTTGGAAATAATGTCCGCCGAGTACACCTGGTAACCCTGGGCTGGGCTGGGCTGGCCTGGCCCAGCCCGTCCCGACTGGAGCCTGGATGCCTCCTTGCTGACCTGTAACTGCTGTTCTAACATTGGCCTGGCCTTGCCCACTGCACCCTGCACCTCGCAGAGTGGCCTGCTGTGAGCAGGCAGCTCATCGGCCCCACAGCCACATTCACAGTTGTCTTCTGTGGGAAGCAACCACAACTTTGAGTCCTTTTCTGGAGGGACCTGGAGCTGTGCATGTCCTCTCCCAGAAAGCCTCGGATGTCTTCAAGGTTGTTTCAGAATGATGAAGATCTTGTGCCGTTGAGGGGTACTGGTGAATACACTGCAGCGTGAGCATCTGTTCTCGCACTGGGGCGGCCTCCAGCCACCCCTCTGTGTCTGTCTTTTCTTTGGGTCCCCGGCTTGCTTGCTTCTAGGAGTGTCTCTCATATAAGCCAGATGCGTACAACATTTTTGTAGTCCGGTGTGAATATCATTTAACAGCCTGTGTGGTCGACGGCCCTTGCCTGCTCCAGGGCTCGTTACCCAAGCCGCCCCCACCCACCCGGCACGCTGGCTGTGTCCCCTGCTGCTCTTCCTTCCACCGATGCGCACTGCTGGAATTTCCAGACACACTGTTTGAAGCCCTGCCATGAGAGTGCGGCGTCTACTCTTGACTTCAGTAGATCGCACAGGGAATTTGGCTGTGTCCGCCTCCCTGCTCTTGCTCCTTGGTGAGCTCTCTCTTCTAGGATTATACAATATTAGCTTTTCCATAGTGCAGCCTTGTTGGACAGGCTCTCTCTATGTGGATCTCTTCGCTTACTTTTATGTCTTCTGAGGGGACCGACCCAAACACGCAGAGGCGTTGAGGCACGTCACAGAGAACGGGTCTCTGAATCATGCGAGCAGGGTGCACCTGTGTGAGGACGAGATTCTTCAAACCAGGACTAGGACAGTGTGCACCCTTCACTGACTGCCCAGACCTGACTTCCAGGCTCATCTGGTGACCTCACGACTGCTCTGGGCGTTGCCTAGCAGCAGGAGGCTCTTGCTATGCTCATAGGGGCAACTGCGTCCGCCCCTTCCTAACCAGCTGCCAGCCACTGTCAGCTGCTGATTTGGGCAGGAACACTGCACCCCCACCCCCACACACTGCAGGGCAGGGCACTGCGATGAGCCCTCGGAACCTGCACCATCTCTCTGTGGCTGTGCATCTTGACCAGAGCCAGTGCTCATGTGGCACTGCATACCCTCTGTTCTGGTTTGATTCCTGTTGCTGCGGTAAAACACTCTAACCAAAGCAACTTAGGGGAAGAAAGGGTTTATGGGTATACATTTCATAGTCCATCACCGAGGGACGTCAGGCCAGGAACTCAAGCAAGAACTGAAAAGCAGAAACCATGCAGGAATGCTATTTCCTGGCTTGCTCTTAAGCTCATGCTTAGCTAGCTTTCTTATACAGTCCAGGGACACCTGCCCAGGAATACGGTGCTACCCACTGTGGGTTGGCTCTCCTACAGCATTTAACAATCAAGACGATCTCCCACAAGCATGTCTATAGACAGATCTGATCTGGGAAATCCCTCCATTGAGACTCCCTTCTATGTCAAGTTAAAGCTAACTAGGTCACCATCTCGCCCTGTGGATGATGGCAGCCTATTCTCAGATGAAGTAAGCTCCCAGACTATGAGCATCTCCATCTTCCTCATCTTCTACCCTCCACTGCATAGGGTATAGGCCTCCATGAAGGAAGCTCTATAAGAGGGGCCCTATTGCCTCCGTGATCACATACACGCATGTGGCCATGACAGGCTGAGCTCCTCCCCGCTCTCCGAGGCGCTGGCCTTGGCCCAGGTGCTTTTTCCCCAAGGATGTCCTGTCCTATGAAGAGGCTGGGATGGTGCACGCCTAGGTGGTGAACAGGGCACCTGACGAGTTGTTTCCGGGACTACAATGATCCAGCTTCATGTGTTTATGTGAACACTGTAGGTCATCTGGTTTCCAAGTACTCACCACATGCTCGTTATCTGAAGCAGGTCACCTGGTGCATAATTCCCTGTGACTGGTTAACTCTGCTCCTCCTCTGCTTCTGTGGCCGGGGCTTCCTGGGGAGGCCTCGGCCACGACCCACCACATCCACCCATGTCGCCCAGCTGTCTCCAGTGACTGTGAGTTCCCCCATGTTAGACATATGAAGGGCCACAGCAGCCCAACAGGAGGATGGGCAGGTGTGTGAGACCCTGAGGAAGCTGTGTGGAGCCGGTGTTGCCAGCAGTAACACCAATGTGACAGTAACTCTGTGTGCTTCTGTCTCCACGTCCGTGTGGATGTGCCTTTGGAAAAGGCCCTGAAGCTCTTTGCTGTCTTCAGAGACAATGCACTTATCCCTGGCAGGCTGAGGCTGCCATAAGTTTAGTCCCTTCTCCTGGCTGGTAAGCCTGAAACTTTCAAAAGTTTCAAAAGGCCCTATGTGGAAGACGCGGTTACAGGAGACAGTATGAAACCAAGCTGTGTGAAGCTCAGATTGGCAGAGAAGCCTATTTCTGGGGAGAAGCCCAATCCTACAGAAAAGCTGAGCTGTCTGGAGAAGAAAACTCAGCTCTGTAAAAGCCTGGCTTTGTAGAGAAACCCAGCCCTGTGGGAAAGATGAACTGGATGGAGAAACTAAGCTCTGGAGAAAAGCTGAGCTGTGTGGAGAAGCTGGCTTATGTTGAGAAGCACAGCCCTCAGAGAAGCTGAGTTGTGTGGATAAGCTTTAAGGCTGTTCCATGCACCGTTCTGGTGCCAAGAGTTGAATGCACCCCCACGATGTCTGACAGAGTGAGCGAGTCATTAGCACATTCTGAAGCCCTTTTATGGCATTTTGATTGACTGCTAGCACCAGCTGGATAAAAATTGCCAGGTGCACTAAAAGGTGTAATTACTTGATACAGTCTTAGGTTGGATATTATTAATCTTGCTTCAGTGGGAAGCGCAGAGAGAGAAGCGCTGCCGTAATAGTGGTGGTAGTCTCGAGTCCATCGTGGGCTGCTCAGACCTGAGACCACAGGGTTACAGAGGGCTTGCTCAAAAATCAGCCCTTGCCTGGCATTGGTGGCCCATGCCTTTAATCCCAGCACCCAGAGGCAGAGGCAGGCAGATTTCTGAGTGCAGGGCCAGCCTGCTCTACAGAGTGAGTCCCAAGGACAGCAGGGCTACACAGAGAAACCCCGTCTCAAAAAAAAAAAAAAAAAAAAACCTTCAAGAGTTCATCATCTGGTGGCATTTCATTTGCCCCCAGATTGGTTGGAGCTAAGTCTCAGAGTCCTACAGTCATGATGTGGTGGTGCCTGGCAGGAGAGGAAAAGCTTTAACATCTGTGGCCTGTGGGAAGCTGAGCTAGGCACTACTAGGGCTGCCACATCCTCAGAGGTGTATGGCTGACACAGACTGCCGTCCTCCCTGTAAGATGTAGCTGCTGTCAGATCACGCAGGGTGGTAGAGAGTCATGGTCTGTGGAGATTCACAGCCAGCTTTATGACCTTGGCTTCTGTGAGTGGCACACCTGACTGTGGCTCTGGGGAAGGACAAGCAGAGCTGAGGCCACACCATGCAGAAGGAAAGGAAGTTGATGAAAGGTGTGGCCAGCCCTGCCCTCTGCACCCCACTGGAGTGTTCTGGAAGAAGCTCTGAGAGTCCTGGTCTAATGAGGAGGGGCGTCAGCAAGCCCTCCGTGGGAGCAGTCTTCAAAGTTACCTGCCAGCTTCCTCTCAAATGTCAAAGTCATAGGAGTCAATAGAGACCAACCAACTCAGGTCGCCAGACTTGCTGGCAAGTGCCTTTACCCACTGAGCCATCTCAACAGCTCTACAAGTAACTATATTCTGTGTGTTGGAAACTGTCAGTAAATGGGGTCTTCAAATGTAGCATTTATAATACAATCCAAGCTAGACCTGGTAACACAGGCATGCAATCCCAGTTCCATGGAAAGCTAAGACAGAAAGACCAAAAGTACAGGCCAGCCTGGGCTACTGAGGAAGTGTACTTTCAGCTGGGCCTCAATATAAAGTCAAAAGTTAGTGGCAGAAATCTTGCCTAATGTGTGCGCAATGCTAGATCAATGCCCAGTACCACGGTCTTAGTCACTGCTCTGTTGCTATGAGGAGACACCATGACCAAGGCAACTCTTATAAAACAAAGCGTTTAACTGGGGGCTGGCTTACAGTTTCAGATCTTAGTTATTGTCATAGTTGGAAGCCTGATGGCACACAGGCAGACATGGTGTTGGAGAAGTAGCTGAGCAGTCTACATCCTGATCCATTGGCAGAGAGAAAGACACTAGGCTTGCCATGGGCTTTTGAAACCTCAAAGCCCACCCCAAGTGACACACTTCCTCCAACAAGGCCACACCTCCTAATCCTTCTAATCCTTTCAAATAGCGCCACTCCCTTGTGAC